>OW240914.1:114708678-114747313 GCA_933207985.1 Pelobates cultripes
GAAATGGGCACAGTAGGCACTGTGAGCCTGACACAGAAGCTGGCAGCAGTGGCAGACAACTAAGTGCATTTACATTAGATAGAAAAAAAAAATCCAAAAAAAGCATACCCTTATCCCTAACCTAGCTATGCTTTTCCCTATCTTATGAACAGCAGCTACACTTTCCCTCCTCTTACTAAGCATGCAGCTTGAGAATGAATCTAAAATGGATACCTTCCAGGAGGTGGGAGGGTCTGCTAGGGAGGGTGTGCTGCTAATTGGCTGGAATGTGTCTGCTGACTGTGAGGTACAGGGTCAAAGTTTACTCAATGATGACGAATAGGGGGCGGGTCGAACCGCGCATATGTTCGCCCGCCGTGGCGAACGCGAACATGCTATGTTCGCCGGGAACCGTTCGCCGGCGAACCGTTCGGTACATTACTATTTATCAATGCTGTATCATGTTTACGCCTGTCGTTGCAAGACAAGCTTGTGTTATTACCCGTGCACGACAAAACAAAACGATATGCTACTTATCACTCAAAACGTAAATCTAAAATATCTTAATATGATCATTATGTTATACTATCTTTTTTTTATTTTTTTATTTTGAAACATTTATGTAGAAATCTCTTACCCCCTTGCCCACTCCCCCTTTCTGACAGACATCTTTATGCACCTTCAGTCAGATTATCAATTATCTGAACGAATGCTCACTATTTTGCAATTGTAATTGCTTTTTAAAATCCTCTAAGAGCAAATACTGTAGGTAAACATAACTTTGCATGCAACAATGTTTGCAAAATAGTGAGCGTTGGGTGGGGTAACTGAAGGTGCATAAATATGGTTGTCAGAGAGAAGGAGTGGTAAAGCTAGGCAAAAGATTTCTTCAAACATTTCAATATACAAGAATTATAAAACAAAAAAAAAGGTATTGATTAACAAACATTATATTAAAAGGACATCTGAAGTCACCCAGTTCACTTTTATCTCAATTAAGTAGTCTGAGTGCAGTGATCCAACAGTTTTTAGCCTTCAAGGTAAAACATGGCTATTTTGCATAAATGGCAATGGTTATCTTCAAGGATGAAACATGCCTCTAATGGCGGTCATATTGGCAGCCACTAGAGTCGCTTCCACTGTAATGACATAGTTTGGCTCAGTCACGTGACGTTCAATGTCCAGGAGTAAATCGAACGTCATCAAATGCAGCTCATTGGAAAGTACTGAATTCAGCGCTTTCCTATGAAAAGTATTTAATTGGATATGCATACAGCACTCATTGCGCATGCGCATCAGGTCCCCAATACTGCTCTATGAGGAGGATGGAAACGGACCAGTGACAAGGAAGTGACTCCATCTCAATGATGTTACAAAGGTAGACCAAGAGTCTCAGTGCTGGGAAAAGGGAACTAAAAACATTTTTTTTAAACTGATTTTTACACAGCAAAAGAGGTGGGAAGCGAATCTAATTAGGGAAAAGAGCACTATAGCGTTGGGGTGGAGCAGCAGAGCTGAACGGTCGCATGGCACTGGAGCTCCTGAGAATAAACGCAATAAACACCCTATTCAGGCCACGAAAATCGACCACAACAGCTGCAAACACCAAGACGCAGTTGGGGAATCAGTATGGGTCAAAAGACCAAAAAGCAGAAACCAGACCAGCCCAGACAAGGCTTACACATCGGATCCATGTGGAGACAAGCTCACGGAGCAACTAGGCCCAAGAATGCCAACTACCCAGAGACATACTCCAAACTATTGGATGACTTCTCCCTGGGAGAAGACAGACCAGACCTACCAAGTATGACTGCAGCAGCATACAAACCCCTGAGCCCTGATACAGCACCAGTCACCACAGCGGCGCTAAAGAAGCTTTTGGCAGACCTCCAAACCACAATCCAGTCAGACATGGCTAACCTCCGCACGCATACAGGGCCTGACAGGAAGGTTGGGCACCCTGGAGAACACCTCCGCGACCAACACTATCCACATTACCTCCTTACAACAGGAGATCAAGGGCCTACAGAGCCGAAACGATGAATTTGAACAGAGATTTGCCTCCCTGGAAGACACACGTCGGGTGAATAATCTGAAAGTGAGGGGTGTACCTGACAACATTCCGACAGCCGAACAGCCGCACCTCGCGCGAAGGCTCCTGGCGGCGTTGTTATCACCACAACAGGCTAAGGCCATCAACCTGGACTTTGTCTTCAGGGCCCCAAAGCCGGCCAGAGCCCCAAAGACAGCCACCCGAGACCTAATAATCCGCTTTCAACAAGGGAAGGATAAAGCAGCAATTCTAGCAGCAGTCAAAGACTGCTCCCCATATACATTTGAAGCGATGACACTATCCTTTTTTGCGGATCTATCTGGAGGAGGTCCCTCAAGCAGTTTACATCGCTCCTCAGACATCACGGTATACCACACAGACGGCACCTCAACCGCACCATATTCATCACAAAGGGTGAAGATAAACACGAAGTCTATGACCTGAAAGGAGCACAGGACCTGCTGCCTGTGCTGGGACTCCCTCAAGATGCTATGCGGCACACAGCACCTACCAATCCCACCGGACCACCACACAGATGGGACCTAGAAAACGTGAGCCTTTGTACCAAGACAACCCAGACGAGGCCCCTCTGCTGCGGCCACCACATGAGGGATTTCTAGCACCCGGTAGCACTGGACAGCAATTGATAAGACACTGTCACCATGTTAATGTTTTTATTTATTTCCACAATTTCTCAGTTAGTTATTTTACTTTCTTTATTCTATACCTTATTATCACATAAGAAAGCAGCAATACAGCTCAGTTGCTATAACTCGTTCCGAATGTTACCCAGCATGTTTAAATCTCTCCCCACCCGTCTGCCCTAAGCGTATGCGGGACGACACATACAACGTATATGAAGACAGACTTAACATTTCAAAGCTAAGTCAATACACTGCCAGCCAAATAGATTCACAGATACCTAGCAGAGATAAGAGATGCATGTGGCCTAGCTTAGCAACTCATGATGTAGCTTAACAATTTATAGTCATGCCTAATCTATATATCATGCTCTAGACACGCAAACTTTATTGTTGGGCCTACCACGCACTAGAACCCACACATCTGTACACAACAAACACAAAAAATGCGTAGCTATATGATAGTCATACTTGATCGTGATATGTGATTATATTGTGTGTGCCACAGCTGTTGTGACGTTGCACGCTCATTTGTTATATCATACGCAACTAAAATAAAGAATTATAATAAAAAATTTTTTTTTTAAAAAGAGCACTATAGCATTAAGATTATAATTAGTGTTCAGTGCAGACAATGTTAATGGATGCCTGTGAAGGCCCATACTTCAGTCATCTATTAACATTCTCCTGCAGAGCATGCTGGGATACTGGGTAGAATGGTGATACATTTGGTATTAATATGTCTAGTACAAAGCATTAATTACAGTATTAGAAGATCACAATAGGACAGTCACCTTATGAAAAAAAGAATTGTTATGACGTGTATATGATTGAAGAAGGCGAGAAATGCCAATATATGTGGTGTTCATACCTGCTGAAGCATGCCAATATGAAAGCTATTTTACTTCATTTTATACATGCATACCTAACTTAACACTTTCTTGCATCCCCAGGAAGACATTTCCATCCCAGCATGCAACACTCTCTGCCTTTGCTGCAGTCTATGTTTCAGTGAGTATTTATTGTTTCATGTAGTTTGTTTTCTGAAAATCATCACTTGGACGTTACTGAAGGGAAAAATATCTTTCTATCTCGTCTCTCCAAATCATCTGGAGACCACATTCATTAATAAGCTGCTCCCAGCACACTTACACTATCACTGCCATCAGGGTTAGTCAAAGTCAAGTTTAAATTACAATCATTTTTTTTCACTAAAGTGATAATTCAAAGTGAATTTAAAATATAAAGGAATACTATATCATTGGGAATACAAATCTGTATTCTTTTTTTATTTTTTATTTTTTTATTTTAATTTTTATTTATTTTCTTATCAACAAAACACAACGGGTGGGTAGGGGTACAGAAAAAAGATGAGGGTTGGGGGTTGGGGTTGTCATCCAAAGTTTCAGTATCTGTATTCTTAATGCTATAGTGTCCCTCTGCCTAGCTCTAAATAGGTAGCCCACCCAGAGCAAAAAACAAATTAAATAAATTTAAGTTTTACTTGCCTTATTCTATCGTTGAAGCCCCCTCGGTGCTGCTGACCCCTCCTGCTCCACTGACATCACAGAGGAGGCAGGGCCTCATTGAGGAGCATTCAATCAGCCCAGTCAAGGAGATTCAAGGCTGCAAATATTTGTAGTTGAGTTAATAGCGACAGGTAAAAATAGAGATTGGGTGCAATTTGAGCAAAGTTTTAAAAATGAGTTAATTATAAAAAAACAAAGGCAGATCTTCAAAAAAATATTTAAAAGCTGAAGCCCCAATATTGAAGATTGACCATAGGTACCCAGACCACTTGATCTCAGTAATGTGATCTATGTGTAGTCCCCTGTCATTTTGACCCTACAATGTAAAATATTGCCGTTTTGTAGAAATGCTGGGCAAGAGTTTTCCGCTCCCCATTGGACGTCCCAGTGTGTCACTGAATTCTGTGGTCCAATCAAATGCTCTACCCAACCAGAACATTCAGTATAAGTTCCAAAGTCTGAGATCTCTATGTAGCGCCTGGACAAAGGGGGGCTATTTGTCCTTAGATCTATAGTAGGTCTGTCAGTTGTGCCCTGAGATATGTTTGGAAAGAAAACTTCCATTTAAATTTACAGTTGAATTTGAGTGGAAAGAGTGACCACAGGCTGAGGACGCGAGCCGAGACATTTCAGGAGTCAGATTTGGTTACATTTATATCATAGTCTGGCAGGTTTGATAATATATTTAAGTACAAGCTAAGACAATGGTGAGAATCTACCACTGACCACTGTGTATTATTGTGTTACTTTTATAATACTCCAGGAATAAATGTACATATTTAGGGTAAGTCATAACAATTCAGTCTTGACAGTGATTTCATTTACCTATAAAGGACTATGCCATTATAACAAGTTGTTCTTTGAAGGATCCTATTCTAAAATGTAAGGAACACTCAATTATGGACTATAGTGCTGTACAGAGCTGCCAAATCTCAATAAGCAGGAGATACCTTGTTTGCATAAGGCTTTTAGAGACAGTAAATAATGTAATTGGCACTTAAGGATCTAGCATTTCTAAAGTTTGTGTCTGTCAGTATGTACTAATAATAAATTATTGTAAGACTCTAAAGTCATATTGTAAGTGCTAAAATACAAATAATCCAGCTAATCGAGTTCCCAGTTCTAAACAATATAATCACAGCAAGTTTAAACACCCAGGTTTGTAAACAGTACATTCACCTTAGAGTCTCAGGGCCTCCTCTCTCCCTGTTATCAGGTTCTCCCATGCCTTAGGAGGCTGACCTTTTAATACAGGCTAATTAAATTCACCTGAAAGGGCTGACTTCCACCTATTAACCCCATCATGGTGGGAAAAGAGAGCGCTCCAACCTGCTACTGATATTGAAAGCCACAAATCCTCCCACCTAGCTTAACACTGGTGTGTGAAGTGGCCTTGATGAAAAGCCGTGCACTCTAGATAATGCATCCCCACTAGCATGTAGTAAACCAGCCTTGTGCTTACAAAGAATTTAAACGGTTGCAAAGAGAGGAACCAACGTGTGACCTTAGCAATCCTTTCTTTTTTGTTGTACATCCACTCTCTGGATTCCCCATCAACCATTCATTTCTACAATTTGGTTACAAACATTTTGCAATGCTAAATCATTGACATGGTCCCTTCCGAATTGATTTGAACCAATGTCCAAATCCACTATATTAGCCTGTTTTAGGGTTTGACCCTGGGGTTCAATCAATATTCCTATTAAAGGTGTGGAATTTGTACTCGAGCCTGGTAAAGCCACACCTTCATTACTTTTAGCTTTATTTTTTGAAAGCCATTTGTAAGTTCATAGTTCCCCTATCCTTATCTTCCTTTCTTTCACACCTTGACTTGCACCTCTTACACTTATCATAAAACAAGTCAGAGTGTGTAAATGGTAACAAACAAAATGGGCTTTCCTTTATGGACTCACCCTGGGTTTCAAATAGGCTTTCATAGCCTGGGAACTTTCGCCCAAGAATAAGCGAATGGGGCAATTTATGTGCAACTGCTGCCACTACTGGGAATGTATGACCAAGATAACCTATTTTCACAGAGGTAGAAGGATATATTACAGTATAGCTATGTACACAGATTACCCCAACCTTTTTTTCTGGGAGCAATTGAGAAGGCTGAATCAGACCACTTGCCACTAGGGTAATATTACTCTCTCAGTCCACACGAGCGAACGTTGAATTCCCATTTAACAAAACAGTTTTATCATATACACTTGTTTCGGTCCGGTTCTCCACCAAACAAATCAGTGCACATATAGTTCAATAGTCCTCACTTATAGAATTATACCCACATTCCATGGGTTACTGCAAATGCAGAAACCCAGCTTTTATGTGTCCTAGCGCTGATCCTGGTATTTCCAATTGTAGAACTGTTGGGCATGGATCACTGAAGTCATGCCTGTCCATTCAAGAATCTCTGATTTAAGTATATCATCATGGCAGCTACCATTTTCTGTAGGTCAAAGTAGGCTTTTTGAGTAACTATGCTGGCCCGTTGAGAGTGAAGACATTGCTCTCTGTTTGAAATTCAATCAAAAAATATGAGATAGGCTTCCACGTCAACTTGCGGCTTCATCTTTTGCAGATACTGTTTTGCATGGATTGTTTTTTGTAGCGGAGTAGAAGTATAAACTGCATTTTCTCCGCTGGTAGACGTAATCAGCATACAAATAAAGGGTAGCATAGTACTTCCAATCCCATTCCCCAACAACTGGATGAAACACAGTTTTGGGAGTCAACTGAACTTTTATTGAACCACAGCCGGCTTTATACAAATCCCCATGCAAGGAGTTTACTTAATGACATTCCAGGGGTTTTTCCCTGGTGGACCTTGTGGAAGACTGGGAACAAAGTTAAATTTCCCATGATCCTTTTCTGTACTGGGAAGGTAATTGCGTAAGAACACTTCTTTAATTAAATTATCTCCCAGTACAAAACATTAAACAACATTTTAAAAACATAGTAACTCATATAACATTTATCAGAACTCCACGAAAGACACTTCACTGAATAACTGGGATCTGAGCGCTCAATCTGTCGAAATACCGCTCAGATCCGTTTGGTAGAACAGAAAATCAATATGAGTGAAGTTTTGGACCGGTTAGCCACGAGGTAAAGTCCAAGATTAGTTCCAGGCAATTGGAGGCTTTGACCGGTCTCCTTTCGGGAGTTCATACGAATAAAACAGATGAATGCACATACTCATAAGCTGGGTAGTTGTGTGTCTGGAGGTTGGTGGTTTCATTTAGGCGAACGCCGCTCTGTTTGGACGAACGGAAGTACATGTACAAATGAGATGGAAGTCCAGCGGTGTTCGTGAGGTCAATTTTAGTTCCATGCACTCGACGACCAAACACCGCTAGGCGTTCATGCGCTAAGATGGCCGCCTCCACGTGTTCATTCATATGAACGGCGACCACCCTTCAGACCATTATGATCTTGCGGTTTCCACATGTTGCAAATTCTTAATTAGAGACACACGACTCCACTGTGTGGTCTCTCATTCGGTAGTTTGTTCAACTTCATGAACAAGATGTCCATGTCCTGTTCGGGAAGTCAAAATAGACGAACCAACTTAATCTTTTACACAAGAAGTGGCTAGTTTTGCCACAGTTTTGAACTGCTGCTTTGCTCATCTGTGGTAGTTTATGAGAGTTGTTGCACAATCACTTTCATGACAGTCCTGTCCTCTTACTGTGCCTCCAACACAGCCCCCATTTGAGCAGTTATCAGCCGGTTAGTTTCCTGTTACATAGTGGGAGCATACAGTAGGGTCTTTAAAACATCCTCCATGTTGATCAGAGATGTACCTAGGGTCTCCTGCACTCCCTCCCCCTTCCACACATGCACACACCTTATCATGAAAAGTAAACATTTTGGGGTTTATCTTTCTTTATATCAATTTCAATTATTTTCTATTGTCTGCATTTCTATAGTGAGCATAGTACTCTCATATGAGCATAGTATTCAAATGAGATTTAAGCATGTGAGTGAGATTTCACTCAGAGGACTTGACCCAGGACTTACCCAGCACAGATATTGAACTCACAGGACTTGTCCTAGCTCTCGTGATTTACCCCAGAACCGAGATTGCACTCACAGGACTTGACCAAGTACCCACCCCAGTACTTAGATTGCACTCACAGGACCTGCCCCAGCAGCCACCTCAACACTGAGAACACAATTACAGGACTTGCCAAGCACCCAGGATTTACCCTGGCATTTAGATTGCACTCACAGGGCTTGTCCCAGCACCAAGGACTTACCCCAGCACCCAGGACTTACCCCAGCACTGGGATTGCACTCATGGGACTTGCCCCAGCTCTCAGGACTTACCCCAGCATTTAGATTGCACTCACAGGGCTTGTCCTAGGACTTTAAACAGCCTCCTGCATGCACTATGCAGAAGAAAAAGATGCCGGATATGAGATTTGGGCGGCAACAAAGGTAACATCACATTGGCGTAGAGAGTGCTCTATCAATCTCTTGTGACCATATCTGCATCTCACCACAACCAAATGTTTAAAGGCTGCATCCCACAGAGGCCCCAAATAGGAGTCTTTACTGGTGTCACTACATTTTTTTTTTAAGCTAACAAATACCTTGGTTGTGATCGATGAACTCAGGCTGTCTGAGTATAATGGGGACTGCATGTGATGTATTTGTGTGTGGTCTTATTGAGCTGTGTACATGTGATGGAGACTGTGTGTTAGGATTGGGCTGGCTTTGTGTGATCATTTTGTGCTATCAATGTGTGATGGGGACTGCTTGTGATGGTTTGGAGCTGGCGACTGGGTTTGTCTTTGTATGATAGTAATAACCCCTGATGAGTATATAGCATCATTTAACTGTTCATCTGTGCTGCCTGTGACCTGTATAAAAGTTAGTGAATCCTAAACAAACTAAAATTACTTGTTTCATTCTCATGCGCACAATATGTAATCCTGAATACATACATTTAATTTACTCAAAAGCTTCACTTCACGTTACTTACTGTCTCAATAGTAACAGCACTGTCTGGATGTCCGCTCCGCTCACTCCCTCAGCAAACTGCAGTCCCAGCCAGGTAGGCATGGTGTCACACTAGAAACCTTGGGGCCCCGGTGTGAATATTGCCCTGGGCCCATACGTCTCACTACCTCCCCCCACCCCCACCCACGCCCCTCAATGTGTCTCATTCATACAAGCATACATACATGCAGATACACACCATTTAACACATACAGATACACAGATGCATACACATACACACATACACACACGCAAATGCAGACACACAAACTAACACACCCATACACATACATATATATATATACACAGAATTACACACTTTGAGATAAACAGAATGACACTCCTATAGATACAAACATTGACACAAATACATATACACATACAGACAGACACACAATCACAAGAACAAACATTCAAATACACAGAATGACACTCATACATATACACACATACAGATACACAGGGCATGCACTGACATACAGATATGCAGACATACAGATACACATGCAGACACACATACACACAGAAACAAACACATACAGAGACACACATACACACACACAGAGATACACACATACAAACACACACAGAGACACACACATACAGAGACACACACACCTACATGCATACAGAGACATACACACACATACAGAAACACACACAAACACACATGCAAAATTGTTTATTAACCCTCCTGTTTCCTACCTTTTAGATGCAGGAGGGTGACTTCCCTAGGGTACAGTGGTGGCTCAGGCTCATGGAAGTCAGAGTTCCCACTCTGACTCCCTCCTCTCCTTCCTCCTCCCGCACAGGCTCGGTAATTGCTGGGAGGCGTGACCGGGGCATTCACTTCCTCCCAGCTCAGTCTGACATCATCACAGGGGGCCTGGTCAGCTGTTAAAACGCTGCAGCACTGACTGGCCCCCCTGGATATATTAGCTGCCATCGGGTGGCCCTAGCAGCATGGGCCACTCGATGGGACCCTGAACTTGCCACCCCAGCGGTTCTACCGCACGCGCCGGGGCCCCAACATATGGCAGTGGGCACCCGGTCGCAGGGGTCTTGAGTGACAGCCCGGTCGCAGCTGCGACTGCAGTAGTTCAGCCAGTGGTGTCACACTATCAGCTCCGCTCACTCCCTAGTCTCTCTGCAATCTACAGGCAGGGTAAGGTGTGACTGCACTCTCCGCTCGCTTCTACCCCCATTCCATCCATGTCTCTTCTTCCTTCCCTTCCATCCATGGCTCTGTTCCCCTCCTTTCCATGTTTTTCTCCCCACTTCAATCCATTTCTCTCCTCCCCCCATGTCCATCCATATCTCTTCCCGCATGCCAACCCCCCCTTCCATCCATATTTCTTCCCCATGTCACATCCCCTTCCATCCATATCTCTTCCCCCATGTCAACCCCCCTTCCATCTATATCTCTCCCCCATGTCAACCCCCAGTTCTATCTATATCTCTCCCCTCATGCCAACCCCCACCCGTTCCATCTATATATCTCCCCTCATGTCTCCCTCCCCTTCCATCCATATCTATCCACCCATGTCAACCGCTCCCCTTCCATCCATATCTCTGCCCCAATGGCAACCCCCCCTTCCATCCATATCCCTCCCCTCATGTCTCCCTCACCCTACCATCCATATCTCCCCCCATCCTTCCATATTTCCCTCCCACATGCCAACTTTCCTCTTCCAAATGTTACGCAACATCCTGTGACGTCGTGCATAATTAATTATGCAAATCAGCATGGTCGTATTTTCCACCTCAAGAAGGGTGGCAAACCTATGTACTGGAGGTAAAACATGGCTGGGAGAGGGTGTTGTGTATGTGTAGGCTGTCCGTGGTGCTGTGTGAGGGAAGGTCACTTGTGTTGTTTGTGTGTGCGGGTGGGTTGCATATCAGACTGCTTGTGGTGTATTGTGTGTATGGCGAGGATTATTGTGCATGGAAGTACTAATGTGTGTGTATGGAAAGGGACTGCAGTTAGTGTGGGGTGGGATGGGGTCAGCAGTGTGAAGGGGGGATGAGGGCGGCAGTGTGTGCGTGTTGGGACTTTATTTTTTAAAAGCATTAAAAAAAAATTAATAAAAAATAAAAAAAAATTATAAGAACCAAAAAACAAACAAACTTGTAAAGAGATTTATTCTTCGTCCTTACCTTAGCCCAGTGGCCTACATATCTGCTCTGTACCCCAGGGAGTGTAGACCACATCCATTACTCCACCTGGCCATAGTGAATCAGAGTGATGCTGTTATAACCCTTGGAAACGCTCTCTAGAGATCTATGCACTTGGTCTGCACCTGCTGTAACATGCTCTTGATTGAATATGGAACAACTAAATACTAAGGATTCCTTTAGAGTAATTCCAAAACACCATCCCAAAAATTTAGCATATACTAGAATATTGCACTGAGCTATAATATGGCATAATATTATCATTGTAATTTCTTCCAGATGTACTTTAACTCAATCATCTCAGACAGCACAAAACTTCTGAAGCCATTGCTGGTTTTCTCTTTCTCGATTGCGGCTGGAGTGTGTGGACTGACTCAAATCACCCAGTACCGCAGCCACCCCGTCGATGTCTATGCAGGGTTTCTTATTGGAGCAGGAATTGCAGCCTACCTAGTGAGTAGTAAGGGCTATATTCAATAATTGTTTTGTTTTTTTCCCTTTATTTTACAATGCAATATGTTCACATAAGTGAAAGTCCTATTTATGAATGCCTTAAAAAAAATACCTTAAATGCAATATTGGAAAAAGTGGACAATAGAAATAAAAAAAAAAAACTGTTTTACCTCATGCACAACATGAGTCCTTAATCTGAAAGAGTGAAACTGTAAAATGTTACTGCATTTGGAGTAAATTATAGTTCACATTAAAGGGACACTCCAGGCACCCAGACCACTTCTGCCCATTGGAGTGGTCTGGGTGCCAACTCCCACCACCCTTAACCCTGCAAGTGTAATTATCGCAGTTTTTATAAACTGGAATAATTACCTTGCAGGGTTAAGTCCTCCTCTAGTGGCTGTCTAGCAGACAGTCACTAGAGGGACTTCTGTGTTCTTAGAACACGAAAAGTGTTTTAAACGACGCTGGACGTCCTCACACTATGTGAGGACCTCCGGCGTCGCCGAAATCCCCATAGGAAAGCATTGAATAATGCTTTTCTATGGGGTGGTCTAAGGCCTGACCCAGCGCTGAGGGACATCGGAGCTGGACTCCGGTAAGTCGCTGAATGGGTTTTAACCCCTTCAGCAACTTTGAATGGGGTTGGGAGGGAGAGGGACACTGTAGGGTCCTGCAGTGCCAGGAAAATGAATATGTTTTACTGGCACTGGATAATCCCTTTAAGTGGCCCACCAAAACCAGTATAAAAACAAATTCAATTTTTTTTAGATCAGATACCATGGTGGATCAACGAGAGACAGGATGATTAAAATACTTAAAGGTCAATGCATTAGGCCTAGGATTAAGGAAAATTAAGCCTAAAATTAGTAAAACATTTGATCATCCTGGATTTTTTGAACTTCTGTTATATTTAGGTTTTGACCCCTCATTGAGAACCACAATTTAATCCTAACACAGCAGAATTTTACAGTTTCACTATTTTGGATTAGCTTTCAGTTTTGACAGTTTTCTTGTTTTGAAATCCCAACTAACTTAATTTGTTTGAAACTTTGTTTTGGGGATCAATTCAGTGGAAATGTACTGCACTAAAGATACCATTGAGTTTCATTGGTATTTAGCTACCTTGTAGGGACTGGCAAAATAAAATACTTTTGCTCAGCATTATTTGTTGTTATCAATGTATAACATTAGAAATAATATAATAATTTCTCATTGATGTGTTATCTATAAATAATGTCCTACACGTATACCGAAACCTACACGTATTTAGTATCAATGTACTCAGAACGACACGTCATTTTAGTGCACATGTGCCTATGGACAGGCTGCTCATACATTGAAGAGATTGCTTATGGGCTTGAAAGTCCTGAAAATGTTTAAACATGCTTAAAGCGGCACTGTCATGCCGAACTTACCTTTCCTCAATCTCTTCCTCTTCTCCCCCTCTCTCAGGATCTGTTATTCTTTTCTTCCTGTCTTCTTTAGTTTTCTTTAAAATCTTAAGACAAAGTAGGGACTCTTTGCCTTATGGAGGATTCCTCCGCTTGACCAGCTCTGACCAGCGGAGGAGCAAAGTGTGCTTCATTTCCGCTGGTCAGAGCAATTTTCCCATGATCCCTAGCTTTCCTCAGTGTTCCCACAATGCTTCCTGTCATTTTACACAAAACTGCCGAATTGCGTTCTAACTGAATGACAACAGTCTGTTCGTTTCTTTTAGAACGCAATTCGGCACTTTATTCGGATCAGAATTTTATTCAAATGAATGAAACTCTGATCCTATTCTTGCTGTGGCTGCATCTTGCAGCCGCTTAGTAGATAACTCCCTAATTCCCATGGTATCAGGGAGTTATCTACTAAAAGGCTGAAAGACCTAAATTGGTCTTTCAGCCAACTTTACTAATACCAAGTAAAAATTACTTAGTATTAGTAAGTAATATGCCCCTACTCGCTATACTGCGAGTAGGGGCATGTCTGGTAAACAGTGAGCAGCCTGTGGGGGCGGGGGGGAGGACAGTAGGGGTGGGGGCGGGGGGGAGGACAGTAGGTCCCCCCCCCCCTCATTATCTTCATGGCCCCCACCCGCCGCCCAGAGGGGGGGGCGGGGGGGGCAGTAGGTCCCCCCCCATTCTCATTATATCCCCCATAACTGCCCCCCCCCCTCCATTTCATTTGGTGCACCCAACAGGGTTACTTTTTGTTTTTTTTTTACAGTGAGCAGCCACAGGCTGCTCACTGTTTAGTGGACATGCCCCTACTCGCGGTATAGCGAGTAGGGGCATTTGGGAGATTTTAATCCTCCTTGTGCTATTATGGGGGTCATATTGACCCACATAGAGTGAGGGGGGACCTGGGGGGGCTTATGAAGTGGTGGGGAGCACTGCTCCCTGCCGCTTCTATAGTTACATATTACAGGAGGGAGCTGCATGCCGGTAGCTCCCTCCTTGTAATAAACTGAACGAACAAATAAACACTGATACTCAGATACACTGATACATTGTGTTTGTTTGTTCGGCTAATATTTCTATTCATTCATTCGTCTGTCTGATGAATGAATGAATAGATGAAATTCCCGTTCGCATGTCCAGGTGTTTCACTGGGCATGTGCGGGAATCTCAGTGTCTGTCTAGTGTGGGCTGATGACGTGTCCCTGAGGGACTTCACCTACCCACACAAAGATGGCTGCGCCCTGAATATAGATCGGGGCAGAAAATAAGGATTAAAAAATAGGTAATGCTGGGGGCTTAGGGGCATTTGGGGGTGACTAGTGAGTCAATTGGATGTAGTGGAGGCGGGAGAGGGGTTTAAAAAAAAAACCAGAATTCGGCATGACAGTGCCGCTTTAAATGGCACCTTACATCAGCCCACCCAACACAAGTGAAGGAACTTGTTGGACAAGTAACTAGGAGGACTGTTTTGAGATTGTATTGTTATTTGACAAATCTGCAAGTTAAAAATAAAGACCGAAGGTAGTCCTCATTTTAGAAATATATGCTTTATAGGATGGAATTTTACTATGTGAGGCACCTTTTGCTTTTAAACTATCAGGTACATTTAATATGGAATTTGGTATGAAAATCTGTCATACAAATATTACACTTGGAAGTCAGTAAAAAGATTTGTGATATTTACATTCACACCTCACAAGTTCACTTCTGAGTATAACACAGCTAAGTCAACGGATCAATATTCCTGGCATTAGTGCAGTGTTTGTACAATATTAGATAAATAATGACTTGTTTGCATGCAACTGCAAACAGTGAAACATCTTCGCTGTTTTTAACTGTAACTCAAAAAGTGTGTTAAAAAACATTTGAAAACTATATTTGTGTATGGGATTATGAAAGGGACGTATACTTAAAGTGAGTGTTGTTTTGATAAACAAGAGTCGGTTGAGGTGTGCCGAAACCGACGAGAGGTTAGGCCTGTAAAAAAGAGGGCCCACCTGGATAGATTGATATGAAAAGAGGGTGTGGTGGGAGGGGAATTTCTGGAATCGACGAAGACAGGTAAGCAAGGGGTTTACTGGGTTATATAGGCCATAAATCTCTCCCACAACGTCAGGCATACGCCTTCTATATATATACCCCATAATGTAGCAATAAACATGTGCCAGTGAAATTATTACTTTCAAGTATCAAATAATGCAGTCCTAAAAAAAATATACCTCCTGAATGGGCAACTTTGGAAGTAATAACAACTTAAAGGGTTACTCTAATTATCATAATCACTACAGCCCACTGTAGTGCTTATGATGCAAGAAGTACTCTGGGCTGGTTTCCCAGTAATGGGGCAAACAATTTAGCAACAGTGTGTCTAGATATCTAGACTTATTTAGATCCCCACCAGGTTCCGATGTCCTCTGATGGTCCGGTGATGCGCTCCTGTCTTCTCCAGAGCCCTGGAAGCTGCGGCTGTCACCATTCATTGGCTGAAAGTGAAATGACTGACATTCTGTGCAAGGAATGTTAAACAGAATTGATATGAGCCAGCTGAAAACTCTTTATTCATGCTGGCTGATGACACTCCAATGACTGCCGGTGGTGAAGTTTCATAGTGAAACACTGCACTCAAAGACTCCATGACCACTGCAAATCAATCAATCAAATGGTGCTTAGAGTAACCCTTTAAGTTTTGTTAAGTATTACACAGCCTACTAATATGTTGTTTAGGCTATAAAGGTCTTAGCCATATGTCATATACATTGGAAAAAAGTACTCCTAGAAGTTGAGTATTTGACTCACAACTGCTGGCTCAGCTTGCAGTAGTAGACAGTAATTGGGTGCTTTGCAAAGGCACTATTCCCAGATAATCCTTATATCTTGGTGATGTCATTATACATATTACAGGGCAAGTCTTGTCCTGACAATGAAGTCAGGAGAAATAAGCAGTTTTTTTTCTTCAACCATTCAGAAGCAATTTGTCAGAAATTAGAGTGATGGCACCATATCCACTTCAATGACAGGCACATTAAAGATCTACTGCCATTAAAGTTTTAAATCTGGAAAAGTGTTTTTAACTTTGTGTCTATGTGAGTGTAACATGTGTTACATGGTCCTGAAATGTGTTTTTAAAGGTGTCAAATTTATTCAAGATCTGAACTATTATATAATCTCTCTGTCCTTTATTTAGGCCTATCATGCTGTAGGTAATTTCCAGGCATCATGTGAAGACTCGTCTTCACCAACCACAACCACCAAGGACCCTCTACGAGCACTGACCCAGCGTGGTCATGAGTCTGTTTATCATCAGAACAAGTCATCAAGCACTGATGAGCTTACACCTCGTCCACGAAGCCAGAGTACCCAACGCCAGGTGAGTTAAAGTCTTTGCTATCTTTCTCTCATCCATGTTGTACTTTTTTTTGTTAAACGACTTGGTGGATGCTATTCATGAACTAATCTCCTGTAAAATAAATACCTTTTTATTATATAATTTCAATTTCCTATAGTCCCTGTGCCCTTTGACCATATCTTTCTAACATCTGGAAAACATTCACTTGTTCACTAGTCTCTAATACTAGTCTATGGTTTGTTTCTGGGTTTTTTTTCCCCCCTTATCCCATAAGCAGATGTTGCAGTTCTGAGTTTCAGTGTCACTCATTACCACAAACAAATCTACCTAATGCTCAGCAATCTGATAGCATCTATATCATTTTATTAATGTCACTATTCACAGTTTTGTGAACAATTATGCTAACAGCATTGCCTCACTCACACACTGTACCTACACACAACATGGACAAATCTTGGATGACAAGAGGAGTAAAACACCCTTGTTTTACATCACTGGGAAAGGGCTTATGGGTGCAGAGATCTTTGCTGATGTGGGCGGGAAACTAATTGCACTATGCAATGAGCAGAAGTTGTTATTGTACTTAGAGTGACCACTAGAATGATTCATTCCTTCCTAGAAATCTGTAACAAAACCTAAATACACAAATACAGACCAATAGTGTGTCTCTGTAATTAGAAGGAATCAAGGAATTGCCTTAAAAATAAAAAGTGAAAAAAGGAACATATTCAGTAGCTAAAGACAGCAGGTCTGTGTAAAGTGGAACCATTACCCTATTAGAGATTTCTAGCTAGATAGTTCTCTCTCCATCCATTATGTCATCCCTTCTGTATTCACTGTGTTTTGCCCACTGACGTACCTACCACGGTCGCCGGGGGCGCAGGTGCGACCGGGCCCCTCACTATAGTGGCCCACGTCCACAGCCGCGACCCCTGCGACCGTGGGCCGCCTGGATACCTTATGGGACGGTGCACAGCGATTTCTGGATGGCTGGCAGGAGGGGAGAGAGAGAAAGGGTATGGCATACAGGGAGGGGTGGGGGGAGAGAGAGAAAGGGTATTGTATACAGGGAGGGTGGGGAGAGAGAGGTATATGAGAGATACAGGGAGGTGGGGAGAGAGAGGAGTATAGGATACAGGAGGGTGAGGGAGAGAAGGATATAGGATACAGGGAGGGAGGTGGGGGGAGAGAGAGAGAGAGAGGTATGAGGATACAGGGAGGGGTAGGGGAGAGAGAGAGGGTATAGGATACAGGAGGGGGTGGGGGGAGAGAGGATATAGGATACAGGGAGGGGTGGGGAGAGAGGGTATGGGACACAGGGAGGGATGGGAGAGAGAGGTATAGCATACAGGGAGGGAGGAGAGAGAGGATATGGGATATAGGGGGTGGGGGGAGAGAGAGGGGTATGGGAGGACACAGGGGAGGGGTATGGCATACGGGAGGAGGGAGAGAGGGTACTTATGGAATACAGGGAGGGCAGGGGGAGAGAGGAGAGGGATACAAAAGGAGGGATGAGGAGAAATGGAGGATAGCCGGACACCTGGAGGGAGGGAGAAGCCAGTAGGTATGGGATACAGGGAGGGAAGTGGGGAGAAATAGGGTATGAGATACAGGAGGGAAGGGGAGAAATGCAGGGAGTATAGGACACAGGGAGTGGAGGGAAGAAATGCAGGGTATGGGACACAGGGAGTGGAGGGGGGAGAAATGCAGGGTAAGGGACACAGGGAGAGGGGGTGGAGAAATAGAGGTTATAGGACACGGGGAGGGGTAGAGAGGAAGAAATGGTACACAGGGAGGGCAGGGAGGAGAAAGGGAACAATTGGACACAGGGAGGGGAGGGGGTAGAAAGGGAACAATGGGACACATTGAGGGGAGAGAGTGAGGGTATGGGACACAGTAAGAGGAGGATGGAGAGATGGAGGGTATGGGACACAGGTAGGGGAGGCAGGAGAGGGGGAGAAATGGGACACCTGGAGGGAAGCGGGGAGAGAGGGAACAATGGGACACATGGAAGGGAGGGGAGGAGTTAGAGAGGGTATAGGGACACATGGAAGGGAGGGGATGAGTTAGAGAGGGTATAGGGACACATGGAAGGGAGGGGAGGAGTTAGAGAGGGTATAGGGACACATGGAAGGGATGGGGAGAGAGGGCAGAATGGGACACATGGAGGGGAGAGGAAGGGGGAGCGAGGGAGGGTATGGGACACAGGGAGGGGAGAAGGAGAAATAGGACACATGGAGGCGCTGGGAGGGGCTAAAGGGAGAGGGAATGGGACACATGAAGGGGCTGGAGGAGTAGAAGCCTATGGGACACATGGAGGGGCTGAGGGGGGAGAGGGAGTGGGACACATGGAGGGGCTGTGAGGCAGAGGGAATGAGACACATGGGGGGGCCTGGGTGCCTAAATGAGACACGGGGGGGGGGGGATGAGGCACATGGGAGGGGGGCCCCAGGGCAATTTTTGCACCAGAACCCAGTGGATTCTAGTTACTCCTTTGGTTTAGCCATTTATGTTTGTGTATAGAATCTACTTATTAAGTGTCTAATAAATTCCTTTTTTACTTATTTATTTTAAGTCAATTACTTGGTGTGTTCTCTAGGCAGGGACACACTATTACTCTGTCTGTGTGTTTTGCATTACAATAGGGTTATTTCCTGATTATTAGGATATTGCCTGGGCTGGTCATCTAACCCCTTAAAGGCATTCAAGTTTTCTGTACATAACCTGGCATAATATTGACATATTATGGCATCTCAGTTCAGCTACTGAAATAGACTTGCCTCTATTTTATCTACTTAAATAATGTATTTTGTTTTCCAATGCCAGGTTCAACGCGAGAAAAATTCTCTGGGGAGCCTCAAGCGGGCCAGCGTGGATGTGGACTTATTAGCCCCCAGGAGTCCAATGGGTAAAGAGAACATGGTGACCTTCAGCAACACACTCCCACGGGTAAGCACCCCATCCATGGAGGACCCTGCCCGCCGTCACATGACAATACATGTCCCTGCTGAGGGCTCCCGTCCACGTGGAACGGGTCCTGAATGGAAGCCAAAACCTTTAGAAGGACGTAGCCTGACACTGGGTGAAGAAGTGGCACTAGCACAAGCCCACAGACGGGCAGCCTCTGAGACATCGGGCATTGCTCTTGATGATGTAGACCCTGATCGAGCACCACCTTCACTTTATCCCACAGTGCAGGCTCGGACAGGGGCTCCACGGGTTCTTATACAACCACGTCCTGCAGCACCACCCTTACTGCACATCCCTGAAGAGAATCCAACAGGCTCCCCCAAAGGCAGTTCTGCAATTAGAGCCAAGTGGATGATGATGGCAGAAAAAGGTGGTCCACCACGGGCTGCAGCCAATGCTCCAAGACTCATGCAGGTCATTGCTTTGTCCAAGCAGCAACAACAGCAAACAGCTCTTGGATCTAGTACCCCCAAACATTCAGAAACATCATCCTCTTCCACCACAAGCAGCTCTGACTCTTCCCAGTACCGCTCACCATCAGACAGAGACAGCTCTAGCATTGTTACCATAGATGCACATGCACCCCATCATCCTGTCGTTCACCTCTCGTCAGGCAATGGACCTTGGGAGTGGAAGGCTGGACCAAAGAGCAGTGAGGCTCAGGAAGGAGGAACCTATGAACTTGGTAAGGAATATCGTGGCTACAGGACCCCTAAAGGGGCTGGTGTGTCTCCAGGGTCCTCCATCAGTGACTTGGAACCAGACCCAGAACCACGATATGGGCCTACTGTCAATGTTGCTGGCGGAGTACCCACACCATTAGTGGGAGAGGGAATTTCAGCTAGTAGGGATGCTAGTCTCAGGAGGAAGCCACAGATAGCTGAAAGGGAAGGAAGTGAAGAGAGTGAAGAGCCATTTTACAAGAAGCTCCAGAACCAGAGGTTCAAAGACTAAGAGAGGAATTAAATGATGTAAATACATGGGCATGCTTAGGACAGCAATATGACAGTACAAAGAGAAGCAGCAAATCACTGCCCAATACAATTTCGTGGGAAAATAATGCCTTCTGTGTACATGCACCCAAGATGTAAAACCATGAGTTGAATTCCTATGCCGGATTATCATCTCGATTGCAATTGCTTTCCATGGTTCTACTAAATGACGTTACAAAAAAAGGAAAAAGTTAAATAACATCAATGAAGGCTTGCAGTTTTCCACAAAGTTTGCCCAGGAATCAACATCGATAGCTATTCCCTTTAACTTTTTTGTTATTGTTCCTAAGAAACGTTAGAAATCCAACAATCAACAGGTTTGTTGGAAAAACTGTGTTTCATTTAAGTAGACACAATTCACTTTCCATCAAATTGGACCATAACAGCATAATATGACCGCTGTGGAAGGACGGGTTCATATTGGTGTGATTTGTGACATGATATAAGCTGCAAATTAGTATTTGTTTTTACTGACAAATGCATGTAATTTATACTGCAGGCTGTATGGGAAGGCAATTTTAGGAAGATTATATTAAAGAAATTGAGATGTGGATTTGTATTATAACAAAAATGGATGCAAATCAAAAAATCCTTTTTTCCCCTTTTTTTTGCTGGCACTTCAGGGGGTTTGTATCTCAGCTTCTTCAGATCTTCTAGCAAGGAAGGGGTTCATCAAAATACACCTAAGTGATTTTTTTTTATTTTTTTTTTACTTAATAATGCCATATACTTGGTGATTCTGTGATCTGTGGAAATTTCTGTTTCAGCTGAGAATGGAATGTTTGGTAAATTAGTAAAGATTCTAGAATTAAATGTCTCATTGTGGACTTTTGCAGTTAAGTTAAAAAAAAATAAAAAAAAAATTATTTGACTGTATCGTATTTAAAAAATCTGGTGCTGTGTCCACACACAACTTTCAGGGACTCATATTGAATTGTTTTGGGTTTATCAAGAATTTTGATGAATAGATAAGTTTTCGGTTATATAAAATAGTGTAACAAATGTTACGCAAGATACAAATGTGTCACCAGACCTCGCAACAACTTGGCCAATCCAGCATACCTATACAGGCACAAAATATTTAATATCCCTTACATGAAATGTTTTGTAAATTGTACAATTTTAAATAAAGGCAGTTACAATCACTTGTTATATTCAATAATATATTTTATTCACTGTTATTGCAGATTCATAAATATGCTGTCAGGTTTCAGATGAGCTTTAAAGGTTACTCAAAGCATTATAATCAATACACACTGCTGTAGTGGTTATCATGCCAGGAGCATCATGGTCCAATACCCTGGTAATTGGGCAAACTGTTTAGGAACAGTTTGCCCATTTACCTGGATCCCCACCGCGTTCAGACGCCATCTCCAGATGCTGATACAGTCACAATACATTGGCTGAGAAGGTAAGCTAACCACTCTCAGCCAATGAATGGCACACTATACAAATACATTTGCCCATAATTTACATTAGTCAGCCCAGACTCTAGGCACCATGACCACTTTAAATCACTGAAGTGGTCATGTTGCATGGAGTAACCCTTTAAAATGTGAGTGACTGCTTCAAATCACAAAGAATATAAAAACAAAATTTCAATCTTAAAAGGAACACTACCCACTACTACAGTGTTTTCTTCATGAGCACTGCCATTTAAATGGACACTGTAAGCACCATAACCATGTCAATTGATTGACGTGGTTATGGCTCCTGGAGTCTGTGGGTGCCACATTCTGCATCACTACTAAACAGTGTACTCGAAGTTTAGAAATTGCAGAAGTTACAGAAATTCTAGTCCCCTGCAGCCTGACCTCCAATGTTTAAATGGTAGAGGTGGTGATATGATCATTTTTTCACACCAATATAGGGGCAGTGATTGGCTGAGAGCATCAACTGAGTGCATTCAGCCAATCACTGCCCCAATTCCTTGTATAAATTGGTATGGTGCAAGGTGAAACTCTAGCTCCGCCTCTGCCATATCATCACAGAGCTGAGAATCTCTACTAAATGGTGAGTAAACCAGATGCAAGACCATGCACCCACAGATTCCTTGCACTGTGATGACGTCAATCCATTGAATTGGTTATGGTGCCATAGTATTCCTTTAGATCTTAATTTAGTTTACTCACCTGTCAGCCCTTTCTAAGTTGTTAACAGTGCACACACCAATAACAACTAATGTCGCTGAAGCGTGGGTGTGCTGCCAGAGGAACCTATGTGAGAAATAATCTCAATTATATATTAAAAGGTTTTATGTGGAACACTTTACAAAATATCTGTTGACATAGGTATTGTTACAAACAGAAGGAAATTAAATTGTATATACTGTTACAAAAAGAGTGTATAGAGTTCCCTTTATGGACGTAAATCTTACACAAAGTGCTATGCAGTGAAGTTTGTGAGCTTACAATCTAAAGGTATAATGAAAGGGACATGCATCACTTTGAGACAGTTGTCTCATTCAAAAGCTTTTGTCAGCCTCTACAGGCTGACAAAAAAGAGGTAAATATATTTCCTAGCTAATCATGGCAGCATTACCTATGGGTAGCTCCACCCTCAGCCAGAACAGGACCGGAAACAAACAATGAACTAGAGCAGGCAAATCAACATTTTAATACCTACTGCCTGTCACGTATTCATCCGCACATAAAAATGTGGTTAATGGCATTTACCGTCCTGACAGAAAAAGTTGTGCCAAGCAACATTACCATCCTGACAGGAAAAGTTGTGCCGAGCAGCAATCATGCACATGGAAACCTGGTAATTGCTTTTGGGGTCAAAGGCCGGTTACAGTCAATCGGATTCACAGGAGGGGTATTTAAACCCAATTTTCCTTTTGCTCATTGCCCTGTCGTGGTTTCATCCTGATGGTAATCCGAGAGTGTGTTCCTGATCTAGATTTTCTGGGATTTGACTTTGGCTTTGTTTTAACTTCCCTGATTTTCTGGTATGCTTGACTTTTGGTTTCCCTCAACGTTGTGTTTGATTCTGTGTTCCTCACCTTGATACGTTAAGTCTGGCCATTCTAAGGTCCGGTTATACGTTATCCTTAGTCCTAGGTGTGACACAGTTCGGCGTGCTGTATCAACTGGTAATCTTGACACCGCCCACTTTTGTATCTTTGTTGATGGTAAAATTTCCTTACTGCCAACCTGTGTCCATTTTCTATTCTACTTTTTTTTTTCTATGTGTGTTTGTGAGGTGCTGTTTCTGTGGGAGAGGTGATGTGTGTGGGTAAGGCAGTGGCGTACATACCAGGGTCGCGGCTGCGACCGGGCCCGGCCCACCAGGGGGCCCGGCCGCCCCTGCGACCCGGTATGTACACCCAGGGCCCGCCTCTTCCCCTTGGGGGGCCCAGGAGCCGGCAGGCGGGCGCGCGAGGGAGCACTCAGTGCTTCCTCTTCAGCTCCCTCGCGCGCCGCACTGATACCGGAGCCGGAAGATGACGTCATCTTCCAGCGCCGGCATCCCTACGCGGCGCGCGAGGGAGCTGAAGAGGAAGCACTGAGTGCTCCCTCGCGCGCCCGCCTGCCGGACCGGCCACCCGCCTGTCTGGGGTCAGCAGCACCACTGGACCACAGGGAATCCCCCCAGCACTCCAAAGGGTAAGGAGGCTGGGGGTATTGAATAAAAAAAAAAAATAGTGTTTGTGTGAGTGTTAGAGTGAGTGTTAGTGTGTGTGTCTGCTAGTGAGTGTTAGTGTGTGTCTGCTAGTGAGTGTGTTACTGTGTGTGTCTTACAGAGTGTCTTACAGAGTGTGTGTGTTAGTGAGTCTGTTTGATGTTTGTTAGTGAGTGTGTGTTTGTCAATGAGAGTGTATGTTTTGTAAGTGAGTGTGTATGTATGTCTGTCGCTGACTGTGTCTCTGTCAGTAAATGTGTGTGTCTGTTAGCTAGTGTGTATGCGTCTGTAAGTGAGTGTGTGTGTGTGTGTGTCTTCAGCACTTACCTTTCTCCAGCGCCGGACTCCCTTGGCGCTGAGGATCCCTCAGCCTCTCAGCTCCTCAACAACGCGACTGGCAGACGATTTAAATCGGCTTCCATAGGAAAGCATTACTCAATGCTTCCCATGGACGCGCTCAGTGTGTTCTCTAGCGGCTGTCAGCAGACAGCCACTCAGAGGGCCGTGGATTTCACAACTCAGTGCAGCCTGCGCAGTTTCTCTGAAACCCTGCGTTTTCAGCTGCAGGGTTAAAACTAGGGACTTGGACACCCAGACAATCATTGAGCTGATGTGATCTGGGTGTCTGTGAAGTGGCCCCTAAAGTGAACACTATAGTGCCAGGAACATACTGTTTTCCTGGCACTATAGTGCCTTGAGGGTGCCCCCACCCTCAGCTCTCCCGCCTGTGCCTGCGGGTAAACTTACCTTTTTCCAGCGCTGGGCGGAGAGCTCTCCTCCTCCGACCCTCCTCTTCTCCTCCCCGTCGGCTGAATGCGCACGCGCGGCAAGAGCTGCGTGCGCATTCAGCCGGTCACATAGGAAAGCATTCATAATGCTTTCCTATGGACGCTGGCGTGCTCTCACTGTGAAAATCACAGTGAGAAGCACGCAAGCGCCTCTAGAGGAAATAGGGGAAGGTTTAACCCATTCACAAACATAGCAGTTTCTCTGAAACTGCTATGTTTATGAAAAAATGGGTTAACCCTAGAAGGACCTGGCACCCAGACCACTTCATTAAACTGAAATGGTCTGGGTGCCTAGAGTGGTCCTTTAAAGAATTATAGCCTCCAACATCTTTATACATTTATACTTAAAAAACACATATTACTTAGCTAAAAACTAACTTAAAAGGGGTACTTATCCTCTTTATTATTAATAACAACAATATTGTCTCAATCAAAGGACAACATAAACACACAAAATAATAATAAATGAAAGAAAGAGGGAGAGGGGAGAAGAAGGAATAAAATGGTTAGTTATAAATTTACAAAAAGGGAATTAAGCTTAAAATATATAATTTTAGTAATCTTTTAAAATATAAACAACATATACAAAAATTGTATCCCATGCACCAAGTATCAGGTAATATATAGTTCAAATGGTCATATTAAGATCAACCCATCTCAAACACAAAATTAATAAATTGTCTAAGTCTAAATAGTGACATTCCTTAATAATATATATATATATATATATATATATATATATACCGTATATACTCGAGTATAAGCCGACCCGAATATAAGCCGAGGCCCCTAATTTTACCCCAAAAAACTGGGAAAACGTATTGACTCGAGTATAAGACTAGGGTGGGAAATGCAGCAGCTACTGGTAAATTTCTAAATAAAATTAGATCCTAAAAAATTATATTAATTGAATATTTATTTACAGTGTGTGTATATGATGAATGCAGTGTGTGTGTATGAGTGCACAGTGTGTGTATGAGTGCGCAGTGTGTGTATGAGTGCGCAGTGTGTGTGTATGAGTGCAGTGTGTGAGTATGAGTGTGCAGTGTGTGAGTATGAGTGTGCAGTGTGTGTGTATGAATGCAGTGTGTGTGTATGAATGCAGTGTGTGTGTGAATGCTGTGTGTGTGAATGCTGTGTGTGTATATGAGTGCAGGGTGTGTGTGAATGCTGTGTGTGTATATGAGTGCAGTGTGTGTGTGAATGCTGTGTGTGTATATGAGTGCAGTGTGTGTGTGAATGCAGTGTGTGTGTGAGTGCAGTGTGTGTGTGAATGCTGTGTGTGTGAGTGCAGTGTGTGTGTGAATGCAGTGTGTGTGTGAATGCAGTGTGTGTGTGAATGCTGTGTGTGTATATGAGTGCAGTGTGTGTGTGAATGCAGTGTGTGTGAATGCTGTGTGTGTATATGAGTGCAGTGTGTGTGTGAATGCAGTGTGTGTGTGTGAATGCTGTGTGTGTATATGAGTGGTGTGTGTGTCTGATGCAGTGTGTGTTTGTGTTGCAGAGCCTTGGTGGGGGGGTGGGCATTTTTATAAAAAAAAAATTAATATTATTTTAATTTGTTTTGTTATATTATTATTTTTTATTATTATTTTTATTATTATTTATATTATTATTTTATTTATTTTGTTGTCCCCCCTCCCTGCTTGATACTTGGCAGGGAGGGGGGCTCTCCTTCCCTGGTGGTCCAGTGGCATTGGCAGTTCAGTGGGGGGAGGAGGGGGGCTGGCAGAGCTGTTACCTCTCCTGCAGCTCTTCTCTCAGCTCACACTGTAAGTCTCGCGAGAGCCGCACTATGACCCCGCGGCTCTTGCGAGACTTACACTGGGAGCTGACCGAGGTGCTGACCGGACCGGCGCGGAGGAGGAGAGAGCTGACAGGAGCTGCAGGAGAGGTAAGTAACAGCTCTGCCAGCCCCCAGTCTGTATTATGGCAATGTAAATTGCCATAATACAGACTGACTCGAGTATAAGCCGAGTTGGGGTTTTTCAGCACAAAAAATGTGCTGAAAAACTCGGCTTATACTCGAGTATATACGGTACATGGAAAATATATATACATACAACTTAAAAAATCTTATAAAAAACTATTTTTAAATATGATAAATATATACTATCTGTAAACAGAATTCAATTTATCATGTCAGAATATTCAAATCAGCATCCAGTAGGTTGTTCTGTATTAGAGATGTCGGGAACCGTCCGCGAACTTTCCGCGAACGGTTCGCCACGGTTCGCCACGAACCGTTCGCGGCGAACTCCGGTCAGCTGACACATCCTGGCCAATCTCCAGCAAACCCTCCCTCCTAGACCCTCCTACTTCCTGGACAGCATCCATGTTGAAGGCAGCTTCAACATGGATGCTGTCTAGGAGTCGGGAGGGTCTGGGAGGGAGGGTCTGCCGGAGATTGGCCAGGATGTGTCAGCTGACCGGAGTTCGCCGCGAACGGTTCGTGGCGAACCGCGGCGAACCGTTCGCGGGAAGTTCGCAGACGTTCGCGACATCTGTGTTCTGTATTCGAGTTGTAATACAGGTTTTCATTATTATGCTTGTTTGCCAAAATAAATGTCATATCTATGTAGTCAAAAAAATGACCACTGCTCTCAAGGTAAACTGATGGAAACTAGTCTTGCTATTGCCCAGAAGATGTATCTTCCATCACAACTTCTCTTATCTCAAGAACTCTTTTCTATGTTACTTATTTGTAACATAAGTAAAGCCTGATTCCCCAACTTTGCAAGCCCATTCCTTCAGTGAGCAAGCCTGATGCCCTCCCTCCATTCCCCACACCATCCCACCCCATGCTCATTATTACATTTATAGATTGTCTGACACACCTACATTTTAGTTAGGTTAAAAAAACCTGCCTCTTATTAGTACACTCCTGCACTTTCTTAACCCATAAAACACCTTCACCTGCTCATGATATTCCAATTATCTCCAATTTTTATTTTTCACAGTTTAGCAATGATCTGTTTTCTCCTCCTCTTTATTTCCTCAGTCTCCCTCAGTATAAAAATCTCTCCTTACACTCACTTCACTCATCCCCATCCACATTTACATATGCCCTTCTCTGCTATACTCCCCCTTCTCTCATCTCATGCCTTACACTAATTTTTCTACTCTCTCACTCCAACCCACAATCGATCTCATCCTAGACCCCATGCATACAAAACCCATTCACACCTCCTGTAACTTTCTCTCCTCCTACTTCTAGCAGCTGGTGATGTCTCTCCCAATACAGGGCCCTTCACCTTCTTTACACACACTAAGACAACCAGAAACCCCACAAACCTTACCAATACCAAAATAATCACAATACCCTGCCCTTTACCCTCACTTACCAAAATTAATTGTGCACTCTGGAATGCCCGCTCCATCTGCAGTAATTTAAAATCAACAACCATACACGACTTTTTCATCTCAAACTCACTCACACTGCTTGCACTTACAGAGACCTGGCTGTCCCCCTCTGACAGCGCTACTCCTGCCTCTTTATGTTTTGGTGGGCTACAATTCTCTCACACTCCCAGACTCAACTGTAAAGGAGGCGGTGTAGGCATCCTTCTCTCCCCTCAATGTACCTTTCAACCAATCATAACTCCCCCTGCCCTATCCTTTCCTTCTTTTGAAGTTCACACTGTCCGCCTATTTATACCCACTCATTTAAGAATTGCTATGATCTACCACTATCATCTATCCTAGACTATTCATTGAGCACTTTTCTTCCTGGCTTCCCCACTTCCTCTCATCTAGCACTCCTTCCCTTATACTTGGGGATTTCAATATCCCAATCAATAACCCTAATTGCACTAATGCCTCTCGTCTGCTCTCTGTAACCTCCTCCTTTGGTCTTACGCAATGGTCCAATTTAGCAACCCATATAGCAGGAAACACTCTTGATCTTGCCTTCACCAACCTCTGTACTGCCTCTAATCTCTCCAATATTCCTTTTCCTCTATCTGACCACCATCTGCTGGCTTTTGACATTTGCATACCTAAGACCCACTTGACACCACCGTCTGAACATCACTCTCACAGAAACCTCCAAATGTCTTGACCTAAAGCATTTCTCCACTAATCTCCAAACTCTCCTTTTACCTATCTCAAACCTCACCTGTCCTAGTTCTGCAACCACCTTCTACAATTCCACCCTCTCCTCTCAACTAGACATCATGGCACCTTGTACATTTAAATGCCACATCCCCCCCGCCCCCCAACAACCCTGGCACACCAAGCTCACTCGATATCTCCAAAAATGCTCCAGAACTGCTGAACGCTGTTGGAGAAAGTCTCACTGTGCATCTGACTTTCTCCACTATAAATTTATGCTGAGCTCATACAGCTTGGCTCTTTCCTCTGCAAAAGTTAATTACTTCAATACCCTCATAACCACACTCTTCCGCGAACCCAAACGACTATTTCACACATTTAACTCTCTTCTTTGCCCTGCTGTTCCTCCTCCACCTACTAACTTGACCGCCTCAGACTTTGCAGCTCACTTCACTGACAAGATCTCTACAATCATAGAAGAGATCTCTCATCTTTCTTCTTCCCCTTACAATACTTCCCCTAACTTCACTCCCTCTGCTGTTCTATGTTCATTCGCACCCGCTACATTGGAAGAGGTTTCTGCTCTGCTCCAGTCCTCCCGCCCCACAACCTGCTCCCTAGATCCAATTCCCTCGCATCTCGTTCGTACTCTGTCTTCTTCTCTTTCTCCACCTCTCACTAAAATTCTCAATCTCTCTCTCTCTCCTCTGGCATATTTCCATTGCTCTTCAAACATGCAACTGTAACCCCAATTCTAAAGAAGCCCAATCTTGACCCTAACTCCCCATCCAACTATCATCCTATCTTGCTACTGCCTTTTGCATCCAAGATCCTTGAAACAATTGTGTATGCGAGATTGAAAGACTTCCTCGAGTCCAACTCTCTGCTAGACCCGCTTCAGTCTGGTTTCTGCGCTAAGCACTCTGTGGAAACGGCACTGACCAAAGTATCCAATGATCTACTCACTGCAAAATCTCGTGGTCACTACTCTATCCTAATTCTCCTTGACCTGTCTGCCACTTTTGACACTGTTGATCATCAACAGTTTCTTCTCATCCTCCGCAATATCGGTCTACAAGATATTGCTCTCTCCTGGTGCTCCTCCTACCTCTCCTAGCGCTCTTTCAGTGTTTCTTTCTCTGGCTCTGCTTCTTCTCCCCAACTCCTCTCTGTTGGTGTCCCCCAAGGTTCAGTCCTTGGTCCCCTACTGTTCTCCATCTATACTGCCTCCCTTGGTAAACTCATTAGCTCCTTTGGCTTCAAATATCATTTCTATGCAGATGACACCCAAATGTACCTGTCCTCTCCTGATCTCTCCCTGTCCCTCTTGACTAGTGTCTCTGACTGCCTCTCTGCTGTTTCTAACTGGATGGCTGCCCACTTCCTTAAACTCAACTTGACCAAAACTGAAATTCTGGTCTTTCCTCCCTCAAGTGTTGTTACTCCTGTGTCTGTCTCCCTCCAAGTCAATGGTGCTACCATCAGCTCCACCACGCACGCTCGCTGCCTAGGTGTTCTCTTTGACTCCGACCTCTCCTTCAAACCTCATGTTCAATCTATCGCTAAATCCTGTCATTTCCATCTCAAAAACATTGCGCGCATCCGCCCCTACTTAACGCCAGGTGCGACTAAGGTATTGGTCCATTCCACTGTCCTTTCTTGCCTTGACTACTGTAATCCACTTCTCAGTGGTCTTACGTGCTCCCAACTTGTGCCGTTACAGTCCATAATGAATGCTCATCTTCCTGTCCGCCTGCACCTCCCATGCCTCACCCTTCTGTCAGTCTCTACATTGGCTTCCTATAAAATATAGAGCTCAATTTTAAATTCTGGTTCTTGCTTTCAAATCTCTACATAATGCTGCTCCCACCTATCTATCCTCCCTTATACACAAGTATGTCCCGTCTAGGCCCTTACGATTTGCTGTAGACTTACGTGTATCTTCTGTCCGTACTCCCACCTCTGATGCTCGCCTTCAAGATTTCTCGAGGGCTGCTCACCCAGTCTCCACTCTTTCATAAAATCATTAAAAACCAACTTCTTCATGAAAGCGTATCAATTAAACTGTTAATAGCTCCTGACTGATTCCTCTTGTGCAACTGTCACTAGTCTAATACCATCCTTACCTTTTTGTGTCATTTTACCCCACTCCCTCTAGCATGTAAGCTCATTGAGCAGGGCCCTCAACCCCTCTGTTCCTGTGTGTCCAACTTGTCTGGTTACAACTATATGTCTGTTCGTCCACCCATTGTAAAGCGCTGCGGAATTTGACGGCGCTCTATAAATATCATAATAAAAATAACAATAATAATAATAATTTGAGGAGATTGTAAATATCATGTGGCACAGTTTCTCCTTTGGACATGTTACATGTACATTTCTTGAGGATCTATGCTTGTAACATTTTATATGAGAGATTAGAGGGGGGTTTATCTTCACTCTTTAAACTGTACTTCAGACATGTATACCTCTAGATTACCAGTTTCTTCAGATAATGTTCTTTTTTGGCTTAGCAGACATTATTTTTTACTAATAGTATGATTGCCATTATGCCACTATAGGTGAAGAACTTTTGTTATCAGTAAACTAAAAAGCTTCAACTTCTTTATAGAAATATACATTATGTTTGTATTAAAGCATGACTTCCAAGATTAACAATTGTATTTTATGGTCCTGGTTGAAAAGTTTTCCTTTAATTTGTTGCTCAGCAAATTAGTCAAAGCATGTTTTTCAATATATCTTCTTATTCCCATCATAAATGAATCTTATTGTGAATTCTGCACAACCCAGGGCCCACTTCGAACAAAAAGGAATTTTTGCAGAATTACAGATGAGAAGACTCCGTGATTAAGATTGAGTATATGTAAAAATGTTGAACTGTTTCAAATTTCTATTTTGTACATGCAATTGCAGCCTTCATCATTCAAGTCATTCAAGTAGGACAATTTTTCAAATAACAAGAAGCAGCAAAATAAAATGTATTGTCTCAGTGAACCATGATTGCTATTTTACTGAGATTGCTCTTCATCAAATTTATGGCAAACTCTGAGCATCTGATCCTGCACTCCTTTTATGTCACAGTTTCAATTGAAAGAAAGAAGTCGGGATATGACAGAAAGAGGCTTGGGCAGAGTGGAAAATTGAATAAAGCGCCTGTCAAGTCATCATTCACAGGGCCGGACTGGGGATACAAAGCAGCCCTGGAAAAAAAATTTGTGCCAGCTCCATAAGTCACTGCGCCATATATTGTCGCGTGTAATATGTAAGGCTATGTCTTGCCAGGACAGATGATTGAGTAATATATATATATATATATTGCCTTTTCTAATATAAAATATTGGTCCTTTCAGGGTAAAACGTTTAATTATACAGTAAGCATACGCACATGCAGACACAGGCAATTTCACTGACATTTCAGTGACGCACACAAGCTCATTGATACACAGCCTCATAGACAAACAATCTTACTGATATACATCAGCTCATTGACATAAAAACACAAGCTCACTCACTAGCAGGCACACGCATGCAAACAAGCTCACTCACTAGCAGATGCACACACAGCTTAATGTGGTAGTACTGGTGTCTATAGCATGTCCCTACAGGATTTTCAACGTAAACACTGACTTTTCAAAGTAAAGGCAGTGTTTACATTGCTTCAAAGTGACACTGCTAGTGACAGTCACTCAGACGGTCACTAGAGGTGCTTCCTGTGTTAGTGCACCTACATTCAGGGCCTCCACACTCTGTAGGTGCTGAACGTTCCCCATCGAGATACATTGATTCAATGCATCTCTATGAGGAGATGCTAATTGGAGTGGCGTTTTGCAGCCAATCCTATGGCAAAGCATTGGATTGGCTGAGATCATCAATCTTGATGATCTCAGCTATAGAGGCAGGGCCAGTCGAGGGGAGACCAGCACCCTGCGTGGAGAAAAAAAAAGGTGAGCAAAAACACTATTTTTAAACACACATTTACACCATGACAGACACAGAAACACACATATACCATGACAGATACACACCCCATGACAGACACACACACACACACCATGACAGACCATGACACAGACAGACACACACCATGACACAGACAGAACCACACCATGACGGACAGACAGACACACACACCCCATGACGGACAGACACACATACACCCCATGAATGACAGACAGACACACACACACCCCATGACGGACAGACAGACACACACCCCCCATGACGGACAGACACACACACACCCCATGACGGACAGACAGACACACACACCCCATGACGGACAGACAGACACACCCACACACCATACAGACAGACACCATGACACAGACAGACAGACACACACACCATACAGACAGACAGACACCATTGCACAGACAGACACACACACACACCATACAGACAGACAGACACCATGACACAGACAGACAGACACACACACCATACATACAGACACCATGACACAGACAGACACACACACACACACCATACAGACAGACACCATGACACAGACAGACAGACACACACACACCATACATACAGACAGACAGACACAATGACACAGACAGACACGCACACACACACACACCATACAGACAGACACCATGACACAGACAGACACACACACACCATACAGACAGACAGACACCATGACACAGACAGACAGACAGACAGACACACACCATACAGACAGACATGATAACACAGACAGACAGACAGACAGAAACACACCATACAGACAGACATGATAACACAGACAGACACACACACACACCATACAGACACCATAACACAGACAGACAGACACATTACTAATACCTGCCAGGGGAAGGTCTTCTGGGGGCCGCTGGGGAGGTCTTCTGGGGGCCGCTGGGGGACTTGTCCTGGCGGCCGCTGGGGAGGTCTTCTGGCGGCCGCTGGGGGACTTGTCCTGGTGGACGCTGGGGGAGCTGCGCTGGCTCTGCTCTCCCGCCCTCGCGCGCTCCTGAATGAGACCAGCGCCGGAATATGACGTCATATTCCGGCGCCGGTCTCATTCAGCTGCGTGCGAGGGCGGGAGAGCAGAGCCAGCGCAGCTCCCCCAGCGGCCGCCAGGACAAGTCCCCCAGCGGCCGCCAGAAGATCTCCCCAGCGGCCGCCAGGAGAAGTCCCCCAGCGGCCGCCAGGAGAAGTCCCCCAGCGGCCGCCAGAAGACCTCCCCAGCGGCCGCCAGGACAAGTCCCCCAGCGGCCGCCAGAAGACCTCCCCAGCGGCCGACAGCAGACCCAGGTGTCTGCCCGGCCCCAGGTGCCGACGGCCCACCGGGAAATTTCCCGGTATCCCGGTGGGCCAGTCCGGCCCTGATCATTCAGTATATCCTTCAGAAACGCAGAAAGGTACCCTTTAATGCTATTGTTTGTTTTGGTGTTTTTGCATTATTTTCTTGTAGGAATCACTAAGAGTTATAAAACACCTGGACCTGCCTTGCCTTAACGGCCATTTTTATCACAATAATTCCAAGCGATCCTTCAAAATTTGAATTGCTTTGTTTACATCATTCTTTTCTATGTTGAGACTGTTCCATAAATCTTAAAATATAACTTACAGCAGGTTCCAATCCCTAGGATACATTATGTGAGTGTTATTCTAGTGCTCCAGTGAATAATAGCAATAATAGACCATCAGCATTCATTTTTCTCCATCCTTGGCATTTTCTTCCTCCATTTGTCTCAGGAAAGCCAGCCAATACTGCCTCTAACCCCTACTACTGCTCCTAAAGCCCCACTACTGCACCTATCCCCCACTACAGCGTCCAACCTCCCACTACTGCCATTATACCCCACTACAGCCCACTTCGGCCTCTAACCTCCCACCAGTGCTCTTATACTACAGTTCCTATCTCTCATTACAGCTCTCTCATTACAGCTCCTATCTTCCACTACTGCCCCTATCCCCCACTACTGATTCTAACACACACTACAGCTTTTATCACCCACTACAGCTCCTAACCCCACTACTGCGCCTATCACCAACTTCTGCCCCTATCCCCCATTACATTCCCTATTTCCTAACCCCACTAAAGCCTCTAAACACCCACACTACATACCACAATCCCCACTTCAGCTCCTAACCGTCACTTCAGCTCTTAATCCTCCAACACAGCTCCTTATCCCCACACTACATCCCCTAACTTACCACTTCAGCTCCTAATCCCCAATACAATTCCTAACTCCACTACATTACTATCCCCCCACTAGTGCATCTAACCCCCACTACAGCCTCAAAGTCCCCATTACCTCCTCCTCTTACAGACCCTAACTCCAAACTACTGCCTCACTACAGCTTCACCAATTCATCTACCCAACACTCTATCCCTTTATTTACACACAACATCCGCAAACCTCCCACTCCAGCTCCTAACCTTCCACTCCTGCTGCTAACCCCCACCACTGCCCATATACACCACTACAGCTCCAAACCCAAACTACAAGCCCTATCCCGACACTACAGCCGCTATCTCCCACTACAGCTCCTAACACCCATTACATACCGTAACCTGCAACTACTGTCCATAAACCCCACTACAACCCCACTACAGTCTCACTAAGGCTTCCAATCTCCACTACAGCTACTATCCTGTCACTATTACTACTACCCCTCCCACTATTGCCCCTTTCTCCCACTGCAGCACCTAACCATCCACTACAGCCCCTATCCCGGCGGACTCCAGATAAGTTGTAAAACTCTTAATAATCGGTTTGACTACTTACTCTGGGAGGGATTCAGGGCTATAGTGGTTATTATGCCTGGCATGTTCCTTTAAATAATCTACCAGTGCCCCTCCTGAGATTAGGTTCTTGATCTGCCCATGCCTCCAAGTAGATCTTTAATTAGTTAGATTCCATATTTAGCAAATCCATGCAAAAACTAGTCACTGTAGCACATTTGGTGTCTATCTGGTGCTTAATAAAAAATAACTACCATTTTAGCTTTCATAAACCATTGCCATGTTCCAAAGAAGACTCAGTCAGTTAAAAACTAAATATCATTTGCAAGGGTTCATACTGAATATAAAAAAAGTCAAACAGGGTTACTCACTGAAGTCCAAATACTCCCGTACCGAATTGTGCAAAACCATCCAACTACATATAGGGCCATTCGGAGTGCAAAATACAGACGTTCATGCAATTTAGCAATTTACAATCCGTACCCCAAAAGGGCCTGAATTTGGTTTGGATTCCAACCTGAAAAAACACTGCTGAAAATCCAGACTTGAATTTAAAAAAATAATCAGAACGTGCGAGCAGTCAGCGGGCAAATAGTTAAAAACCTCTCGGGCAGGGGACATAGCCTGACCACTCAAGGAGATGGACATGGAGATGGAGATGGACATGCAAGCAGACGAGCAATAATCGCTCAATATAAACTCTGAACTATCGGAAGACTCAGCCAACACAATGCAACAAAGATCCACAAAAAAAACAAAGCTGAAACCAGCATCTTTGCAGATTGCGGCCTTGACATGGCCGCCACACCGTGCACAAGATGGCGCCAGCAGGCCTATCTCTCCATTAGCTACAGAGATCAGGGCTGACGTACAAGCCCTTGGGGAACGTACAGACTATCTTGAGAACAAAACGGAAGAAATAATTGCTGCACATAATAATGTAGCTACTGCCTATGAGACCATGGACACAAAACTAAATTCCATACTCACAAAACTCGCAGATCATGAAGATAGAGATATGCAGAACAATATCCGCATCCGCTGCATTCCTGAGGAATCAGCCCTGCCAACCTGGGGACATATGCAAAAGCACTCTTTACATCATTGGTTCCAGACATCCCAGAATCTGCACTACTGCTAGACAGGATCCACCAACTACCTATTCCCCAAAACCTCGCGGCAACCGTACCGCGAGACACGCAATCATGCAAGCAGACAGAAAACAAAAGACACTCCGAGGAGAATACAAAAAGTCTAGCTATTCACTGATCTATGAGCAGCCACTTTGGTGACAAGGAAAACCTTCCTCCAGGTAACTAAAGCGCTATGTACAGCAGACATACCATACAAATGGGGCAACCCGGTGAGACTCATCATGATACGCAATGGCACCAAACATCACCTCCTCACCCTGGAAGATGGAGAATAGCTCCTAACAGAATGGAGGATATCGGTAGACACGAACACAACCAGGTCATCCACCAAGCAGTGCTCCTCCAACTCGCCGATGAAGCTGTCCCATCACTGGAAAACCTCTGCCACAGCTAAGTGACTGTCTCTTGACCGACATATGCAGGTTCCACTTAAACCTTGAACTATTCAAGGTTCCACTGAACTCTACATATATGCCTTTTTATTCTTCTTCAAATGTTTGCTTGTTAAACTTACCCACTATTACGAGAATATATTAATTTACATGTTGGCATTTCCTTACCCATATTCTGCTAATATCTAAGGCTCAATTTACCTGCCAAGCCAAAGGCAGAGGTAAACTCCTGGTAAGAGACCACCCCCACCCTAACAACCAACTATCTCCTTCAAGATACTAAGAAAGGACTCTCCCCCCCCATGGGCTTAATTGCCTACTAACCACCACTATGACCAAGTCTCACTTTGGAGACCATACCAATGTGGTATGTTTCAACCTTAACTATGATTTCTTCTTTACCTTAACGACACATTGTCAACGTAACACAACCTTTCACCTCCTATATGACCATACAACTAAGCTGTGTGACATTTCTGTATCGACAGGGGCTCAGATGCCTAAAATAAAATGGCTGGTGCTCAGGCAGCTCCCTAAACAACTATGTCTCTCTGAGGTTCATGTGCTCCCGAGTGACCCTATGATATATCAGAGATATATACCTAATTACATAACCTTTTGCCATGTTGCTTAACGTCCTCTCCCTGAATACTTAAACACACCTCATAAATGGAGACTGGCACTCACGGAGGCAAAAAACCCACAATGCACACGTGGCATTTTATCAAGAGACCCATTTCCAAACCACAAACCAACCAAGGTTCTCCTCCAAACACTTCCCTATAGGCTACAACAGTACATACAAGACTAAAAAAAGAGGGGTTACGACATGGATAAGCAAAGAGGTACCCTTTCAATTGATCAAAAAACTGAGTGACTAGGAGGGGAGATACCTCATATTACAATGTATAATTAATAATGGCCAGTATACGCTAGTCAATGTCTACGGACCACACAACGGCCAACACACCTTCCTAGACAAGGTTCTTACCCTATCCAATGTCCATAAGTTCGGAGATATCATTATTGGAGGTGATACAAATTTTCTTCTAGACCCTGCCTTAGATACCACCTCTTCATCAAGGGTTAGACAAACCACAACAAACCAAAGACTACACTCAACTAAACTCCCTGGGAACACTCTCCTTGACCTTGGGTACATTGATATATGGAGGACCCTACACCCCTTAGATAGAGATTATATGCACCACTCCCTGGTACATACATCATATTCCCAGATTTTCAGACCCATCTCCTTACTGAATTGTGACACCAAGATATACGTCAAACTCATACAGAACCGGTTGGCTACAATACTGCCACACATA
>OW240914.1:114747413-114784325 GCA_933207985.1 Pelobates cultripes
AAATTGAGCTCTATATTTTATAGGAAGCCAATGTAGAGACTGACAGAAGGGTGAGGCATGGGAGGTGCAGGCGGACAGGAAGATGAGCATTCATTATGGACTGTAACGGCACAAGTTGGGAGCACGTAAGACCACTGAGAAGTGGATTACAGTAGTCAAGGCAAGAAAGGACAGTGGAATGGACCAATACCTTAGTCGCACCTGGCGTTAAGTAGGGGCGGATGCGCGCAATGTTTTTGAGATGGAAATGACAGGATTTAGCGATAGATTGAACATGAGGTTTGAAGGAGAGGTCGGAGTCAAAGAGAACACCTAGGCAGCGAGCGTGCGTGGTGGAGCTGATGGTAGCACCATTGACTTGGAGGGAGACAGACACAGGAGTAACAACACTTGAGGGAGGAAAGACCAGAATTTCAGTTTTGGTCAAGTTGAGTTTAAGGAAGTGGGCAGCCATCCAGTTAGAAACAGCAGAGAGGCAGTCAGAGACACTAGTCAAGAGGGACAGGGAGAGATCAGGAGAGGACAGGTACATTTGGGTGTCATCTGCATAGAAATGATATTTGAAGCCAAAGGAGCTAATGAGTTTACCAAGGGAGGCAGTATAGATGGAGAACAGTAGGGGACCAAGGACTGAACCTTGGGGGACACCAACAGAGAAGAGTTGGGGAGAAGAAGCAGAGCCAGAGAAAGAAACACTGAAAGAGCGCTGGGAGAGGTAGGAGGAGCACCAGGAGAGAGCAATATCTTGTAGACCGATATTGCGGAGGATGAGAAGAAGCTGTTGATGATCAGCAGTGTCAAAAGCCGCAGACAGGTCAAGGAGAATTAGGATAGAGTAGTGACCACGAGATTTTGCAGCGAGTAGATCATTGGATACTTTGGTCAGTGCTGTTTCCACAGAGTGCTTAGCGCGGAAACCAGACTGAAGCGGGTCTAGCAGAGAGTTGGACTCGAGGAAGTCTGTCAATCTCGCATACACAATTTTTTCAAGGATCTTGGATGCAAAAGGCAGTAGCAAGATAGGACGATAGTTGGATGGGGAGTTAGGGTCAAGATTGGGCTTCTTTAGAATTGGGGTTACAGTTGCATGTTTGAAGAGCAATGGAAATATACCAGAGGAGAGAGAGAGATTGAGAATTTTAGTGAGAGGTGGAGAAAGAGAAGAAGACAGAGTACGGATGAGATGCGAGGGAATTGGATCTAGGGAGCAGGTGGTGGGGCGGGAGGACTGGAGCAGAGCAGAAACCTCTTCCAATGTAGTGGGTGTGAATGAACATAGAACAGCAGAGGGAGTGAAGTTAGGGGAAGTATTGTAAGGGGAAGAAGAAAGATGAGAGATCTCTTCTCTAATTGTAGCGATCTTGTCAGTGAAGTGAGTTGCAAAGTCTGAGGCGGTCAGGTTAGTAGGTGGAGGAGGAACAGCAGGGCAAAGAAGAGAGTTAAATGTGTGAAATAGTCGTTTGAGTTCGCGGGTGAGTGTGGTTATGAGGGTACTGAAGTAATTAACTTTTGCAGAGGAAAGAGCCAAGCTGTATGAGCTCAGCATAAATTTATAGTGGAGAAAGTCAGATGCACAGTGAGACTTTCTCCAACAGCGTTCAGCAGTTCTGGAGCATTTTTGGAGATATCGAGTGAGCTTGGTGTGCCAGGGTTGTTGGGGGGCGGGGGGGATGTGGCATTTAAATGTACAAGGTGCCATGATGTCTAGTTGAGAGGAGAGGGTGGAATTGTAGAAGGTGGTTGCAGAACTAGGACAGGTGAGGTTTGAGATAGGTAAAAGGAGAGTTTGGAGATTAGTGGAGAAATGCTTTAGGTCAAGACATTTGGAGGTTTCTGTGAGAGTGATGTTCAGACGGTGGTGTCAAGTGGGTCTTAGGTATGCAAATGTCAAAAGCCAGCAGATGGTGGTCAGATAGAGGAAAAGGAATATTGGAGAGATTAGAGGCAGTACAGAGGTTGGTGAAGGCAAGATCAAGAGTGTTTCCTGCTATATGGGTTGCTAAATTGGACCATTGCGTAAGACCAAAGGAGGAGGTTACAGAGAGCAGACGAGAGGCATTAGTGCAATTAGGGTTATTGATTGGGATATTGAAATCCCCAAGTATAAGGGAAGGAGTGCTAGATGAGAGGAAGTGGGGAAGCCAGGAAGAAAAGTGCTCAATGAATAGTCTAGGATAGATGATAGTGGTAGATCATAGCAATTCTTAAATGAGTGGGTATAAATAGGCGGACAGTGTGAACTTCAAAAGAAGGAAAGGATAGGGCAGGGGGAGTTATGATTGGTTGAAAGGTACATTGAGGGGAGAGAAGGATGCCTACACCGCCTCCTTTACAGTTGAGTCTGGGAGTGTGAGAGAATTGTAGCCCACCAAAACATAAAGAGGCAGGAGTAGCGCTATCAGAGGGGGACAGCCAGGTCTCTGTAAGTGCAAGCAGTGTGAGTGAGTTTGAGATGAAAAAGTCGTGTATGGTTGTTGATTTTAAATTACTGCAGATGGAGCGGGCATTCCAGAGTGCACAATTAATTTTGGTAAGTGAGGGTAAAGGGCAGGGTATTGTGATTATTTTGGTATTGGTAAGGTTTGTGGGGTTTCTGGTTGTCTTAGTGTGTGTAAAGAAGGTGAAGGGCCCTGTATTGGGAGAGACATCACCAGCTGCTAGAAGTAGGAGGAGAGAAAGTTACAGGAGGTGTGAATGGGTTTTGTATGCATGGGGTCTAGGATGAGATCGATTGTGGGTTGGAGTGAGAGAGTAGAAAAATTAGTGTAAGGCATGAGATGAGAGAAGGGGGAGTATAGCAGAGAAGGGCATATGTAAATGTGGATGGGGATGAGTGAAGTGAGTGTAAGGAGAGATTTTTATACTGAGGGAGACTGAGGAAATAAAGAGGAGGAGAAAACAGATCATTGCTAAACTGTGAAAAATAAAAATTGGAGATAATTGGAATATCATGAGCAGGTGAAGGTGTTTTATGGGTTAAGAAAGTGCAGGAGTGTACTAATAAGAGGCAGGTTTTTTTAACCTAACTAAAATGTAGGTGTGTCAGACAATCTATAAATGTAATAATGAGCATGGGGTGGGATGGTGTGGGGAATGGAGGGAGGGCATCAGGCTTGCTCACTGAAGGAATGGGCTTGCAAAGTTGGGGAATCAGGCTTTACTTATGTTACAAATAAGTAACATAGAAAAGAGTTCTTGAGATAAGAGAAGTTGTGATGGAAGATACATCTTCTGGGCAATAGCAAGACTAGTTTCCATCAGTTTACCTTGAGAGCAGTGGTCATTTTTTTGACTACATAGATATGACATTTATTTTGGCAAACAAGCATAATAATGAAAACCTGTATTACAACTCGAATACAGAACACAGATGTCGCGAACGTCTGCGAACTTCCCGCGAACGGTTCGCCGCGGTTCGCCACGAACCGTTCGCGGCGAACTCCGGTCAGCTGACACATCCTGGCCAATCTCCGGCAGACCCTCCCTCCCAGACCCTCCCGACTCCTAGACAGCATCCATGTTGAAGCTGCCTTCAACATGGATGCTGTCCAGGAAGTAGGAGGGTCTAGGAGGGAGGGTTTGCTGGAGATTGGCCAGGATGTGTCAGCTGACCGGAGTTCGCCGCGAACGGTTCGTGGCGAACCGTGGCGAACCGTTCGCGGAAAGTTCGCGGACGGTTCCCGACATCTCTAATACAGAACAACCTACTGGATGCTGATTTGAATATTCTGACATGATAAATTGAATTCTGTTTACAGATAGTATATATTTATCATATTTAAAAATAGTTTTTTATAAGATTTTTTAAGTTGTATGTATATATATTTTCCATGTACCGTATATACTCGAGTATAAGCCGAGTTTTTCAGCACATTTTTTGTGCTGAAAAACCCCAACTCGGCTTATACTCGAGTCAGTCTGTATTATGGCAATTTACATTGCCATAATACAGACTGGGGGCTGGCAGCGAGCGCTTACCTCTCCTGCAGCTCTCTCCTCCTCCACGCCGGTCCGTGCAGCACCTCGGTCAGCTCCCAGTGTAAGTCTCGCGAGAGCCGCGGGGTCATAGTGCGGCTCTCGCGAGACTTACAGTGTGAGCTGAGAGAAGAGCTGCACGGACCGGCGCGGAGGAGGAGAGAGCTGACAGGAGCTGCAGGAGAGGTAAGTAACAGCTCGGCCAGCCCCCCTCCTCCCCGTACTGAACTGTCAATGCCACTGGACCACCAGGGAAGGAGAGCCCCCCTCCCTGCCATGTATCAAGCAGGGAGGGGGGACAACAAAATAAATAAATTAATAATATATAAATAATAATAAAAATAACATTAAAAATAATATAAATAATAATAAAAATAATAATAAAAAAATAATTTAAAAAAATAATAATATAACAAAACAAATTAAAATAATATTAATTTTTTTTTTATAAAAATGCCCACCCCCCCACCAAGGCTCTGCAACACAAACACACACTGCATCACACACACACTGCACTCATATACACACACAGCATTCACACACACACTGCATTCACACATACACTGCACTCATATACACACACAGCATTCACACACACACTGCACTCATATACACACACAGCATTCACACACACACTGCATTCACACACACACTGCATTCACACACACACTGCACTCACACACACAGCATTCACACACACACTGCACTCACACACACACTGCATTCACACACACACTGCACTCATATACACACACAGCATTCACACACACACTGCACTCATATACACACACAGCATTCACACACACACTGCATTCATACACACACACTGCATTCATACTCACACACTGCACACTCATACACACACTGCGCACTCATACACACACTGTGCACTCATACACACACACTGCATTCATCATATACACACACTGTAAATAAATATTCAATTAATATAATTTTTTTAGGATCTAATCTTATTTAGAAATTTACCAGTAGCTTCTGCATTTCCCACCCTAGTCTTATACTCGAGTCAATAAGTTTTCCCAGTTTTTTGGGGTAAAATTAGGGGCCTCGGCTTATATTCGGGTCGGCTTATACTCGAGTATATACGGTATATATATATATATATATATATATATATATATTATTAAGGAATGTCACTATTTAGACTTAGACAATTTATTAATTTTGTGTTTGAGATGGGTTGATCTTAATATGACCATTTGAACTATATATTACCTGATACTTGGTGCATGGGATACAATTTTTGTATATGTTGTTTATATTTTAAAAGATTACTAAAATTATATATTTTAAGCTTAATTCCCTTTTTGTAAATTTATAACTAACCATTTTATTCCTTCTTCTCCCCTCTCCCTCTTTCTTTCATTTATTATTATTTTGTGTGTTTATGTTGTCCTTTGATTGAGACAATATTGTTGTTATTAATAATAAAGAGGATAAGTACCCCTTTTAAGTTAGTTTTTAGCTAAGTAATATGTGTTTTTTAAGTATAAATGTATAAAGATGTTGGAGGCTATAATTCTTTAAAGGACCACTCTAGGCACCCAGACCATTTCAGTTTAATGAAGTGGTCTGGGTGCCAGGTCCTTCTAGGGTTAACCCATTTTTTCATAAACATAGCAGTTTCAGAGAAACTGCTATGTTTGTGAATGGGTTAAACCTTCCCCTATTTCCTCTAGAGGCGCTTGCGTGCTTCTCACTGTGATTTTCACAGTGAGAGCACGCCAGCGTCCATAGGAAAGCATTATGAATGCTTTCCTATGCGACCGGCTGAATGCGCGCGCAGCTCTTGCCGCGCGTGCGCATTCAGACGACGGGGAGGAGAGAAGGAGGATCGGAGGAGGAGAGCTCCCCGCCCAGCGCTGGAAAAAGGTACGTTTTAACCCCTTTCCAGAGCAGGGCGGGAGGGGGACCCTGAGGGTGGGGGCACCCTCAGGGCACTATAGTGCCAGGAAAACGAGTATGTTTTCCTGGCACTATAGTGGTCCTTTAACTCTTTATTGCAAAAAGATTTGCCAATGTGCAATGCTGATAAAGACATTTTGAGTACTGGCAAACTGCACAGTGGACTTCTTATTTTATGTACCCAGTGTTTGTTTTAACCCCATTTAATTGTGTCCAATAAATTGTTATTTACAATTCCTTGCATCCTGGAAATACTTGATTATAACAGAAGGACCATGGAGGGGGAGCAGCCTGGTGTGTGGAGACCAAGTGTTTACATTATTCCTGCCTGTAGTTTGAGCCATCTTATATTAAGTGGCTCAAAATCATGTGAGTGAAACCTTCACCAAGTTAAAAGTATCAATTAGACTTAAACGTTACTACTCTATGTGCGGTTTTTCCTGTTTTTATATTTTATATGCAGGATCCCTTTGAGCATGGAAAATTACAAATTCTCAGATTGCTAAGGGTAAAGTTTATATTGTGTATAGTGTTCTCTCACCAAACTTTGTATTGTTTAATATTTATCACAAGCATAACTAAAGTCCCCAATATAATAGGATTAGCAGATCATCCTAAACAGACTGTGAGTCATTGTGGAATAAAGTATGGACATGGCTTGGGGAAGGAACGGGGCAATATAAGTGTGGCTGGTGACAGAACCAGAATGGCCAAGGATGTGGGGGCAGAATGGTCATGTCTATTGGAGGTATGGGTAATAATAAATTGGTCCTGTGACTCCAAAACTGTCTTGTAATTTTAAATCATGGTCATGGTGGTTGGAATATGTATGTGCAGAGTTTCGCTATGAAACACTGCACATTCAGAGATATTTGAACTCATGTGCTAGGGGCAGTGAGTGATGTCAGACGGGGTGTGGAGAGTTCAACCCGGCACTAGATAACAGGTACGTTTTCAATTTTTTTTCACTTTTTATTGTCCCCAATGGGGAATTATCATTTGAAAAAGAGAGTTTTTAAATAGGGTTACAGTAACTCTTTAAACCTGTATTTCTGTGTGTTTGCTAGACCAATACAAGGACAAAAAGATGTACCCATTGCCATGCATCAGCCACTTTCAGCAACTGGTAAGTAAATAGGACCCAGCATAGTAGTTTCCTATGGGTTTCCTCACATTCAACTGGCATGAGTTTTGTTCGGATGGGCACCGATGATCTGATATGCCCACTAGCGAATTGCATTTTTGCTTAAAGCTGCTGCAGTTCCAGGTTTTTTTCTGTGTCATTTATTGGTAAATCCACCCCAGTATATACATTCATGCATTTATACGAGATCCTCCAAAAACGAATAATGAAATCAATATGATTATTCTAGCCATACGTGATTGTATAAAAAAACCAACAAAAAAAAACAGATGTGATTGTATCTAAAACCAGAACAATAGCCATTAAACTGTAAAAAGGTTAATACATTCTATGCATGAAACACTTGTTAATATTGCCCTTTATACTTCATTCACTGTTTATATGGAAATACCACTGCTAACATTCTGCAAAAATAAATAAATAACACTCAGTCATTTTCATCATGATCAGTGCAATTACCTACCTTATTCATTCATCCCTTTTGGTTTGTGCTGGTTACCAAATAATTTAATAATTATTACTCAGCCAAGTGGAATGGGTTGGTGAGAAAATAGTTTTTGACACACATATTTATCTCTGAGCGATTGAATTAAAGCAGTTTTTACTTTTTTTTTGCTTTTGTTTTGTTGCACATGCGTGTTTTTGATTGTTGTTTTTTTTTAATTGTATAGAATTATCAAATTGTATGTATGACAAAGCAAAGACTACATTCTGTTAAGTGTAATTATTTTGAATAACCAATTCTATATAATAAATGCATATAAATAATATGCACAAATTTAACAATAGCAGGTCTGCAACTTGCTTGGCTAATTAGATTTACTCAAAGTAAAGGACATTCAGATGTGAATTTCTATTTCTTTTTATTTTAAACATTCATGAATTCTCCAGCTACAAAGTTAAATTAAAAATACAATTACAGAATATGAAACAAAAGAATGTAGAAGAAGTAACATCCCACAGGTTGCTGCCAAATATCAGCTGAATAAAATTATATGGCAGAGCCAACATCACTGACAAAGTAGGAATCTTCTTTTCTTTTTATTATTAGCATCATGTATATACTGTATTTTCTGGCGTATAAGATGACTTTTTAACCCTGGAAAATCTTCTCCAAAGTCTGGGGTCATCTTATACGCCGGGTATAGGGACAATATTGCTGCCGGGGGCGCCCTGTGCCCCCATCGCCAGCCCTTCTAATGCTGCAGCCCCTGAGCGCTCTATAGAGAACGCTCAGACTGCTGCCGCACTGCCTCTCTTCTCACCTCTCCTTTCCTGTGCAGAGTGGGTGGCCGAGCTCCTCTTCGTCCTGTCAGTCCTGAATTAAGTGGAACTGAGTGCTCACTTCCTTACAGTCCGGCCGGGAACAGGTAACTGAATCTCCTGACAGGACGAAAAGGAGCTCGGCCACCCACTCTGCACAGGGAGGTGGAGGTGAGAAGAATGTAGGGAGGATTGGGGGGGGGTAGTAAAAAGAATGGAGGGGGAGTAAAAAATGGAGTAAAAGAATGGGAGTAAAAGAATGGAGGGGGATTAAAAAGAATGGAGGGGGGAGTAAAAAAAATGGAGGGATTTTAAAAAGAATGGGGGAGTAAAAAGAATGGAGGGGGGAGTAAAAAGAATGGAGGGGGGGGATTAAAAAGAATATATCGCAATTAGCCTCCTGTGTGCTAGACTAGCAGGCATGGATTATATGCCCAAACAGCCTGGCACATACCTGGGCTTTAAATGCTATTTCAGATTATCATTATTTAATGTCTTGCTGTGTAGCTCTGTTTGCTCACTGTACATCATGGCTAATTTTTATTTGGTGTGCATTGGAAGGGGGGTAGTCTTATACGGCGAGTATATCCCAAACTCTATATTTTAACTGGAAAAGTTGGGGGTCGTCTTATACGCCCAGTCGTCTTATACGCCGGAAAATACGGTAGTTCCAACATATTCATCCATATCTAACATATGCCCAAGGACACTTAATGCTGAGGTGGTCTATCTATCTAATATATCTATCTCTCTATCTATCTATATATCTAATCTATCTATCTCTCTCTATCTATCTATCTATCTATCCCCTCTCTTTCTCATCTATCTATCTATCTATCTATCTATCTATCCCCCTCTCTCGCTATCCCATCTATCTGTCTATATATCTATCTATCTATCTATATATCTTTCTCTATCTCTATCATCTTATTTCCAATGTTGTCGTGTGGTTTTTCTCCACAAACTGTTAAATTGTTAATATGACTGTGTCCACACTGCAAAATCTTACTAGCTGTAACTGGTAATTACCAGCTTACAAGAGCTTGAACATCTCCCATAGAGTATAATTGGAGATGATATGTGCTACTTACTGATTTGTTTCCATGCTAGACACTAAATTGCACCCGCTATCTCACTAAAATTAAAACCTGCCTCAGTGGGTACAAAGAGAAAATGTTAACAAATGCAAACTGTCTTACATAAAATAGGAAAAATATAGATTTATTCCATGTTCACATACAATTTATCACCAAGGCCCATACATAAGCTGTGTTTACATATATCTGTATAAACATACTTCATTCTCATCAACGACGTGAGAAGCCAAGTCAGGTGTTAGAAAAAACAGAGGGCAACATTCACGCATAGTAGGCACACATGAACCATTAATAAAAGGATGTGAAAATGAAGGACAGAGACATTGCAGTTGATAAAAAATATGTCTATTGGACCAGGTTCTGCATATGGTAACACCTTTTATATATATCATGGACTTTAAAACACTGTAACCATTTAGGGGCTCTATGCTATAGGCAAATGAATCCACAGGCTGAACACACAGTCCAATAAAGTCTGCAAGTGGCAGTGCACTAAGATACAGCAACAGTAAAGCAATTGCTTAATCAATGTGCAGGTAGCATGATTAGAAACTAACAATTATGTTAGTTGGATTCCCAGGTAGTTTTTATGACATGTACATACAGTTACAGCTTTGCATTTACAGCTTTGCATTAACGGTTACAGCTTTGTGTTTATATTAATAATGCATGTTGAGGCATGGTTTTATAATTTTAATAACTATCAGATCAACACCTTACATCTGGTTTGAATTTGTAATTAATTAATCATATCATACTGCTGAGATCCTCTATGGATTTCCTAAATACCACATTGTCCTTCAAGTACTTGGATATTAGTGCTACCAGTATCCTCCTAGCAAGCCTTTACTCCTCCATTTGGTACCTTCTCCTCTCATTGCAACACACACCATCACTCTCCAATACAATGGGGCCTGTGACTGTCTTATGACCATCTTTAGATGATTGCATGTAAAGTGTGCATTTCTGCTTTAGTTTTTGTTACTTTACAAAATAACAAGAATGTAATAGACAAACTAAAAAAGAGGAATACCCGCTGCAAGGTGCTCCAAGAATGCAGGGCCAATTACTGAAGACATCAAATGGAAGAAAAATAAATATCCAGGCATGTTGGTGATAGTATGTAATATTGTTGTAGATTTTTTTTTCATATACATATTTTGTCAACGGGAACCACTTAGTCAGTCCAGTTATATCGAGGAAGAGTAGTATGTAATAATGGTAAGATTGATCACTATTAATATTCAAGGTCTAAACATCCCTCAAAAGAGACGAGCATTGCAGGATTATTTAAGAAAAGAATAGATTCAAGTGGTATTTGTTCAGGAGACCCACTGGCGTCAGAGTGATGAAAGTAGATGGTATAGTAAAGGTTTTCTACTCAAAATGTGCGCCTCTAGAAGTATAAGGAAAAAAAGTGGGGTCGCAATTTTTTTTTCAAATTACTTAAAGTCAATATCAAATATAAAGAACAAGATCCAGAAGGAAGATTAATCATCACAGTATGTACTAAATGTATACCTTCCTAACTAAAATCCAATGAGTCTCTTGAGACAGATACTACTAAACAAAGTGGAAAAGGTGAGTGTGGGTCTTAAGATTATAGCAGGCGGTTTCAATAGCATTCACAGTCTTTTTCTAGACAAATTTTCACATAATAAAAATTGTATTGATAAAAGTATTCAAAAAAATTTCAAAATATTTAATAATTTAATGAAAAAAGAAGCTCTATACACTATATGGAGAATTAATAACTCTTTAACAAAATAATATATGTTTTACTCATGGCCCCATGACTCATATTCCAAAATAGATTATATTTGAGGGGAATTAAAACTATTAGAGAGAACTCAGAAAATGGAAATTAAACCTATGCCATTTTCAGACCATAATAGCATAATTCTGGAATTAAAAAGTAGTAAAAATAGATGGCATGACAAAACAACATGAAGACTGGACGAGACCGTATTACAAAACAAAGAACATAAAGATTATTTAGAAAAAAAATGACAAACTTTCATTTTCTAGAAAATAAAAAGGAAAAGGTAGAGGATGACATCTTATGGTGTTCTTATAAAGCAGAGGCCATTGCATTAAACTAAAGAAATTAAGAGATAAAAAAAATAGGTGCCAGAATTTTATATAGAATTATATAATATACATAGGGCAAATTACTCCAATCAGTCTAGAGATAACCAGATCAAAATAATGAATATTAAAAAAGAGATTCAAGATAAAATATTTGAAAGAATAAAAAAAAATGATAAAAGTAAATATCAAATATTATCATAAATACAATAAGGCAGGTAAGATACTAACAAATATGCTTAAGAAAATAAATTCCAATAATTCTGTAGAAAAAATAATTCTGAACAGCAAGACATGCGTAACACCAGAAGATATAGGAGAGGCCTTTAATGAATATTATTCAAAATTATATAATTTAGCAGACCCTCATCATGTGATTAGATTAAGGCGTATATTAAAGAGGCCAATCTTTCAAGATTATCAAATGAACATCTGATTAAACGAAACAAAGAAATATCTAAAGAAGAGATTATAAAAACTATAGATAGTTTAGAAAATTACAAAACACCAGGACCAGATGGTTTTGGCAATAAATTCTATAAAGAAATGAAAGCCCTAATTGCAGACCATCTGAAAAATTCATTTAATAACGCTGTCTCCAAAGGTAGATTCCTAAATTAGATGCTTAAAGCAAATATTTTACCAATACTCAAGCTAGGAAAAGATCCAACAGACGTAAAAAACTATCGTCCAATCTCACTTTTTAACGTAGATATCAAGATATTTTCTATCATATCACACAGATTAAAAAATGTATTGAACCTTTTTTTAATCCACTCTGACCAGATAGGCTCTGTTCCTGATAGAATGGTTAATAATAATATTAAGCTTGAGATTGATATTAATATTGAGCAATGTAATAGATATATCACAACAAAAGATAAAACCCATGCTGATCCTGTCACTAGATGCCGAGAAGGCTTTTGACAGGGTCAGCTGGGCCTTTATGAATTGCACTTTGGAGACATTTGGCATTATGGGCTGGATTTTAATGGCAAAATTAGCATTATATATATCTCCAATGACTAGAATGATAGGCCCCAATAATTGTTCAAAATGGTTTAAACTAAAAACAGAACCAGACAGGGGTGTCCGCTATCCCCCATTCTTTATATTTTAACTATAAAAGTAATGGCTAGGAGAATTAGACAGAATACGCTGATCAGAGCTCATAAAATATCAACTAACGAACTAAAATTGTCACTTTATGCTGATGATATTATATTATATCTAGCTAATCCTGCAAGAGTTAGATGCTTACAGTGTAGTCTTAAATTACAAACAAATCAAAACAAAATCAAAAGCATTGTATATAAATGTCTTGAAAAACGACATAGACAAATACCAGGATAGATATGTTTTTTTACTTCAGAAAACTTTTGTTTATTTGGAAATTAAGTTTTATGGGAATTTAGACAGAACAATGCAGATTAATTTTATGGATCTTCTGAAAGATACCAATACAAATCTTAAAGAATGGAGTAATCTAGAGGTATCTTGGGTGGCAGGATAAACATCCTGAGGTCGTACATACTCCCTAAGTGAATATACTTGTTTAGGATGCTGCCTATAGCCATCTCCTCGCCTTGGCTGACAATGGTTTAAACCGTTTTTTCCAACTTTGTATAGAGAGGAAAAAAGCCAAGAAATAAAAAACTCATTAATATTCAGAGACAGTAAAAATGGAGGATTTGGTTCTCCTGATATTAATAAATATTATGAAGCCGGAATAGTATCACACATAATGATATGCCAACAAAATCAAATAGAAAATGAGGCTTGCTTTAACATGGAAAGGGAAGTCTGTCAAATTAATAATTCAATAGACCTAATATGGAATACAAAAAATTGCAATTTCTTTAATTCCTTTATATGAAAACAAATATCGCCTATATGGAATAAAATAAATATAATCACAATTAAAGACTTCATTCTAAATAATAGATTAAAGTTGTTTAAGAGGCTGGCACAAGAATTCCAACTGACAGTTGCCGAAATGTTTACATATATTAGACTTCAACATTTTTTAGAAAGGGTGGATTTGATTTCAGAAGGTATTATTTACAATATAATCAAAGGACTGTTACAAGGGGACAGATCAAAGAAAATATTCTCACGTTGTGTAAAATTAATTGGAGCATGTAATATTTCTATAACTCCTTCATAGATGAAAAAGATTTCATATCTTCTAGTGTTAAAATTAATAAATTAATTAACTCACTTTCTCTTATAGAAACCCCCTTTAAAATTATTAATTTATGGTACATGACTCCATCAAGAATATTTAAGTTTGTTCAAGATACTGTGGACGTGTTACTGGTAGTTATGTTCATATGTGGTGGGCCTGTACAAAGTTTTTGGTAATATGGTACTGGGCTCAAAACATTATATTTAGGTTATGTGAGGTTAAATTCCCCAAAACTCTCGTAGTAATGTTATTACAATTACATTGGCCAAAATTGAAGCAGACGGACTAGTTTCTGATAACCCACTGTCTGATTGCCGTAAAAATAATAATAGCAAGAAATTGGAAAGGAGGAAACGAGTTTACTGTCTCTCAATTGTGCACTCAAATATTATTCCAATTAAAAATGGAAAAGGGCTATATTAAATTTATAAAAGAGACATCTGAGTTATGGGAGAAATGGGAAACAGGTTTAAATAAAGTGATTAAAGATGGTCTAGTTGGTTAGGTGGTTTATATTTTTCTTCTTGGTCGTTGGTATGAATGTAGGATGAATCAAAGGAATATAATATGTACATGTCAATATATATATTGTGGTAGTGTAATGTCTAATTTTTTGTTATTTTTAAAAAAAAATGCACAATAAAAAAAATTAAGAATTTAAAAAAAATGCATATAAAATGTATATTTATTAAATGCAAATATATTCCTTGGAGCTGTCAGCCATATTATTAGTAAAATTCCTGCTGACAATTTCTTCTCAGTCCAAAATAGAATATATGAGTTGATAGGGATAAATGTACATACACATCTTCCATTATGAAAAAGGTCACAACTGGTGGTGTGCATCTGTGAAGTGTCAGTTCTAGTGTGTGGCAAGTAGGCTCCTGTGATTGGACTATAGGTCCACTGCCCGGGTCCTCTCTGATGGATTTTAGCCGGGGGCATGGCTCTGGGCCCAAAAAGGAGTTTTGCCTGCTGGTCTCTCAGGGGGCTCAAGGGGGGGAGCGGACCGTTGATTTACCCAGGTTAGCATGGGTGGTTTCGGGATGAGCTGCCTCTTGGTATAAGCACTAGTTACCAGCACCATTTTCAAGACCAAATTAAGCTTATTATTGTAACTTATAACTAGAGTTGACACCTGGATGTTCGGGTCCGGCAAGTTCGGCCGAACTTTGAAAAAAATGGGGATCCGAACTTTTGGCCACAAAAGTAAGAGTAGGACAAGTGCCCTGCAAACAAACGTGGATAGGGAAATCACTTAAAATAACATAAAAACTTAAAATACAGCTGAGCCATAAAATAGCACTAGATGGAATCTTTGATTTTAGCTTTGGAAGAACATAAATCAAAATCTAAAGCATGGCTGTCAGGAGGATCACCAGAATTATCCATTTGAGAGAGAGTTGGAGTGCAGGGTATTCTCTTTAATTGTTCAAACTGAGCTCAACTCCTGATGCATGGAGAAAAGGCCTTCACAAGCCTCTGCTATTGTGTACATAGTTTATACTACGTGACCCATAGGTTGAGGAGGCGGTGACAGTGGCGGTGTAGGTGGAAGCGGCAGTGGAGGAGGTAGCCAACACTGTTTATATACATCTATTTTTTATTTTAATTGGGGTAGCCCCCAAAATATTGGGACATACAAAAATGGAGCATTTGCGGCCTGCGGTGCATTTCTTGCAGTCCTGATGTATGGAGAAATGCTCAACTCCTGATGCACGGAGAAAGGCCTTCACAAGCCTTTGCTATTGTGTACATAGTTTATACTAAGTGACACACAGGTTGAGGAGGCGGTGACGGTGGAAGCGGCAGAGGAGGAGGATGAGGTAGCCAACACTGTTTATGTATATCTATTTTTTATTTTAATTGGGGTAGCCCCCAAAATATTGGGACATACAAAAAAAGAAACATTTGTGGCCTGCGGTGCATTTCTTGCAGTCTTGATGCATGGAGAAATGCTCAACTCCTGATTCATGGAGAAAAGGCCTTCACAAGCCTCTGCCTCTGGTGACCATGTAGGTGGAAGCGGCGGTGGAGGAGGAGGAGGTAGCCAACAATTTTTATTTTAATTGGGGTAGCACTTTTTCAATGTGCTCCCCAACGAGAAGGCGACAACACATTCGTATTTCAATCCATATCAACTTTCAATGCCATTGACTGCGCCTACCACGGTGACCATGGGTAACCAGGGTTCCATTCCATACAGGGACCCTGACAAACGGCTACCACATGCAAGGAAGGCATCAGGCACGCAAATGACCCACTCACGACGCGGGAAGGTAGTGACGACAAATAACAATACAGGACTCTTTAGAGGCCCTATAATTGTAATGAGTCCACTAGAAATCCTTTAACTCTGATCAATTGGAGAGAAGTCTGGTGTAGAGCCACTGACCCGTGCGTGCTGCAGCTGAAACTCCACTATCGCCTGCTGCTGCTCGCACAGTCTCTCCAGCATGTGCAAGGTGGAGTTCCACCTTGTGGGCATGTCGCATTTGAGGCAGTGAGCGAGAAGGCCAAAGTTACGCTGCAGCGCAGACAGGCGAGCAGCAGCAGGGTGAGAACGCCGAAAACGCGCACATCCGCTACAGTGAATGTCACATCCTGTTCCAAGTTGTGGATCAGTCTGGTGGTGGCTTCTGGTATTCAGTACTGTTGTTACTGAAGCTGCATCAGGGTCCTGGTATGTGGCCGCACAAACGCTGGTGCTCAACACCAGGGGGAGTGCGGTTACCCTGTACCAGACCCTGCTAATCCATTCCACACTGTGACTCCTAACTTCAACATCATACATTCTGGGTCCCGGTCACCGGACTGCCCACCTGACTGTGAAACTACGAATGGATCGTTAAATCTGGTACAAACCCTTTGCAGTTCGTGTTCGCTCAACTCTATTATGGATCCTTTGATCGCTACATCTATTACTTAGATAACTGGTAATTCTCGAGCTAATACGTGCCGACGAGTGCTGGGGACGGCCGCTCCGCTTTTGCACCCTGCTCCCTCTTATGCTGTGCTGGTGCCTATGTGCGACCAGCGCCTCTTCTTCCAAACTGCACACGTCACTCACATGACCTTGATTCCATGTGGGGTCTAGGACCTCATCATCCTCCACATCATCTTCCACCCACTACTCAACCCTGCCCTCCTTGCCAGTATGCACACTGCAGAAAGCAATAGCAGTTGGCACCTGTGTTTTTCCAGTATGTAAAGTCTGCAAAGAACATATGGAAATTGTTTTAGAATTGTATCCAGGCAACAGTTTTCCCTATAAACTGACCTCTTAGTTTGACTTGTGAGGTTATTGCCCCAGAATTACAATATTGTTTAAGTACCTCTAAGCTATTGATAACTGGTTTAAATATAGCAGCTTGTTATCTGGTAGTTTCTAGTGTAGAAAATATCAATCTGTTTTCTACCACTTAGATCTGTGTAACAAGTGTTGTAGGTGTGAAACAATATTACAAGTGACCGATGTAGTAAATTTGAATCAAAGTTACGCTTCGATTTGACTCTCAGATATGAAGAGCACGCCCCAAAATTTACTATTTAGCAGATTAGCAGCAAAACAATTAGAATGTTTACAAGTGCGCTGTAAGCGCACTATTAGACGCTTCGATTTGACTCTCAGATATGAAGTGCACGCCCCAAAATGTACTATTTAGCAGATTAGCACCCAGAAAATTATGTTTACAAGTGCGCTGTAAGCGCACTATTAGACGCTTCGATTTGACTCTCAGATATGAAGATCACGCCCAAAATTTACTATTTAGCAGATTAGCAGCAAAACAATTAGAATGTTTACAAGCGCGCTGTTAGCGCACTATTAGACACTTCAATTTGACTCTCAGATATGAAGAGCAGGCCCCAAAATGTACTATTTAGCAGATTAGCACACAGAAAATTATAATTTTCACAAGTGCGCTGTAAGCGCACTAATAGACGCTTCGATTTGACTCTCAGATACGAAGAGCAGGCTCCAAAATGTACTATTTAGCAGATTAGCACCCAGAAAATTAGAATGTTTACAACTGCGCTGTAAGCGCACTATTAGACACTTCTATTTGACTCTCAGATACGAAGTGCACGCCCCAAAATGTACTTTTTAGCAGATTAGCAGCAAAATAATTAGAATGTTTACAAGTGCGCTGTAAGCGTACTATTAGACGCTTCAATTTGACTCTCAGATATGAAGTGCACGCCCCAAAATGTACTATTTAGCAGATTAGCAGCAAAACAATTAGAATGTTTACAAGCGCACTATTAGACGCTTTGATTTGACTCTCAGATATGAAGAGCAGGCCCCAAAATTTATTATTTAGCAGATTAGCACCCAGAAAATTAGAATGTTTACAACTGCGCTGTAAGCGCACTATTTGACGCTTCTATTTGACTCTCAGATATGAAGTGCACCCCACTAAAATACTATTTAGCAATTTAGCACCCAAAAAATTTAAAGTTTTAAAACTGCAATGTGACAGCAGTATTTGACGCTTCTATTTGACTCTCAGATATGAAGTGCACCCCACTAATGTACTAGTTTGCAGAATTATTTCCTAAGCTGTCCCTCACAGCAGCAGCATCCTCTCCCTACACTAATAAGAGATCATGTGCGTGCGGTGCTACGCGACTCCAGCTTAATATAGAGGTTGGGTCATATGCTGTACTGGCCAATCACAGCCATGCCATTAGTAGGCATGGCTGTGATGTCTTCTAAGAGCACATGAGTCAAACGCTTGTTGACTGGCTGCCCAGCCTTTGAACACCGAACTCCAACCAGAACATACAGTGATATGCCCGTTTTGGGTCCGGGGTCCAAAAACGGAATGTTCGGTATGAAACCGAACTTTACAGTCCGAGTTTGCTCAACTCTACTTATAACCCAACTGAAGTTGCTCTAAGCTTGAATTGTAGCTTCTAATGCCCTGCCTTTAAGTATGCTTTTATTAAGTGGAAAACTCTAGATAACTCAGGTACACCCGGTTATGGTCTGACAGAGTATAATAACTTCCGATGTTAATATTTAATGTTGCTTTTTCGCTGTTTTATTTTCTTATATGTTTTTTATACAAAATCTTTGACGGTATGTATTTGTATTCATGCTTTGAGGCACAGGTCACCAGTCTATGTTTTACTAAATTACATAATACTGTATAAATTGTACGTCTGAACAACACAAACAATAATGTGGAACGTGATGAAAGCTTCTGTGCAAGCTTCAGCTCATCTGCTATGTTCTTGTAGGTTCTATGCAAAAAGCTCAAATGAAAAATGCCCACATGAAAATTGCACACAGAAAAAAACTCACTGTCATAAATGCCCACAAGAAAAATGTCCACACAGAAAAACGCCCACACGGAAAAAAGCCCACACAGAATAAAGCCCACAAAGAAAAATGCCCACACTGAATAAAATGCACATGTAGTAATTTTACCATTTATGAGCATGAATATCTATATTACCAACATTTTATTTTGTTAACAATATCTTATGATTAAAATATCTCATATTTATATGCAACAATTTTCATTGTGATTTTATATTATAAGTATACTAATTCACTGATAAACAAACTGTGGCCCAGCCAACCAATCTGGCAAATTTCAATGTGTAAAACTGCAATGGGCAAGCTCTTTATTTGACCCTGTAACTTTCCAAAACATGATGAAACCTGTACATAGGGGGCATAGTTGTTTGCATGGGACCTCACAGCATACAAATAGATCTGTTTTATTTCATTAAAAGCTGAGAGTAGTTTGACATTCACAGTTAAAATACCTTGCAGAAGATGAAAAATAGCCGCATTTCTTACTATCTCACACTTTTTTAGATTTTCTTCAAATGAAATTATATATCATATATAAATTAATATTTGATGTAAAATAAAAAATGTGTTTCTCCTGAAAAAAATAAATATAGTAATTGTGGGTACACTTAATATAAAAGAGGTAAAGTATAGTTGAACAGACATATATAGCTCAAATTCTAGGTTTAGTTTTGGTCAGAACTTTTTTTTTTTGTACAATTGCCTCTGTCCCTGAGGGGGTTAAAGCCCTCTACATACACAGGCCACTTTTTGTTTAGCAGTGAATTAGTATACTCATAAAATAGCAAAATATTTTTTTAATTTTACATTCTAAATTCAAAATGCAATTTTTTGCATATGAATATGAGATATTTTAGTCATAAGATATCCATAACAAAATAAAATGTAGGTAACCCATGCTCATAAATGGGAAAATTACTACATGTGCATATTATTCAGTGTGGGCATTTTTCTGTCTGGGCTTTTTTCCATGTGGGCATTTTCCGTGTGGGCATTGTTCCGTTTGGGAATTTAAAAAAACAAACAAAAAGTTTAATTATATCATGGGATGGATTCTCTTAGTGGGGTAAGGGTTTAGTCTGCTTACTTACTAGCAATGTTCCCATAAACTTTAACAGAAGAACTACTATTCAACATGCAGAGTAACTCGCAGGCCTCCCAACTGTCACTGATATTTTAGGGTACTGTCCAAGTCTCCTGATTTTGGCCCTTGGTAACCAGATTTTGGGGACACCAAGGAAATGTACCTAAGATATAGTGACAACAGATCATTAGACACCTTTCTGGGCAAGTCTATCCCCTTTGGGCAGTGCCAGTGACGTGATTCATATCCAGTGCCATCACCATTTTGGCACTACCTTGCTGTGAGGCAGCACTATTATACTGTAGTGGAGCCTACCCTTTGAACACCCCTACTCGATGCACATTTGTACATGAACAGTCTTAGTGTACAGGAAATTAGCCACTGTGCTTAGGACAGCTGCTAAGACTTTTGGTAACTAGACTGTCTTGTTCTGTCATCAATCAAAAAACAGAATTATATTGACAAAACATTTATATATTATTGAAAGTGGTATTTTTTAAAAATCAATTGTAGGAAATAAGTTGTTGTAAAACAATATCTTTGATTGTTTTAAAATACAAGAAAATACGTAGCAGCCATAATCATGAAGCAAAATCTATTGCTTTTTCTTTTTGTTTCAGAATTGAAATCAATGAGCTGTGTCTGGAGCATATGTTCTTGTCTAAGAGGCCAATAAATCAAAGGAAAATGAAATGAGAACATTTAATTTTTGTATGTGAGCGATTACTCAGTTATCCCTTTATATCTCCAGGGCATGAGAATTTAAATAGCTCCCACAAAGAATAAGGTTCAATGTTTTGTGTTGGGATTTTATTATTGGATATCGCCTAGTTCCAACAAGGCCATATTCTTTTTATAAAGGGTCCAGATGACTTGGCATCTAGCCTTCAAGTGGCTCATATATATGGCTCATATATATTAAAGAGCCTAGGATACTGGGACTCTCATAGACACTCTTGGGATGTAGTAAAGGGCCTAGGAGAATGAGCTTCTCCTATGCCCCTATATATCACCCTTTATCCTACTACAAATAGGGAGAATGAGAGCATAGGTGCTACTTGCTTGGAACCACATATATTTTTGTGTTTTATTTATTTATTTTCTTTTTATATTTAAAGAGAGTAGACGTGGGCATTTTTTTTTCAGATAAATGCAAATGTGTCCAAATTTCATGCAATTTGTTCATTCAGACAAAACACTAATGAACAAATTGCAATATGGTCGAAATTACTGAGCATCAAAGTGAATGTGGACAAAAAATAGTCCACACACTTCTTTCATTCATTCATTCATTCATTCGTCTAATTCCAAGGAGATATCTCCTTGGAATTAGATCATTTTAAAAATAGAAGTGGTGAGGACCATTTCTTCTCACAACTTCCTCTCACTAATGAGTTAAATTAGCTCTGCAAGCTTAGATCAGAGAGATACCTACTGTACTAAGCATGAAGCAAAATGTTATGTATGGTCAATATAACCCCCACCTAATTATATGTGCCTTTCACTGTGCCAATAACCTATGTCTGTCTTTTGTTTATATATCGAAATACTGTTAACATATTCAGTAGCCAATAAACATTTTGCATTTTATCTTTTTTTTTTTATAATTATATTCAGCTTTCATTATATGGTAAGATTGCATGACTTATAAGGTTTTTGTACACTAAATTTATTTTGTTACTGTTACTTCTATATTTCCACATTGTATACCATTGCCACTTGTGTTTGTGATTTATAAATAATATTGATAACTATTATAATAATACTGAATGCTTCAGAGAGGCATGATGGTGGACTTATATTTCTCTTCCTCTTGTATGTGTATTTACATTCCCTGCATTTGCTCACTGTTGATGCTGTCCAGCACAAGTTCCTCCCAGTAGTTGTCGTAGGCATCATATTGCTGTGGAACCATTTAATGCCTTTTAGTACATGGCAATGTTGGAGGCATGCAAGATTCCCAGTCTAGAATGCATTTGGGAGCTGCTGTTCTCCCATAGGTTCAGTAATTCAATCTGTTAAAATTGATCATCTTAATTCTGAAATACACATTTATTTAAATACCTAATTAAATGTTCTAACCTTATATTTATTTTAACCTTATATCTTTCCCAAAACATGGACAAGATATACATTTTTATGGTAATGCAACACAACACATGTAAAAGGCATAGCAGGCCTGTAAAATTCCAAATGTGCAATATGACTGTATGTTGAAATAGAGAGCATATTTCTACAGAAATCACCTGTTCTCCTTTTGGCATTTTTATTTGGGATGAAAATTAAAAAAAAACATAATGTGAAGTAGCCCAGGTTGTCTTCGTTTTCAAATGGCAATTTTAGCTTGGGAAACGACATTGTGACAAAGGTTAGTGGTAAAATGGTTACATTCCAAACTTCCCTAAGTTAATAAGCTATGTTCGAATACATACCTTTGTGCAAACATTTAGCTATGAAACAACAGTTGTCTCCTTGCAATATATGCCCTTTAATCACCAAACATTGATTGGTATTCAAATATTTTCAATCAAAACTAATACTTAATACTTAATACTTATTACATTGACATGCCAATCAATTTATAACTTTTTTGACCTGTGTTTTTCTGGATTTGTTTTTTGTTATTCTGTCTTTCACTGTTAAAATACACCTACTTTTAAAATTATAGACTGATCATTTCTTTGTCAGTGGACAAATGTTCAAAATCAGCAGGGAATCAAATACCTTTTTCCCCTCATTGTATTAAAGGGACACTATAGTCACCAGAATAATTACAGCTTAATGTAGTTGTTCTGGTGTCTACAGCATGTCCCTGCAGGCATTTTAATGTAAACACTTCCTTTACATTATTGCTTAGGGACTCCTCCAGTGGCAGTCACTAGGACGGTAATGACAGGTACTTCCTGAGTCAGTGCTGCATATTGTTATTTGCCTCCATTCTCTGAATAGAGGCTCTGAATGCTCCCCATGGAGATACATTGATTCAAGGAGGAGATGCTGATTGGTGAAGCACAGCATTTGCCGCGTATGCGCAATAACCTTCCAATACTTTTATATGGGAAAGCATTGGATTTGCTAATATTATCAAGTTTTATTATCTCAGCAAAAGGGGAAGAGCAGGGGGGGAGCCAGCCATGATGTACCCGCCCAGCGCTGGAATAAAGGTGAATAGCCTTCCCTTTCCCTTTGCTGACAGGCTAAAATGTGTTTAGAACTATAGTGACAGGAATATATATATTTGTATTCCTGTCACTATAGTGTTCCTTTAATCTAATTTGAAAATTTTTTGTTATGCTGTGCCATATACATATCCCCTTCATGACGGAGTCAATAGTGCACGTTCTGATCAAAACAAAACGTAAACAAAAACTGGAATTTGCGCTATATGTCTGTTCAACCGTAATTCACCGCTGTCACATTAAGTGCACCCACACTTATTATATATCATTTTGTTCAGGGGAAACAGGGCTTTCATTTATCATTAACTATTCATATATGGAACATAATTTATTATGAATAAAATTTTAAAAAATGTGAGAAAATAAGATTTTGTTTTTAAATTTGTATTTCCATCTGACATTTTAGCTGTGAATGTCATAATACTGTTAGGTTTTACTGCAAAAAAATGCACATATTGTTAATCAGCGATGTCTCACGAGTACAACAGTGCCCCTCATTAACAGGTTTTATGGTGTTTTGGAACGTTACAGGGTCAAATATAGAACATTCCATTTTCAAATTGAAATTTGCCAGATTAGTAATGTTACCTTTGAGACGGAGTGTTAGCCCAGGAATGAGAATTACCCCCATAATGGCCTACCATTTGAAAAAGTAGACAACCCAAGGTATTGAAAGTGGGGTTTATTTAGTCTTTTTTAGTAGCCACTTAGTCACAAACACTGGCCAAAGTTAGCGTTCATATTTGTTTTGTGTGAAAAAAAGCAAAAAACTAATATTTGGCCAGTGTTTGTGACTAAGTGGCTATTAAGGAAGACTGGACATACCCCACTTGCAATACACTGGGCTGTCTACTTTTGCAAATGGTATGCCATCATGGGGGTAATTCTCATTCCTGGGCTACCATACACTCTCAAAGGCAACATAACCAATCTGGCAAATTGCAATGTTAAAATAATAAAATGCAAGCCTTATATGTGACTCTCTAACTTTCCAAAACACCATAAAACCTGTACATGGAGGGTACTGTTATTCTCGGGAGACTTCACTAAACACAAATATTAGTGTTTTAAAACAGTAAAACATATTACAACAATAATATAGTCCATAAAAGTGCAGTTCGTTTGTAAAAAACACAAAAAAATTCACTTTTACTTAAAATATCATTGTTGTAATACAATTTACCAGTTTGAAACACTAATATTTGAGTTCAGCGAAGTCTCCCAAGTAAAACAGTACCCCCTATGTACAGGTAGTTTGGTGTCTTCGAGAGTTACAGGGTCAAATATAGTGCTTGCGAATTAAATTCTCTGCACCTTCTTCCTGTGTTGTCAGGCATGTCAATCAAATTTTAATTAATCAAATCACATAATTATGTTAAAAGATTACTTAAATATACACGTAGAATTTTAATATATATGCATTTATAGGTATTTAAATTCTACGTGTATACTAATGTAATCTTTTATGTAATTATATGTATTTATCTATATATATATATTTGCGGTTATTTGTATTTTATATATAGATAGATATATATAGCATGTCTAAGTGTATTTTGTTACCTAACAAAATACAGTTAGAATGAAATTACATATGAATATATAATTTATATTAAATTTTGTTTCAATATTTTATTTATTACTTTTATTGTTTTATTTATTTATTATTATAATTATACGTATATATAATATATACATATATTATATATTTATAAATATATTTATTTTATTTTATAACATGTTTAATTCTTTTTTTTTACACTTTCCACCAGCAGGGGGACTGTCTGACATTTCAGACAGTCCCCCTGCTGGCAGATCCACAGCCAGCTATAGGGGGCCATGTGATCACATGGGGGCTTCTTTTGCAGTCCTCCCGAAGTGGAGCGCCAGGTAGGTAAGTATACCGGGCGCTCCAGGGCTCAAAGCCGTTACGGCGCTCTATGCCGCCGCAACGGCTTTAAAGCCCACTTATTGCGGGACGGCATAGAACGCCTTAACGGCGTGAAGAGGATATATATAGTTTCCTGGTTTTTGTTTTCTTTTTAATTAACCCATTAAATATGGGTAATTTTTTTTTTTTTTTTTAAGCTTTCTCTTTAAGTGCACATATACAATATTTTGTATGTAAAGGACAGAAAAAGGTTTCTTACACATTGTATACATGTATACCTAACACAACTTTAAGTATGAATTAAATGTTAAAAATGGGAAAGAATTTTTTAAAAATCCACAGTTTTGCTTTTAATAGCTTTTGCACATAAAGTACCATTTAAGAAAAAAGAAGTAGAAATAGACTTGCTTATCAATCCTTATTGTTAAATGCCTCACATGTCTAAGACAGGGGTAGGCAATCTTTGGCACTCCAGATGTTGTGGACTACAACTTCCATACTATTCTTACAGCATAATCCTGGCAAAGCATCAAGGAAAATGTAGTCCACAGCATCTAGAGTGGCAATGGTTGCCTATCCCTAGTCTAGGATCTAAATAAATTTTTGGTGACTAACATTAACCCTATACCAACCCTAACCTTACACCGACCCTATGCTAACACTAATTATAGCTGTACACCTATCTGAATCTTAACTCTAACCTTAACCCTACACTATATCTAAGCCATTATTAATTTTTACAGTATAATCTGTCCCATCTTGCACCTTACACATGTGCCCAGTCCTATTCTTTGTAATATTTGTGGCATTGTCAATGATACAAAGTTGCAGAGACAATCTATTTTGAGCTCAAAATACCACAGTTCCAAAAAAGGTTTAAAGGGATACTGTAGTCAACAGAACTTAAGAACAGCTTAATGTAGTTGTTCTGGTGAGTATAGTATATTCCTCTAGGCTTTTTGCAGTACACAATGTCTTTTCAGAGGGACACCTCTGGTGGCCACTCTGCAGATGGCTGCTAGAGTTGCTTCTTGGGTATATACCCACTGCATTGAGACACTAAGCTTTCCCCATACAGATGCATTCATTTAATGCATCTCTATGAGGAGATACTGATTGGCTAGGGCAACGTTTGGCTCCATCCCCCAACCCACCTCTTTGGCTGAGCTCATTAGGATTGACAATCTCGGCCAATCCAATCCTTTCCCATGGGATAGCATTGTGATTGGCTGAGATTATCACTTTTGATGATGTCAGCCAAAGAGGCAGATCAGGGGCAGAGCCAGTACCAGTAGACTGAAATAAAGGTAAGATGTTACTATATTTAGGGGGACAAAGGAGGGGAGAGGGAGGGCAGGTATACATGGTTTTTGTTCCTGACCCTATAGTGTTCCTTTAAGGCAAGTTAGTTCTATTGAGTTCCTATAACTGTAGAAAATTGCTATTTCAATTGATTTAATAATATTTTTTTAAGCAATATTATAACGAGACCAATCTCGCCACATTGCATTGGAGAAGCCTGGTTGCTCGCCTGTTGCCTTTGGATTATGGCCCCATGTTAAAAGGCTTGATTTTCCCCTGCAAAGACATGAAAGCCGGGTCATTTGGTGCTTGCCCTGTTTGAGCGGTGATACTCCAGATAGCTATGGCATGGAAAGATGAAAGACTATGGGAAAGACTTTGGCTCCATGGCAATTGAACTGTATGTGTGTGATCTGAGTAATAATGTGCGCTCAGATCTGAGCTATCTGGGGATATGTTGAATGTACCTGTTTTGTGCAATGGCTGCACAGTTATATGTTTTTATGTGTTTTATTGTCTTTTGCTGCCATGTGTTCAATGGAGTTTTGCCTCTGTCCATGAGATAATTGGATTATTTCCCAATTATCTCCAGGAAAGAAGACTCTGTGGAACTGGTTTTGGGCAGAAAAGCCATGCTTCCTGTGGTCACAAAGGACTACGATCTATCTTCTGAACCACTGGACCAATTTGTATGATTTTGACGTATGTTTGTATTTGGAGTATGCTGATTCTGAAAATGTAAGTTATATGTGAATGTGATGCATACTTTTCAAGTTATGAATAATGTGGAAAAATTGTATTTCTCTGCTTGTTATAATTACATTACCCATTGTGTAAGGTAATTGAATCACAGGCAGAGGGGAGGATTTTGTGTGGGAGTGTCTGAGTGTATTGTATGTGTTTATTGGTTGTGTTCCAAAACCCTGTGGGTGGTACTAATGTGTAAGAATGTGTACATAAGAACAATAAACCCACAGCTCTGTCTGTTCACTGCTTGACCCTCAACACGGTGCTTTGTCTCGTTCTTGGGGGGATTTATTGTATGCTGTTCCAGTTCGACTGCTAGGAGTGTAAACCTATTTGTATGGCTTTTCCTATTCGGCTGTTTACAGCATTCATATGGTTTCCTGTTCAGCGGATTGGTGTTCTGCAGTAGCTGTGACTGTGTCTCTGGAAGGGAAGATCTACTAAACGGCTGTTTAACCCTTTTTTGCCTGGGGGTGCCGTTACAAATATTTTTTCCAATGGGAAAAGTAGGACTGCCCACATGAAGGAAATGACAGCCTTTTAAAAGAGAGATTATTTCTGCAACTTTCTATCATTGATAAAGCCACATTGTCGGCAAAATGCATTTTAACTGGACATTGAAGGAATCTTGAAACAATTACCACTGCAGCAATCCAGGATCTGTCGGGACACCGACTGTATTTATTACATCCATATGGGAGAGAAGTGCCTGAGAACTATAAAGCAAATTGTGAGAGTCAATTTGTATTATTTTTAATTACATTTTTTATATGTTTAAGTACAAATAAATTGCATTTATAATACATAATATTGTAATAATAGTTTATTATTATAATATTAGAACTCCACAGAAATATAAAGGGTGTCTATAGTATATAGATAGCGCAGTCCATTCTTTTGTTACAAAATGCTATTTAGAGCAAGAACAAGTGTCAAAGTCTAATTTATTTTTCAAATTATTTTTATCACCATGTTTTTCATTAAAAAAAACCCATAAAACAATTTCAAAGCAGTATTATAACAATTCAAACAATATAACACATTTATTGTAGTTTAAAGACACATTACTTGAGTATTATTACTGTGGAGCTCAGTTATACACTCAGGTATACCAACAATATGGGGCTTCTACAAAAGAGGGACATGGATAGAAAAGAAGAACCAAATGATTTATTAAGAAAGGTACTCCTTGTATCCATATGTATTGTCCATATATCCATATGGCATTTGCATTATTAGTGTACTCACCATATGTATAGTGTGCCTTTATGATATACTTTTTGCAATGTATGTGGAAATTTTAGATTTGATATATAAACAAACTGGTGTAAAGGAGTTGGAAGGGCATTAAATATATCATTGTGCATTATGTTGGGTGGAATGATTGTTTCACAAAAAGATTTATCATATTGGCTTGTTACCTATCAAGTTTGTTGCATCACGAGTCTAGGGCAGGACTATATCCAACAAACGTACAAAATAATTCAACTTCTTTAAGTTTAATTACAATTTTTTTAAATTAATAATAATTCTCATTTTGTGAGTAATATGTACAATTATTTGTACATCTATAATAGTTTTATTTTTCATGGGAGCATCTATCAATGTATATGTCAGCAGAAGACTTTTAGAAGTTATTACTACCTGACAATGAGGTTCTGGTTTCCCATCAGAAATGATGATACGTTATTAATAGTTTTGTACGTCTTGTTTTGAAATTACTTTACTTTACAGCATGCTAAATAAGGGTCTGAAGTTACAGAATAAATGCATTTATCAAGAGGCAGATCTCAATAAGGGAATGATAAAATTCAGAATAGCTTACCACAAATGCATCATCCCTGTTAAGATGAATACATTGATCAGTCTATTTCCTCCAAGGTGAGAGTCATCAGAGAAAGGTTTAATTAATGAACCAGTTTACAAGGGGAATGATGAATACATTCACTCTCCTTAATGACATCCCTGTAGTTAAATTCTCCCTGTAGTTAAATTCTCCTATGACGTCTAGAAGTGAGTGTTTTTTTTTTCTTTATTTCAGAAAACAACAACCACAATATTCATATGAGGTTTTCTTAAGCTTTGAGTTTTGGAAGTTAAACATTGTTACAGGTGGAGAAAAAACTGTTGTGTATGAAAGACAAGATTTTTTTTTTCTTTTTAATCCTCACCCAAACATCAGGCAAGATTTGATGATAGCTTGTCCCCGAGTGCCCAATCTAGCGAAATAGCGCTCTTGCTGGGGTTGCCTGCCAAAGTTTTACTGAAGCCATTTGAAGTGTATAGGCTTTTTAAGGTTTAAATAATGCTGGTTCTTCAAATTCATGACATAGAAAGTTACATTAAGTGACATATAAAGCAATTTGGTAAAAAACAAACAAATAAAAAGCAGTGAACATGTTTTTACTATTCATTGGCTGGGGAACAAGCTCTAGATGATTCTTGCAAAGCTGAGATAATGCTTGAATTTCTTTTTTGAGTTCTGTGTGACTCTTATCGATCATTTTTACTTTTGTGTTCTGTATAACCATAGATTGATGCTTTCTTTTTGGGATCCAGCTTGTTTGTTGGGTATTCAACTCTGGTTTATAGTGCATGATCAACCATTCAGTGCATTGTCTTCATTCTCCATTTCCATGTTATGTTTACAATGAACAATTTAATTGAATTAAATAAATTAGAGGGACAATCAATACAAAAATTATGTTTGAATTACAAGTTAAACTATTTCCACCAGGGGAACTATAGAGCATTTTCCAGTGAATAACTACATTGGTTTCCTATCTGACCCTTCTGGAGGTCATAAAAAGCTTTAGTTGTGATCTCCCATTGCAATTAAATTTCATCTACTTTGGATATTAATTCAATGTGCCAGCACCCGAGTAGGAGAAAATTCTCCCTACTCCAAAACATCCAAAATGTCACTTTATAACCTGCAGAAATTAAAAAACAAAGGATTGTCCAGAATATTCTTTGTTTCAGAAACTGTGATGGTGTTAATTCAGTTCCATAAACAAAATAGCATATAGCTAGATCAATGGGTTAGTGTGTATTAAAAGACAAACAATATTTTTGGGGATGTTTTTTTTTCCTAAAAGGACCAGAAACCTTATAAATTAAACTAAGCTTTGTGAAAATGTTGCAGTTTTTGTGCACACAAAGAGAAAATGCTTAGGTAGAAATAATTTATATTTTTCTTCTGACTGCTGTTTCATGATACCAATATATGTTTATATCTGCCATTCATTTCTCACTGATATAATTGCAGAGTGGCTACACTTATGTGGAATCAATGAATATTATTAAAGAAACGTTTCTGCTAATGCTTCGGCAAAAAGAAAAACTAAATTCAAGACATTGATCTTGCAGGATTTAGCATTAAAAAAGTTGACTATAGGATCACATTAGGGTTCCCTGGGTGGTTGTAAGCTTAACAATGCTCAGGGCTCAGTAAGTTTGAGTGGTGAATCAATTCATGATTTCCAAACCATGTATTTTTTTTGTGCATCTACTTATGTGGATTGATTTTTAGTACTAAACATTTTAAAATGTGTTGGTGTATTACTATTGTATAAATTAATATGAACGGTTTTGTTGACAATCTACATCTTCACTTGGTTCATGTTTTACATCCTTTAAAACAAATAGGAAGATGGTTATAAAAGCAGACATTGATAGACAGGTAGATAGATAGATAGATAGATAGATAGATAGAGAGAGAGAGGTGTGTGTGTGTAGATAGATATATAGTTAATGCAATGTTAAAAACAAATACACACACCATTCAAGCCATAACACTTGCTTTTCCCACAGAAATCTCACTTTAACAGTGCTCTCACTTCTGCAAGGGATTCTGGGTAGGCGTATGCAAATGAGCGCTACAAAGATCCATATTTTTGCCTCATAATCCCACTTTATACATGGGTTACTTGAAGCATGCGACTGCTACATACAATAGCTTTGAAACACAACTCAGGAAGAGGTGCAATGCTAGTGAACCAGTCATGGACAGCTGTTTCATTATTATTTCAACTCATCAGAATGAGATAGGTTACTTGCTATGTGTGTATTTGTGTTTAACATTGCATTAATTATCCACTTATTTCAGGTGGAAGGAGTTTTCATCCACACTTTTTCCCTCACCACAACTTATATATATAATTTCCCTAGATAAACAGACCTGGTTATCTACATGTCACTGATTTTTACACAAACATAGAGTAAAAATCCATCTAACCAAATCTCCAAATGTATTTTATTTACATCTTTTGTTAGCCCTTCCAATATACCAGTATCGCCTTCTGGAACAAAATGATTTAAGGTCATATAATATCTGTGACATCAAAATGAAATTTCTAGCTGTCTCTAAAACTGTATGACCTGTTGCTCCACTCATAATTCAAGTGCATTTTATCCAGCAGATCCAAATCTCAAAACCACCTCCCCTGATTAATAAGAGCTCAGCTCAGATAAAGGTTGTGAACCCATGTCACAGCACTTTATACCATATTTATTTTTTCCCTAAATGCAGTTGAAAAAATCTGCTCGAAGAATACGCTGAGAAAAAAGCATCAAACAGCGAGATTAAAGAATTTCATGAATTGGATTCACTTTAGAGGAAGGGCATCTGCTTTAAGCGTAGATATCTAGCTGCTAGTAAAATCTCTTCAAGGACAATAAAAAATTATCTTTTTTTCTATAGCTTCTAATTGTTAAAACTCCCATGGGTAAAACATTGCTACATCGCTAGCTTTTTTTAATTACCTTATTTAACTTTTCTTAAACCAGAGACGCTGTGAATCAGTAAGAGAGCCTTAGTAAGAAGGCCTCCAGTTAGGTTTCTTTTCTAAAAACAAAAAATGTTTTTGTTGTCTTTTTGTTTGATGCAAGATTATTGATCCCCCAGTTTGAATATTAATGAATTCATTGCAATAATTTGCTCATTAAAGGGACTCTGTGTTAAAACTGACCATTACAGTTTATCTGCATTTGCCTATTTTTCTTCACTACTTTGCAGTTGTTTAAAGGAACACTATAGGGTCAGGAACACAAACATGTATTCCTGACCCTATAGTGCAAATCCCACCATTAAGGAGGTGCTTACTCCCCTTAAACCTTATTTCAAGCGCCGTGCGGGTCCGCCAGCACTGGCCCCGTCCCTTTGGTGACATAATCAGAAACGTAGATTTTTATCCAATCCAATGCTTTCCTATGGGAAAGTGAATCCCTGCCAGAGATCAATGGCCTCATGACATGTGTATAGTTGCATTTTCCCTGAACTACACATTTTACACCATATCAATCCGACCTACCCCCAACTTTTCTCTTCATCCCCCGCCGCTGTGACCAAACGGCAGAAAATAAAGGAAGAGAGGGTGGGACAACAACAGGTAAATGCAGCTTAATTAAAATGTCCCCTTAACTTAAAATGGCCCCTTTATATATGGCCTGGTAACTCCACCCACAATGCTATTTTTTAATCAATCCCACACACCCACGTCACTATATGCCTGTCTCCTAGCAATGTCAAGGCCCACTCCCCTTAGCTACGATGCTACATGGGCTGCATGACATGTGCATAGTCGCCTCTGCGGCATATGCTTAACCCCTTAGGGACACATGACATGTGTGACATGTCATGATTCCCTTTTATTCCAGAAGTTTGGTCCTTAAGGGGTTAAACCCAACACCAATCCCCATAAAAACACTCACACCATATTTTTGGGTAAAAAAATGATCACCTCTTCATACCTAGAAACAAATCCAAGCACCAGCCCCACATTATTTCCCCCTACGTGAAGCACTACCATATCTGGCACCTGCCCCAAACTAATCTTACCAAAAATTTCCAAACAAATTGCACTCCAACCCCAACCCCGATAACCAAACCACCGGAGTCGAACCAGGGAGCAAGGAAGCCCAGCTGTAAACCATGATGGTGAACTGTAGCTCTCCAATGCACCCAGTAAATGTAGGAATGTGCGACCAACCAGGCAGTCCAACCTAGAAAAGAAAGAGACAGAGAAAAAAAAACATAGGAACAGGTAACACTATGACCACCACCCCAACCCGATCTAAACCAACTTATCGGGCCTAACATAGGATCTGAACCTCACAGATTCCCACCTACTAATTCTCTTAACCAACTCATCCCCAAGACCCAATCGAGCAGCATCTGTCGCAGCGCCAATCCTAAAGGAATGAGTCCAAAATCAAACTGGATCCAAGCCTAAACATACCAAGGCCCACCAGAAGACCCTGAGGAACTGATACTTCGATAGGGCAGAGCCATCTGCATGCAAGAAAAAGGAACTCCCTGTCAGCGCACAAACTCTTAGAAAAGCCTCCGCACAAAAAAACGGACATGCCCCAATTCTGGGCAACGAAAAATAACATCATCAAACAGCCTTTTCCCAAAACATCGTTGAATGACGCAAATTAATAACCACCCTGTTATGCCACAATTCGACATTGTAACTCTGTAGATCCCCACCCCCAAAACGATTGGCACTGACCAACTTGCTAACCCGAAATGCCCCAAAAAAGGCCCAACTAAAAACCACAGAGAACTCCGTACCGGGAGAAGCACACTTCGGGTAGCACCTGAACCACCCATCAAAGAATGTCGAATGACACTGGTCGATCAACACCCTCCACTTTCTAAAGCCTTTGAGAGCTTGATTAACAATAAAATGCTTTGTTACATCCTCCCACCCATTAAGCTCAACTAAAAAGGCCAAAGCTGACAATTTACGCACAACCACTGCAGGAGATGCACCCGAATCAAGCAAACAGCATAAAAACTATAATAACGTGTCCAACAGTTCATCTGCCAAAAGCTGACCCCCTGCATAGTTCAACGTTTCATCCCATTCCTGCCACACCTTACTGTACGCTGCCCAAATAGAAGGCGCTAAAGACTCCCTTATCAGTCTGCCAAGCAGGAGGTCCCGAGCTGCCACATTTCTACCTGACAGGACAAATCCTTCACTTGTGTGCCTGGAGCCACCCGATGAAACCTCGCCCACTGCAAACGAAACAGCGAATCAGCGATAACATTTAAAAATCCAGGCACATGCCCGAAAGATAATATTAAATTTCATACAGCACAAGACAAAGCAGCGAAGAAGCCGAACCACGGGAATAGAGGAAGCAGAAAGCCCATTTACTGCGGCCACTACCGACATATTATCCGTAAAAAATATCACCTTCTTATCCCGCAACTGGCGACCCCACAAAGCTAATGCTACCACTAGGGTAAATAGCTCTAGAAAAGCTAAATTGCGATGAAGCAGGCTAGCCTTCCATTCCTCTGGCCATGCTCACCATTGTCCCGAAAAGTAAACCCCAAAATCCACACTTCCGGACACATCCATAAATAACTCCAATTCTGGAGAAGAAACCGCTGAATCCCGAAAAAAGACCCCCCCATTAAACTTGCGGAGAAAAAAACACCCAGACATCCAAATAAGCTTGCATGGATGCCTTGACCTGAATGAAATGATAAGGGGACACCACCCCCCCCAGTAGCCGGGTGTGCGGCCTGTCAGAACTTTAACACTGTGGTTTTTCCCTTCACTGCATGGATCTGAGTGCTATTTGGAGAACTTGGGCGCTCAGATCAGGGCTATGTATTATTTGTGGGATTATTGTATATTTTTATGCTGTTTTTGGGGTATTTTTTATGTTTTATATTTTTGTGTTTTCCTCTCTGTTCCTGGGCGATAATTAGCTTAGCGGTCTTTAACTCAATTATCTCCCAGGCACAGAGAACTTTGGGAGGGGCTTGCATTATATTGTGTGTAGACCCCCTGCTGGGGGTTGTGTATATAAGCAGGCAACTTGGCCATAATAAACCAGTTCCTTTACGCCCTTAACTCAGTCTGGGCTATACTGATCCACCCAAACTTAATTTGCTGTAGAAGCTGTACCCAGGACCCTGTTCCATGGCAGGAAGCGACAGAGAGAACACAGCCAAGCTGTGGTGGCTAGGGCTGAAGCACTCCTGTGTCCCAGAGGAGAGCAAGGAAGTGACTTTGACAGAGGTGTCCATTTGGGGTGCAAGGCGGTCTGCATTGGTGGGGGGGGGTCAAAAGAGTAAGAAGCAGTGTAATTTATGAAGAGGTGTAGTGGGGCTGCCAGTGATGGATGTAAAAGAGAGAGGTTAGTGAGGGCTTCACTTCCAGGCACTCTCCCACTGCTACCACTGGTAACACTGAAGTGCAGATTTCACAGTATGTACAGTGTTTCAAGCAAAAACACTGCACACAGGTGCGTACCTAGAGCATTTGGCACCCGGGGCGGATCCTGTGCTTGGCACCCCCCACCCAAAAACCTGTAAAATTTTTTTAAAGGTTTTCTTTCTTTTTTTTTACAATTTGTAAACTTTGCAAAACCGCTGTCAGCCCCTCCTACAAAACTCTTGTCCTGCTCCGCCCCTCCTACAAAACCTCTGTCCTGCCCCTTCTACAAATCCTGTACTGCCCCGTCTACAAAACCCCCGCAACCCCCTTCCACAAATACCCTGCTTATCCCCACCTTATAAAGACTCCTGTCCCAATGCAAAACCCCCGCCCCCTTCTACAAAATCCCTGCAGCCCCACACACACATTTACAGGCAGACAGTCACACACTCAGTTACAGACAGACAGTCACACACTCAGTTACAGGCAGACAGTCACACACAGTAACAGGCAGACAGTCACACATACACATTTCCTCCGTGCAGTTTATCAGCTGTTTGCTTGTGTGAGCTGTACTGGCCGCACGGCACCCTAACTACCATGGGACACTGTGCGGCCACAGCTCACACAGCCCCCTCCAGCCAGGGCCGGTGCAAGGATTTTTGCCGCCCTAGGCAAAAGTAAAGTTTGCCGCCCCCCCATGTGACATCACAATGCCCCACCCATATGATTTGCCATGTTAACTAACGCCAGTGCTGCAGTGCCGCCGTGTTTACATTAAAAGGCCTGCAGGGACAGGCTATAGACACCAGAACCACTACATTAAGCTGAAGTGGTTCTGGGGACTATAGTGTTTCTTTAATGTGGGGTAAATTAGAGCTTAGTACCACAAATAATATACTAGATTGCCTACTTACAACCAGATGAGGATGATGATGGGCTCTAGCTGCAGTCTGGCTCCACTGGTCTGGTGCAGAACAGGCTCTCTGGAGGCGGTTTGTAACTATGGTCACATGTTCTGGGAGAACGGGAAGCAGCTCAAGGTCTGGGTCCCAGGGTCCACCTTCATGTTTCACCAATGAGTTTGTTCACAGGGGGTGGAGTGTGTAAGGGATGTCCTGTGTGTAAGGAATGCATTGTGTGAATCTGTGTTTGTATGTGTAAGGGCTGCAAGGTGTGTTTCTGTGTATGTATGGGATGCATTGAATGTGTGTAAGGGGTGCATTGAGTGTGTGTAATGAATGCATTGTGTGTTTCTGTGTGTGTAAGGGATGCATTGTGTGTAACGGTTGCATTGCTTGTGTATGTGTGTCTGTGTGTTTTTCTGTGTGCAAGGGGTGCATTGTGTGTATGTGATGAATGTCAATCTCTCCTCCCGCTCCAATTTCCTTCTCCTCCTCCCAATTTCTCTTTCTCACCCTCCTCCTAATTTCTCTTTCCCCCCTCCTAATATCTCTTCCCCCCTCCTAATTTCAATTTCTCTCCCCCCTCCTAATTTCTATTTCTCTCCCCCCCTAAT
>OW240914.1:114791902-114879031 GCA_933207985.1 Pelobates cultripes
GTACACAACGACCAATCTGGCTTCATAAAAGGCAGGAAAGGTTCCGACAATACTAGAAAAACTTTAAACATACTGTCACACATAGAGGGAAGGGGCACAGAAAGCCTGTTCTTGGCCTTAGATGTGGAAAGGGCCTTTGAAAGGCTAAATAGGACCTGTATGTCATCAGTGCTAACTAAATACAAATTCCCACTGGAGTTATTATAGGGGATCATGGCACTTTATGGGAAACCTTCAGCCCAGGTCTCTCACTCTGGTTTTGTCTCATTACCTTTCAATCGTGCTAATGGCACTAGACAAGGATGTCCACTGTCTCCCCTCCATCCAGGCCACATTGAACAAATTTGTCTGGGGAAAAGCAAAGCCACACTTGCCTCACTCCTCCAACTAGCTCCGACAGCGGGGGCTTAGGATTCCCGAAACTGATGGCCTAATATAAGGCAGCTATTCTTGAGTCTGCTATCAGACTCCACACCCCCAGGCATACTTTCCAGTGGGTAGACATGGAAGATGACAAAGCTTTCCCAAGCCCCTTGACAAGCATAAAATGGCCCCCAAAGGCATTTAGGCCACACATGGCCTTGTATTACCCCACCACTATTCTAACAATACGAGTCTGGGATACTTCGCGGGCCAACATGCCTGATGACAAATTTTTTTTTTTAGACATGCCCCACTTGTGGCGCTGGAAAGGATAACACCATGGCTGTCATTGAAACTCTGGTTAACCCTTGGTATCACCCAAATTTGGAATCTATGCTCCCAATCAACGGTTTTACCCTTCCCAGACCTATAAAAAAGTACCACCTACCTAACTCACTTATCTTTACATATTTACAATTGAAAAGCATCATACTCACTAAGGTAAATATACCAATGAGAATACCGACCACACAGACTGACTCCCTAACATTACTAATTGAGAAGTGCTACTCTGCCCTTACTAAGCCTAAAATCCTGTCCCTTTGCTACAAAACTCTATTAGACAAAGCTTCACCCCACTCTTTCAAATGCATAGCCCAATGGGAAATAGAGGGCATGCCCAGGCTCACGGATGAAAAGTGTCTCAAATCCCTTAAGGCACTCCAAGGCATCGCATCTTCCTTCTCTCACATAGAGGCCCACAAGAAGGTAGTCTATAGGTGGTACCTTACCCCACAACGGTTAAACAAAATATACCCTAATGTAGACCCTCAGTACTGGAGATGTGGAGCTAAAGAAGGTAACATGACTCACATATTATGGGAATATAGGGGAATCAAACCCCTATGGACACATGTACAAATGATGCTGAATAAATTATTGACTACTACACACCTCATTACACTGATGGTAGGACTCCTGTTGCTATTCCCTGATACGTGAAAGATAGAAACCAGGAGGATTGCCACCCTAATCATACTAGCAGGCAGGAACCTTTTGGCACCCCATTGGAAGGATACCTACTGCCCATCCAACAAGGAATTAATAGAAAAAGTATATCAATACGATCAATACGAAGTACTCTCCTCTGACTCATACGTGAAAACAAGGAAGATAGAGGAACTTTGGAAACCTTGACTTGCCCTCAAATGCCACCAGAACGCCTAGGAGACATGTCACGGAAACGAACTATACTCTCTCCTGTGAAGACAAGATAACAGGTGACCCACCCGCAGGGTAGATCGAACTGACAACAGCTAAAAGGAGACACAAACAAGAGCCCAGGCCGACCCAGATAAATGGACGTCCATTTACACTCTCACACAGTTTATCACCCAACTGACCCCCTTCACCCTGTTCCTCCCCCTACCTTTATCTATAACCTACAGTAGCAGACGGTTATTTGCAAAGACATTGACCACAAACACCATACACTAGATGAATGAGATGTATTAACTGTATTAGCTGTATTCATTCTAAATGTATTCACTATATTGGAGCTTAGGGCTACACCTATCTAGGACACAACCCCCCTCCTTTTTGCTTTCTGTATCCCCAACTTACCCTTTATTAAAAAGTAAAAATATTAAATATAAAAAAAAACTCTCGGCACTGCAGGAGTTAATATCTAAATAGTTTCCAAAAATAAATAAAAAGTCTTGACTTCCTGACCAGTATCTAAAAAGGCCCCATCGCATGGTCAGTGGGTGGGGGATATTATAATATAAAGGGGGGAACCTTGTGTCCTCCCTGGCCCCCACCTGTGGATGGCAGATGAGGGCCCTAGTTATTATATTAAATGGGGGAGAACCTAGTTTTCACCTCTGGCTCCCATCCATAAGCCGTTTATGGGGTTTTAATTATAATATTAAACTGGGGTGGACACCAGCTTCTAACCATTCCATTGCCACCACCTCAATTTCCCCGCCCCTGCCATGTCGTCATATTTTTGGGGGGTGGGAAACATGTTTTTTATTATTTTTATTAGCTGCATCAGGAACTTTGGATTATAAGTTTTCTAGGAAAAAAAGGAGGGAAATACAGCGCTAACTCTAAAGGCAGCAAGTATGTAGTATGGATAACACTCCAAAATGAGAGGACAAGAACATGAAAGACAGGCTGCGCCAAATATGAATGTTGACTAAACAAGTGTATTTCTCATTGCTGAATAAATAATGTAAACAATGTATTTCTCATTGCTGAATAAATAATGAGTTTTTTTAGAAGACATATGGCATTTTCTTAAAGTTGTCCTATATGAAATAAAAACACAATAAGACACCAATAGTGTAACCCAATATATACAGTGTTCTAGATAATATATGTAGAATGTAAAGGTACATTCACAAGGAGAGAACCTTCAATCAGCTCTTAGATAAGGCTTTGAGCGGAATAATCCCGGCTCTTGGATAAAACTGGAGACGTCCCTTTGAATATTCACAATACAGTTGGCATATGAAATAAATAAAATAAAATATAGTGTTCTATGTTTTGAATAGTGGTACTGGAAAAAAAATTGCAATGTAATATACCTACCTTTATGGGAGCATAATATGTTTTGTGTAATCAGCATGGTTGGTATGATCCCCACCAAGCATATATTTAGGTAGATTTGGAGGAAAATGCCAGTGCTTGTAGAGGTTCCTGTGGCGGTATTAGCTAGATGCTGGACCAAGATAAAATACATTTTAAAAATATATATTTTTTGAATGGTAAAAATAATATTCATTGTGAAATACCACGCAAAATAAATTTAATCAGATAAAAGGTCCTTGTATTCAATCACAACATGTTTCACCCATAGGCTTTTTCAAGTGATACTCACATGAAAAACCTTATGGGTGAAACATGTTGTGATTGAATACAATGACTCATATATAAAATAGATAAATATATATATTTATATATTTATATATATATTTATATGTAAAACAGATACATAAATCACAACGTTTCTTGAAGTTAAGGCACAAACAGCACATTATTCAAACAGGAGATATTAAACATAGTTAAGAGTATTTACTGGGTACCTTTCTAGCAAATGGCTACCGATTTGTTTGACCAGCACATCAATTTAGATGCATCATCTCATCACTTAATTCATGCCTAATGGATTATATAATTAGAAACTATCAATTTTGCAATAACTGGTGCCTTGATAGAGCCAGCTTTTTCTATTAACTGCCTGGTGACCAAGGCTTTTCTGAAACTCAATGCATTTGGACCAAGACATTTTTCCAGGTATATTCACTAAAGCCAGATTGGCCCCTAACCAAATGGGGCAAAACCATTTGCCTTTTGTATGCGGCCATTCAGAATGCAAAATCCCGACTTTGTTGACGGAACTTGGTCTGGATTTCAGCCATACCGAACATTGCCCAACGGCTGACCAAATTAATTATAAATCTGGGCCTGGAGGCTTCTACTGCAATTTGTCAATGCGGTTGGAATTTGGTCACTTCCTTACCCTGTTTAAAAATCCAGTGTTTAGTGAATAACCGTGTTTGCATTTCTCTTATCTGTTCCTTACAGCATAATTTAAAGGGGTACTATTGACACCCAGACCACTTCCTCTCATTGCATTTTCAGAGAAACTGTAATGTTTACTTTTCAGGGTTAAGACTGTCTCTAGTGGCTGTCTCTCAGAGAGCCACAAGAAGTGCCTCCTGCTGTTTCACAGTGTTTAACTAAGTGAAACAATGCTGGACATCCTCACACTTTGCATGAGGATATCCAGTGTCTTCTAAAATCTCCATAGTAAAACATTGATTCAATGCTTTCCTACGTAGAAGACTTAATGCATGCGCGGCACTCACCGTGCATGTCTTTAGGCTCTCCCTCATGATGAAGTGGGAGGAGGTAGAATAAGGTAAGAGGGGAAACATTTTTTTTTAACCCTTTGATAGCTGCAGGAGGAAGGGTGCAGGTGGCAGAGGGACGCCATAGTGTTAGGAATACAGATTTTGTATTCTTACAGTGTTCCTTTAATTCTTTCTCTTAAAGAGTAAATACATATTATTTAAAAAAATTTAAAGGTTAAATATAGAGTTGAGCGAACCCGAACCACAAAGTTCGGGTTCGTACCGAACATTACGGATTTTGGATACCAGACCCAAACACGGACATTTCCAGTGTTCCAGTTCGGTGTACGTCGATTTAATGGCGCATTTTGAAAGGCTGCAGGGCAGCCAATCAACAAGCGTTTGACTCGTTTGCCCTTAGAAGCCATCACAGCCATGTCTACTAATGGCATGGCTGTGATTGGCCAGTGCAGCATGTGACCCAGCCTTTATATATAAGCTGGAGTCACGTAGAGTCGCACGTCACATGAGCTCTTATTAGTGTAGGGACAGGATGCTGCAGCTGTGAGGGACAGCTTAGGAAAGAATTCTGATTTTGAATCTGCAAACTACAGCGACTATTCAAACTACAGCAATTATTTTAGTGGGTGCCATACTACATTTTTGTACCCTGCCCTGAGGCCAGTGCCACAGAGAGTGCAGTGCACTTCAAACTGCATGTGTGCCAGGGACATGACTTTAATCCTGTTCTGGTAGCTCAGTGGGCAACATCTATGCATTTTTAAATACTGCAATTTTATTGCTGCTAAATAGTACATTTGCGTAATGCATTTCTTGCAGTCTAATAAAACCTTTAAATACTACTGTTACATTGTTGGTTTAAAAAAATCACACTTTTTAGTGCTAAATAGTACATTTGCGTCCTGGGGTGCACTTCATATCTGAGAGTTAAATAGAACCGTCAAATACTGTGCTTACAAAGCACTTTTAAAAATTCAAATTGTTTTGGGTGCTAATGCTAAATAGTACATTTGCGTCCTGCGGTGCACTTCATATCTGAGAGTCAAATAGAACCATCAATTACTCTGCTTACAGTGCACTTTTAAAAATTTGAATAGTTTTGGGTGCTAAATAGTACATTTGCGTCCTGGGGTGCACTTCATATCCGAGAGTCAAATAGAACCTTCAAATACTGTGCTTACAGCGCATTTTTAAAAATTCTAATTGTTTTGAGTGCTAAATAGTACATTTGCGTCCTGTGGTGCACTTCATATCTGAGAGTCAAATAGAACCGTCAAATACTGTGCTTACAGTGCTCTTTTAAAAATTTGAATTGTTTTGGGTGCTAAATAGTACATTTGCGTCCTGGGGTGCACTTCATATCTGAGAGTCAAATAGAACAGTCAAATACTGTGCTTACAGTGCACTATTAAAAATTCTAATTGTTTTGAGTGCTAAATAGTACATTTGCGTCCTGCGGTGCACTTCATATCTGAGAGTCATATAGAACCGTCAAATACTGTGCTTACAGTGCACTTTTAAAAATTTGAATTGTTTTGCGTGCTAAATAGTACATTTGCGTCCTGGGGTGCACTTCATATCTGAGAGTCAAATAGAACAGTCAAATACTGTGCTTACAGTGCACTTTAAAAATTTTGAATTGTTTTGGGTGCTAAATAGTACATTTGCGTCATGGGATGCATTTCATATCTGAGAGTCAAATAGAACCGTCAAATACTGTGCTTACAGCGCATTTTTAAAAATTCTAATAGTTTTGGGTGCTAATGCTAAATAGTACATTTGCGTCCTGCGGTGCGCTTCATATCTGAGAGTCAAATAGAACCGTCAAACACTGTGCTTACAACGTACTTTTGAAAATTCTAATTGTTTTGGGTGCTAATGCTAAATAGTACATTTGCGTCCTGCGGTGCACTTCATATCTGAGAGTCAAATAGAACAGTCAAATACTGTGCTTACAGCACACTTTTAAAAATTCTAATAGTTTTGGGTGCTAATGCTACATAGTACATTTGCGTCCTGGGGTGCACTTCGTATCTGAGGGTCAAATAGAACCGTCAAATACTGTGCTTACAGCACACTTTTAAAAATTCTAATTGTTTTGAGTGCTAAATAGTACATTTGCGTCCTGCGGTGCACTTCATATCTGAGAGTCAAATAGAACCGTCAAATACTGTGCTTACAACACACTTTTAAAAATTCAAATTGTTTTGGGTGCTAATGCTAAATAGTACATTTGCATCCTACGGTGCACTTCATATCTGAGAGTCAAACAGAACCGTCAAATACTGTGCTTACAGTGTACTTTTAAAAACTGGAATTGTTTTGGGTGCTAAATAGTACATTTGCGTCCTGGGTTGCACTTCATATCTGAGAGTCAAATAGAACCGTCAAATACTGTGCTTACAGCGCACTTTTAAAAATTCTAATAGTTTTGGGTGCTAATGCTAAATAGTACATTTGCGTCCTGTGGTGCACTTCATATCGGAGAGTCAAATAGAACCGTCAAATACTGTGCTTAAAGTGCACTTTGAAAAATTCTTATTGTTTTGGGTGCTAAATAGTACATTTGCGTCCTGCGGTGCACTTCATATCTTAGAGTCAAATAGAACCGTCAAATACTGTGCTTACAGCGCACTTTTAAAAATTCTAATAGTTTTGGGTGCTAATGCTAAATAGTACATTTGCGTCCTGTGGTGCACTTCATATCGTAGAGTCAAATAGAACCGTCAAATACTGTGCTTAAAGTGCACTTTGAAAAATTCTTATTGTTTTGGGTGCTAAATAGTACATTTGCGTCCTGCGGTGCACTTCATATCTTAGAGTCAAATAGAACCATCAAATACTGTGCTTAAAGCGCACTTTTAAAATTTTTAATTGTTTTGGGTGCTAATGCTAAATAGTACGTTTGCATCCTGTGGTGCACTTCATATCTGAGAGTCAAATAGAACCGTCAGATACTGTGCTTACAGCGCACTTTTAAAAATTCTAATTGTTTTGGGTGCTAATGCTAAATAGTACATTTGTGTCCTGCAGTGCACTTCATATCTAAGAGTCAAATAGAACTGTCAAACACTGTGCTTACAGCGCACTTTTAAAAATTCAAATTCTTTAGGTGCTAAAGAGTAAATTTGGGGTGTGTACTTCATATCTGAGAGTCAAATAGAACTGTCAAATACCGTGCTTACAGCGCATTTTTAAAAATTTAAATTGGTTTGGGTGCTAAATAGTACATTTGCGTCCTGTGGTGCACTTCATATCTGAGAGTCAAATAGAACCGTCAAATACTGTGCTTACAGCGCACTTTTAAAAATTGAAATTGGTTTGGGTGCTAAATAGTACATTTGCGTCCTGCAGTGAACTCCATATGTGAGAGTCAAATAGAACCATCAAATACTGTGCTTACAGCACAGTTTGACCCATTCAAATTTTTGGGATGATAAAAAGTAAATTTGGGGTGTGCACTTCATATCTGAGAGTCAAATAGAACAGTCAAATACTGTGCTTACAGCACACTTTTAAAAATTCTAATAGTTTTGGGTGCTAATGCTAAATAGTACATTTGCGTCCTGGGGTGCACTTCATATCTGAGAGTCAAACAGAACAGTCAAATACTGTGCTTACAGCACACTATTAAAAATTCTAATTGTTTTGAGTGCTAAATAGTACATTTGCGTCCTGCGGTGCACTTCATATCTGAGAGTCAAATAGAACAGTCAAATACTGTGCTTAAAACGCACTTTTAAAAATTCTAATTGTTTTGGGTGCTAATGCTAAATAGTACATTTGCGGCCTGCGGTGCACTTCATATCTGAGAGTCAAATAGAACCGTCAAATACTGTGCTTACAGTGCACTTTTAAAAACTGGAATTGTTTTGGGTGCTAAATAGTACATTTGCGTCCTGGGGTGCACTTCATATCTGAGAGTCAAATACTGTGCTTACAGCGCACTTTTAAAAATTCTAATTGTTTTGAGTGCTAAATAGTAAATTTGCGTCCTGCTTTGCACTTCATATCTGAGAGTCAAATAGAACCATCAAATACTGTGCTTACAGCGCACTTTTAAAAATTCTAATAGTTTTGGGTGCTAAATAGTACATTTGCGTCCTGGGGTGCACTTTATATCTGACAGTCAAATAGAACCGTCAAATACTGTGCTTACAGCGCACTTTTAAAAATTCTAATTGTTTTGAGTGCTAAATAGTACATTTGCGTCCTGCGGTGCACTTCATATCTGAGAGTCAAATAGAACCGTCAAACACTGTGTTTACAACGCACTTTTAAAAATTCAAATTGTTTGGGTGCTAATGTTAAATAGTAAATTTGCGTCCTGCGATGCACTTCATATCTGAGAGTCAAATAGAACAGTCAAACACTGTGTTTACAGCACACTTTGAAAAATTCTTATTGTTTTGGGTGCTAAATAGTACATTTGCGTCCTGCGGTGCACTTCATATCTTAGAGTCAAATAGAACCGTCAAATACTGTGCTTACAGCGCACTTTTAAAAATTCTAATAGTTTTGGGTGCTAATGCTAAATAGTACATTTGCGTCCTGTGGTGCACTTCATATCGTAGAGTCAAATAGAACCGTCAAATACTGTGCTTAAAGTGCACTTTGAAAAATTCTTATTGTTTTGGGTGCTAAATAGTACATTTGCGTCCTGCGGTGCACTTCATATCTTAGAGTCAAATAGAACCATCAAATACTGTGCTTAAAGCGCACTTTTAAAATTTTTAATTGTTTTGGGTGCTAATGCTAAATAGTACGTTTGCATCCTGTGGTGCACTTCATATCTGAGAGTCAAATAGAACCGTCAGATACTGTGCTTACAGCGCACTTTTAAAAATTCTAATTGTTTTGGGTGCTAATGCTAAATAGTACATTTGTGTCCTGCAGTGCACTTCATATCTAAGAGTCAAATAGAACTGTCAAACACTGTGCTTACAGCGCACTTTTAAAAATTCTAATAGTTTTGGGTGCTAAATAGTACATTTGCGTCCTGGGGTGCACTTTATATCTGACAGTCAAATAGAACCGTCAAATACTGTGCTTACTGTGCTAAACTTTTAAAAATTCTAATTGTTTTGAGTGCTAAATAGTACATTTGCGTCCTGCGGTGCACTTCATATCTGAGAGTCAAATAGAACCGTCAAACACTGTGTTTACAACGCACTTTTAAAAATTCAAATTGTTTGGGTGCTAATGTTAAATAGTAAATTTGCGTCCTGCGATGCACTTCATATCTGAGAGTCAAATAGAACAGTCAAACACTGTGTTTACAGCACACTTTTAAAAATTCTAATAGTTTTGGGTGCTAATGCTAAATAGTACATTTGCGTCCTGCGGTGCACTTCATATCTGAGAGTCAAATAGAACCATCAAATACTGTGCTTACAGTGCACTTTTAAAAATTGGAATTGTTTTGGGTGCTAAATAGTACATTTGCGTCCTGGGGTGCACTTCATATCTGAGAGTCAAATAGAACCGTCAAATACTGTGCTTACAGCGCACTTAAAAAAATTCTAATAGTTTTGGGTGCTAATGCTAAATAGTACATTTGCGTCCTGTGGTGCACTTCACATCGGAGAGTCAAATAGAACCGTCAAATACTGTGCTTACAGCGCACTTTTAAAAATTCTAATTGTTTTGGGTGCTAATGCTAAATAGTACATTTGTGTCCTGCAGTGCACTTCATATCTAAAAGTCAAATAGAACTGTCAAATACTGTGCTTATAGCGCACTTTTAAAGATTCAAATTCTTTAGGTGCTAAATAGTAAATTTGGGGTGTGTACTTCATATCTGAGAGTCAAATAGAACTGTCAAACACCGTGCTTACAGCGCATTTTTAAAAATTCAAATTGGTTTGGGTGCTCAATAGTACATTTGCATCCTATGGTGCACTTCATATCTGAGAGTCAAATAGAACCGTCAAATACTGTGCTTACAGCGCACTTTTAAAAATTGAAATTGGTTTGGGTGCTAAATAGTAAATTTTGTCCTGCAGTGAACTCCATATGTGAGAGTCAAATAGAACCATCAAATACTGTGCTTACAGCACAGTTTGACCCATTCAAATTTTTGGGATGATAAAAAGTAAATTTGGGGTGTACACTTCATATCTGAGAGTCAAATAGAACCGTCAAATACCAATATAACAATATTGTCATTCGGGGGCAATACCCTCACAAGTCAAACTGAGAGGTCAGTTTATAGGGAAAACTGTTGCCTGGATACAATTCTAAAACAATTTCCATGTGTCCTTTGCAGAGTTTACATGCTGGAAAAACACAGGTGCCAACTGCTGTGGCTTTCTGCAGTGTGCAGACTGGCAAGGAGGGCAGGGTTGAGGCAAGGTTGAGGAGTGGGTGGACGATGATGTGGAGGATGATGAGGTCCTAGACCCCACATGGAATCAAGGTCACAGAGGCACCAGCACAGCATAAGAGAGAGCAGGGTGCAAAAGCGCTCGTCAGCATGTATTAGCTCGAGAATTACCACAGTTATCCAAGTAACAGATGGAGCGATCAAAGGATCCATAATAGAGTTGAGCGAACCCAAACTGCAGTGTTCGGGTTTGTACCAGATTTAACGAGCCATTCGACGTTTCACATTGAGGGCAGCAGTCCGGTGACCGGGACCCAGACACTGTCTGGGCGGCGGTCGGACGATCGGGACCCAGAATGTCTGATGTTGAAATTAGGAGTCACGGTGTGAAATGGATTAGCAGGGTCTGGTGCAGGGTAACCGCACGTCCCCTGGTGTTGAGCACCAGCGTTTGTGCGGCCATATACCAGGATCCTGATGCAGCTTCAGTAAAAAGAGTACTGGATACCAGAAGCCATCACCAGACTGATCCGCAACTTGGAACAGGATATGACAATCACTGTAGCGGCTGTGAGCGCTTACGGCGTTCTCACCCTGCTGTTGCTCGCCTGTCTGCACCGCAGCGTAACTTTGGCCTTCCCGCTCACCGCCTCATATGCGAAGTGCCCACAAGGTGGAACTCCACCTTGCATATGCTGGAGAGACTGTGCGAGCAGCAGCAGGTGATAGTGGAGTTTCAGCTGCAGCATGCACGGGTCAGTCGCTCTGCGGAACAGCACCACTTCACCACCAATGAGTGGGCCTCCTTGCGAGACCTGTGTGCCATGTTGCGCTGTTTCGAGTACTCCACCAACATGGCCAGTGCCTATGACGCCGTTCTCAGCCTTACTATCCTGCTTCTATGTGTCCTTGAAAAAACGCTTCAGGCGATGATGGAAGAGGATGTGGCACAGGAGCAAGAAGAGGAGGAAGAGGGGTCATTTCCACAGTTAGCAGGCCAGTCATTCCCAAGTGGCGCAGAGGGTGGGTTCCTGCACCAGCATAGGCCATGTACACAATTGCATTTCCACACTGTCCCATAGAAGCGTTCAGCTGTCCATCTCCCAAACACTGGAGAGAAAGAGGAAGTACCCCCCTAGCCACCCGCGATCCCTGACCCTGAATGCCAGCATTTCAAAATTTGTGGCCTTTGAAATGCTGTAATTCCGTCTGGTGGAGACAGACAGTTTTAAAAACATGATGGCGTTATTGGATTGCTAGAAATGCACCGCAGGCCGCAAATGTTTCTTTTTTTATATGTCCCAATATTTTGGGGGCTTCCCCAATTAAAAAAAATATATATATATATATATATAAAAAACAGTGTTGTCTACCTCTTCCTCCTCCACCGCTGCTTCCACCTACACCAACACTGTCACCGCCTCCTCAAGCTATGGGTCACTTAGTAAAACTATGCACACAATAGCAGAGGCTTATGAAGGCCTTTTCTCCATGCATCAGGAGTTGAGCATTTCTCCATGCATCAGGACTGCAAGAAATGCACCGCAGGCCGCAAATGTTTCTTTTTTTATATGTCCCAATATTTTGGGGGCTACCCCAATTAAAAAAAATATATATATATAAAAAACAGTGTTGGCTACCTCTTCCTTCTCCACCGCTGCTTCCACCTACACCACCACGGTCACCGCCTCCTCAGCCTATGGGTCACTTAGTATAAACTATGTACACAACAGCAGAGGCTTGTGAAGGCCTTTTCTCCATGCATCAGGAGTTGAGCTCAGTTTGAACAATGAAAGAGAATACCCTGCACTCTAACCCTCTCTCAAATGGATAATTCTGGTGATCCTCCTGACAGCCATGCTTTAGATTTTGATTTATGTTCTTCCAAAGCTAAATTCAAAGATTCCATCTAGTGCTATTTTATGGTTCAGCTGTATTTTAAATTTTTGTGTATTTTATGTTATTTTAAGTGATTTGCCTATCCACATTTGTTTGCAGGGCACTTGTCCTACTCTTACCCCCATGTTACTTCCTTTTGCAGCCCTCTAGCCCTTTCCAGGACTTTTTTAAAGGCATTTTTGTGCCCAAATGTTCGGGTCCCCATTGACTTCAATGGGGTTCGGGTTCGGGTTCGGGGTCAAGTTCGATCCCGAACCCGGACTTTTTTCGAAGTTCGGCCGAACCCGAACATCCAGGTGTCCACTCAACTCTAGTTAAATATAGTTAATAAAGTTTTTCTGAGTTCAGTTTTTCGTTTTAGTTTTTACAGATTAATTGTACTTATTACTTGTTATTACTGGTGTCATTTATTTTTGGGAAAAAAAGACTAACTTCCAGCTACATATTGCGTGCATATTGCATACCATTTGCAAAAGTAGATAACCTAGGTTTTATATCAGGGGCTATTCCAAGTGTAAACACATGACTATTTCATCATCATTTGTTGCTTAAATTAAAAGTTCTCTTTAATGCAGGAAAGATTTAAAGTGTCGATGATTGACAGATTCTCACCATGGCTATGGAATAAAGGAATATCAATTATAGTAAAGGAGACATTATTTATGGGATCTGTTTTGTGCCATTGGAGTCCACATAGTTTGATTGGAAAATGTAGATGACTTGGAGATTTTTTTCAATTTCCAATGGCCTAAAATTTAAATTCACTACCCCAGAGAGTGGCACAGAAGGCAGGCAATACACATAATAAGTCAGTTTGTAGATAGAATAAAGGGAGATATAGCCAGCTATGAACATATTTAAGGAAGAAAATGATGTATCACCAAGCCCTTTTAGTAATCGTAGATGGCAACAGTTCAATAGTGCTGTACAAGAGAACAGTGTACCCAACAATTAAGCAGAGAGATATTGCAGAGAGTGTACTTTCTTGTTCTGAATGTTCCCTTGTTTATATGATAGCTATTGTGGTAAGTACTCATGGGAAATGAAGGTTGGAACTAGCAATTTATCAGCATTTGCTACTCGAACAGTTTTACAGCATGGTTTGCTGTTATTTGGTTTTTCAACAACTTTACAGTTGAAGTGTTTTATGGTGTAACAGCAAAGCTAATATTGAAAATATGTACACCAATATTTGTACAGGAAAATATATCCCAAGGCATCACATACATTAATGTGTTTGTTTGAGCAAATACTGGATAAAGAAGATTGGATTTTACAACAAAATTAGCAAATGGTGTGGGAATAATTTATACTTACAGTATTGCTAAATAACATAATACAGAAATCTTAATTAAGAATATAAATTAATAAACAGGTATGAGCGTTTTAGTTACCGTACTGTAGCCCCATGTAACAAAAGCACAGCTTAGTGGAAAGGGGCCTTGACAGGGCTAGGAGGAAGCTATGTAGGGATTGATGAGTTAGAGGGTTAGGGGCTGAGCTATAGAAATAGGCAGCCATCTTAGAAAAATCACTTTTAACTTGCCTACCTGGCTGAGTTTGTCCCTCCCTCCCTCTCTGGGTTCAGGTGGCTGGGTTGTCCTGTTCTGTCACAGCGGTGAGATAGTGAGCTGACGGATAGGAAAATGGGCTCTTGGTAGGTTTTTGAGCTTGTCAGTGGCTCAGAACCTGGTGGGGTAGGGGTATCCGATTATACCCCTACCGTCATTAATAAAACATTGGCACTTTAATTTATGTTCATATTAAAATACTGTTATATGTTACTTGTTTATATATGGGTTATTGCCCTTTTATATCTAACTGTGGGGATACGGATGTGGGGCAATTACTTTTTCAACTATCATTCATTCAAGCATCATTATTAATAAAGCTGTGAACAATTTTGGCCTATATACCGTAGTGTCTGTGTCTTTATTGGGTTAGGTATGTGGGGGTTTTGTTTTGGTTATGCCTGCCCATATGGCGACTATGTACCTGTCATGTCTTTGGTCTTCCAAATATCTGTAATATATAATGTTTTAACTTGTATTTGATATTATTTTATTTTTGCTATTATGTGTTTTATCTGTGAGATTGTATTGTTTTGTAATATTTAATATATGTGTCATGTTTTATAGTCATAAACCTTTTATGGTTTACAAAATATTATTATATAGTTTTTTTACACTGACAAAAGCAATAGGTGTGCTCATATGTCTCAGTCACAGGTATTGTGGCGTGTTTGTTAAAGTAGTATCATACTTTAATTATGAGTTAATTTGGGAGGGTCTTTGACTCCTATTTAATTCAATACCTAGGTATTTAGAAGTGTGCCTATGGATAAGTGCAAAAAAATTAAGAAGTGGGAAACGTGTTTGTGTGATTTTTTAAACTTTTTTAAAAATTTTTTTTACAATGGGCCTATTTAATATGTGAATAATAAAGGAGAAACTTTCATATTTGAGCTGTCAGCAATTATTTTGTTCTGTATATTGCTTTTCTAACAACTGTACTTTGCATTTCAAATCAAATTTCTTTTAACTGATTGCATTTGTATCTACTTGAAACATGTTAATTTATTTTCCCATTCAATGATTAAGTACTTATATAGCACAATTTCTTAATTGTCTCAATTTCATTGTTTCTAAATAATGCTATTTTTGCATGCTGTAATAATTAAAAAAGAGAACATATCTGCTGTCTTTCATTTTTACTGATTTCCCAAATGTCAGTATTGCTGTACAGCGAACACTATTATTATGTAGATTATTTGGGCTCCTCGGGAAATGGAAAATTAATTAAATGCAACTAATACAAATCAAGTAAATTATGTTTAATAATAATTTAAAGGGTTACTCCAACCCCTATTTTAAACGGCATTATATTATCTAATATGCACTTTTGGACACTATTTATTAGGTCCCCCTCAACATTTTGCAGTAAAACCTACAAAAAAAGTAATTTAAGGAACAGAAAAAGGTACAAGGTAGCCTAAAGGGGAAATGATAAAAGGTCCCCTTGTGGTTCATTTACTATTACAGCAACCCCAAAGTAGTCTTGGCAATTAATAGATAAAATATAACTTTTAATGAATTAGTTTAAAAAAAAAAAACTATAAGTGAAAAAAGGAAAATAACGCTAAAAAGCTGAGGGGAACAAAAAAGGAGAAAATAATTGCTAACCAGTGTTCCCCTTGTCGGGTGATAACACCTATAGCCCAGGGTTACAAGTGTAGAGAGACTAAAGGAGATTCTGTCAACGTCACAATGTTATATCCCCCCAACTCCTATCATTCTGTGCCACCATGGCAGCAAAAGCTCCTTCCGAGGGAAGAGCCGATACTCTGCGAAGTGCGTCTGGACAGCTATTAGCAGTGGGTGGAGGGGTTTGACAGGGGAGTATGCTGCAGCCGCAATAACATTATTTTCTCCCCGGGTTAGCCACCCGGTTTCGTTATTTTAACCTATATGGACAGGTAGCCGCTCTGCAAGTTCGGCTACTACCTTTAGAACTTAGGGGAAGGAGCATTTGCTGCCATGGTGGCACAGGATTATAGGAGTTGGGGGATATAACATTGTGACGTTTACAGAATCTCCTTTAGTCTCTCTACACTTGTAACCCTGGGCTATAGGTGTTATCACCCGACAAGGGGAACACTGGTTAGCAATTATTTTCTCCTATTTTGTTCCCCTCAGCTTTTTAGCGTTATTTTCCTTTTTTTACTTATAGTTTTTGTTTGTTTATTTTTTAACTAATTCATTAAAAGTTATATTTTATCTATTATTTGCCAAGACTACTTTGGGGTTGTTGTAATAATAGAAGAAAAACCAGAGGGGACCTGTATCATTTCCCCATTAGGCTACCTTGTACCTTTTTTCTTTTCCTTAAATTATGTTACATTTAGGGGTTACCCCCCCACAAAATCTCAGCGAGCTGACACACTCTCTCTACTTTTTCTTCATATCATGTCTACAAAAAAAGTGTTTGACTTACCTGGAATCCAGCGCAGTGTGCATCTCCCAGCTCTGCCTTCCACTCCTCCATCCAACGTCAGCAAGGGCCTTGTACCGTCCATTCAAGGGAGAAGCTCAGTACATCCGTTAGAAAGGGAATGCAGGGAAGCAGCGCCTTTACACGTGTCCTTAATTTAAATAAAGATGGAACGACATGTAAAACAAGAGGACAAATAAAACTGAATATAGTGTAGTATTGTTTAAGCTTTCTGTCAATAAATGAAAGGAAATGCACTTACCATCTTCTGGAGCTTGAAATCAGCTCTAGATATACAAGCGCATATATCTGGAGCTGATTTGTTTTTGAACAAATGAAAATGATGTTTTCAAATATATTTAAATAACCAATTTCTCTTTTAAAAATAGAAAAAATTCTATTTGTGCACATAATATATGCTTGATTAAACATATTTAGTAGATCTACCCTTTTGTTCTGATAATCAATTTTTCTAGTTACCTGGCAACACATTTTTTTTTTGTTCTTGATGACAATTTATTTCCCTCCTTGTTTTGTGGACACATTACCCTAGATCAGGCATTGGCAACCTTTGGCACTGCATGGGTTTGCCAGCATTATAGGTGTAAGAGCATTATGGGGGATGTAGTCCACAACATCTGGAGTGCTGACGGTTGCCTATCCCTGCCCTAGATCATACAGATATGTTTTAGATTTTTTTAGAAAAAGTTTTTTTTGCCTATTTTTTGGGCAGCCTGGTCAGCATCAGATATTGCAGTCCACCAGGAAATCATCCAATAAGCCAGTACGGGCCTGAAGAGTACTGAGAGCACATGCCCATGTACAAAACCGCACAGTGCAGAGATAACAAAGGTTATATAGCAGGAGTTGTATTTAGCTGTCTACAGGAGTAAGACAGCAGAAGGAATTGTTTAGGACCTTTGTTATCTTTGCACTGTGGGGTTTTGTACATGGGCATGTGCTCTCAGTACTCTTCAGGCCCGTACTGGCTTATTGGATGATTTCCTGGTGGTCTGCAATATCTGATGCTGACCAGGCTGCCCAAAGACAGCTAAATACAACTCCTACTATTTTAATTTCAGAAAAATGATGTGATGCCGCAGCTCATAACCTTTTCGCCAGGCCTCACATGCAAGGAGGCTAAGGAGCAATTGCCAACCTATCCCTTTGCAAGCCTTCCCATGATTGGAGTGAACCAGTCCCTCCACTGCGTATGAGGAACTGACCTTTTCAGTCTGAGACAAAATTGCAAAAAGTGCGTATTACTGAATAGAAGTAAAGCACTATGCAGCAGCTAAAAATGATTAACGCTGGATGTTTTGTCCTTTTGTAGATTGAATTAAAAGTTTTAAGTGCAGCTACCAAAGTAAATATATGTCATAGGGAGCCGTGGTAGTTGCTCCATCTGCCCCAAGGCAGCTATGGTGTTATTATTTAAACCACCCCTGAACTGGCACTTTGGACTATGGCATATTCAGAATTAAAGATACAAGCCGTCGGTCTAGATAATCATGAATTCATTATTCTCTTAAATTGTGTCACTGGATCATATAAAATAAGTCATGGTAATGTAATTCGGTACATTATCACCATGGGAACTGGCAATTAAGAAAATTACAATTTTCCAGGGGTAAGAACCAAAGATTTTGGAATTAACACTGAACAACCATCACCGACATTGGCATTTTTTATTTATTTTTTATTTTTTGCAGATGCTAGAAATCAAAATAACAAACAAACATACAAATTGTAAGAGTTTAAATATACACAGTAAATAAAATGACAGGATTTTGTAAAAGACAAGATGAATACCACCACAAAATATGTGACATAATGATTGAGATCACGTTAAATCCATAATAAAAAGCATGTAACAATGTTTTTTCCCAGTGTTCTTTTCTTCCATTGATAAAATTACACAATACAAATCAGATCATGAAGCATCTCTTTTTCCCTTCTCCAATGCTGTGTTATCTCCTAGAGTGAGAAGTGTGATTGATTGAGTCAGTGCAATAAGAATTCAGTGAAGCCGAACAATACATATGTTTAACAGAAAATTGTAGGTAATCAAAGGCAAGAAAAAAAAATGTCAATACTAAAATCTATCTCTTAACACAACAGGCAATGGAAGTCAGAACATGTATTACACATTCTGCATCAACGACTTACTCAGAAGTGAGAAATGCTGATCGAATGTAATGTCAGAACTAAAGTATGGAAAATTTACTGAATATTTTAAAACTGTACTTATGTAATATACTGATACTTTCTAATTCTATCACAACATTTTTTACTAAAACAATATTATGTGAAATTCCTTTTAAAAGGGTGTGGAGCAAATCAGGAAAAATCAGTTTACAGATCTATCCGGAGCAATTCGGCTTGGTACCTCTGCGGTACTACTAGTTGCCTCATAATCATCGGGTCTGACCCGGCTACCTGTTTGTCAGACTCCCTGTACAATAGCTGTTTGTCCCATCCGAACCTCTCACCCTCTGCCCCGTGTTGGTCAGAGGTGACCTTGTCTCTATATACTTGTAAGGTAGGGTCAGTGATCACCTCTGCTGCAAATTTGTTAGGGGGAGCCCAGGGGACACAGTCTAAAGGAGGGGAAGGATCTCTTACCTGGACCTCCAGGAGTGTGTTGTAGTCCTGGGTGCGGGCCTGTTGTCGGGGGACTACTGGATGTGCTTCTCCGGTGGTGGGAGCCTGAGGCTCAAAAGCAGAGGTGAGTTTTCCCAGATCATTTCCCAGCAAAACTTCTGCTGGCAATTGTGGCATCAACCCCACTTCCACATTTCCTGACCCTGATCCCCAATGCAAATGTACCCTTGCTGTAGGTAGCCGGTATACTGCTCCCCCGGCTACCCTTACAGCCACAGTCCTGCTGGTCTTGGCTTGGTCAGATACCAGGTGACTTTTAACCAGAGTTATGGTAGCCCCTGAGTCACGGAACCCTTGTACCGCTTTTCCCTCCAGGTAAACGGTTTGTTTGTGATGCTGGCGGTTATCTGAATTTGAACTGCAGAGCCATAGGGTGCTGGTGCCTCGGCCTGGAAACAATGGGCTGCTGCTCTCGGAGGTGGTGGTGGTCCTGGTCGGATCCAGGTAGATCAGTCTCTGAGTTGGGGACAGTCTCGCTTGTAGTGTTCCCACTTCTGGCACTGGTGACATTGCACAGAGCTAGGCTGGCGGAACCTCGGTTGTGAAGCGGCTGGTGGTGGTGGTAGTTGTCGAGGTGGTGCTGTTGTGCTGGGGGGGTAGCTTGTCCCCCTTAGTGGTCTTACTGCGGTCTTGATGACTACAGGTTTTTGTTGTCTGCGAGCATCCATGCAGTCATCTGCTTTCCTAGCTGCCTCAGTGAGGGATGTAGGGTTGCGGTCCCTTACCCATTCCTGGACATCTGTTGGTACCACATCATAGAATTGTTCCAACAGCAACATTTGTAATATGTCCTCCATGGACCATGCTTTGTTAGCCGCCCGGTGTAGTCTACACGCCCACTCTGCATGTGAATCATTCACCGCTTTCTTTAGTTCCCTGAACCACCTTTGGTATGCCTCTGGTGTGATGGCATGCCGGGCCAATATAATTTCCTTTACCTGACTGTAGTCACGGATTTCTTCGTCAGGTACAGTGCGGTAAGCTTCTGCTGCTCTCCCGGTTAGTCGTCCAGCTAGAATGGGGACCCAATCTTCTGAGCTGATCTTATGTAAGGCACACAGTCTTTCAAAATCCTAGAGGAAGGCACCTATGTCTTCCTCTGCCTCTACATACATTTTAAATGCTTGGTAGGGTATCTTTGGCTTACCCTCTTGTAACATGGTCCCTGCTGAGCTGCGTTCTGGGGTTGACGGTATCCTTTGCCTCATTACAAACTCCTGGACTTCTGTCATTGTCCTGGAGATGATCTCTGCCGGTGGATTTTCCCCATAAAAGGACAGCCTAAACTGTAGCTGCTTTTGAACTGCGCTTGCTCTTGTCCTTCCGCCGAATCACTACGTTCGGGAACCGAACCACCATTTGTTCGGTATTCTGCCATGACTTCTGTGATGAGAACAGCTTTAGTTTTATTGCTGGCTGGAATACCCCTTGCTTCCAGGAGATCTTTTAGCGTGGAGTGTTTTAGTGTAGAATAGTCAATCTCCATCCGTACTCCATTTGTACTTGTTCCTCTGTGAGTCTGAATCCCGGCGCTGTCAACCAATGTAGCGGAGTGCTGGTCTTTCACAGACTATCTCCACTGGTAATCCAAATAAGGCTCAGGAACAAGTAATAAAACCCAAGAGAATAATATCCACGATTAGTAAAGTAATCCAAAAGTATCCCACACGTTTCCCAATGACTGGACGACACACAGCATCAGGAGCATAACTGAACTGAGGTTTAATTTCACATGCCCTGCTTTTAAGCAATTCTCCCATGCAAGGGAGACACACAGTAATTATTACAGTAACCAATAAAATACATGTTACCTCCCACACATCTCCTCCCCTCAGCATGACACATAATCCACTTAATCCATGTACATTATTTCCCCAGTTCCTGGATGTACCCCAAACACATAGGGTACACTCTTAAATAGTGGATCCCCTGATAGCCCTGATCTGGGTGAGTAACATACTCAAAAATCACCCAGATCGGACCAGGGGTTCGGGGGTTATGGAAGAGTAAAGTTTTGACCAACTGCACAGGTAACAGTAGCCGAAAATAGTTCCATAAGTTTTGGCCTTGCGGTCAGTCTCGGTTCGTGGGTATAAGCGGATAAAAATACTGAATGAAATAGCTGTTGCTTGCCTTCATGTGAATCCCCTTGTTCGGATTAGTCTTTCTACCGAACGGCGGCTTGTTCGGTTGTTTCAGCACGAAGATATGGAAGTCTGGAGGTCTCAGCGGTGTTTGCTTAGTCGACTGTCCGATTTGGGTTCCAGACACTCGACGACCAAACACCGCTGTTCGGGAGTTAAGATGGCCACTGCCACGTGTTCATATCCAGAATGGCAGCCACCCATAGAACAAAGTACCGATTGCCAATTATGGGTTTGAAACATTGTTGCGAACGGTAATGTGATGCACACTTATGGCACACCTGTGGTGGTCTGATTGTTCAGTAGTTTCACTTGTACAATAAACAAAGTGATTTTACCAAACAATCAGGCGAATGCTGCATACAATATGAATACATAGAATAAGCAATACACGAAAGCATATTAAAACACAAGAATTTTGAGGACAGCCCTAATGCAATCCACTACACATGCCAACTGGCATATGAACAGGAGCTTGAAAGATGCACAAGGTGTGGAGGAGGGCTGGAGAGACATATGATGTGTAAGGGAGCTTTGGAGAAACATACAAAGCTGGATGGCTGTAAAGACACAATAAAATTGCATGGGGGGGATGCCAATGGACAATTCCACCTGGATACCATATACCTTAGGTATTGCACTACCTTGAACATACTTAAAGTGACACGCTGCTATTTATATAGTAATACCAATCATTTTGTACAAAATGATGATAGTATACATCCATAGAAGTCTCTATAAAGATATATGTCTTTATAATGATGTTGTACTGAACGCAATGTAATTTTACATTCATTTATATTCTTCTAATTTTATCATGATTGCATGCATTTTGGTTGAAAATTCAAGGAAGAGAATTTTACTTCTATTTTATCACTGCTGAAGCACGTTTTCATTTTTTTCAACAGTAAAAGTAGCATGTAGTCACTGTTGTAATGCATTAATGCACCCATTAAATCAATCCTGTGATAATGACACATTCAAAATGCAAAGAATCAAATTAGCATTTGTGTAGTGACATTGTTAAAATATCAAACTAATTTGTTCTAGAGGGCCAAATTGTCCACTGAAATAGATATGGAGGTACAAATGATTAAAAGTTATATATACACAGACGCGCGCAAATGGGCAATAAAGCGGACACAAAGAACAACTTCACATAATGTCATAAATGTAATTTATTGCTTTTTTACAACAATAAAAATGTGTACTTGTGTGTTGGCATCTGAATGCAGTTGTGTGTTTGTATATGCTGTTGCTATTTGAATGCAGGGGTGTGTTTGTAGTAATGGCATTTGAATGCAGGGCTGTGTTAGTGTGTTTGAATGAAGGGGTGTGTTTGTGTGTATTGTTGCTGTTTGAATGTTGGTGTGTATTTGTGTGCAGTGTTGGCATTTTAATGCTGTATGCATTGGCACAAAAAGATACACACACTGGCACATATATCCACACACAGTCATACAGACACAGGTACACATACAGGAAAAAGCCTAGGAATAAAGTACAACAATCTTTCATCTCAAACCTTGATAAGGGCTCAATACATAAGCAGATACATTACTATACTTTGTCCATTAATAAAGACTGCCTTTGTGGAAAAGGCATTGGTGTGCCTAGGCTCTTTCTCCTTATGTAACTCTTTGTGGATTCAACTTCCCTTCCTGGAGCATCGTTGTGTTGATATCCACAGTCATTGACATGTTTACTCCTAATAGTTTTAATTTACAGGTACACATGTAAACTGACACAAGCAGACACACAAGTTCATATATATACATATACAAACATGTAAGAAACAATTAAAGTTTTTGCCATGGTTTTTTGTTTCCTTGCTCCCACCTGTATTTGTGTGTCTGCTCCTGCCTTCCCGAATAGCTCTCAGTAATCTAGGTGGAAGTGACATGAACTCACTTCCTCGTAGCAGACTGCAGGGGGAAAGGAACTTTGTGACAGGGACTTGTTTTAGTGCATTATTAATGTATGACCAGGCCCATGGTCTAAGAGCCCTCCAGAGTCTCACAATGACCTGACACATGTCCACGCTGCCTTCATGGTCGCACCTCTTACATACCCATATACACACACTGTTACACATATATACAGACACTATTACATATATACACTCACTGTTACACATATAAACACACTGTTACATAGAAAATAGTGTACAATATTGTAACTGTTAGCTAAACTAGTTATGGTGATAAGAACAGTCATGCACAAAGTGCTGCTGAAGCACAATGTGCATGGCCCTAGTGTCCACTTCATTCTTGCATTTTGAAATATGCCTGGAAGATTTGAACTGCTATGCAGATTGCAAAATGTCAGTCAGAAAAATATAGTACCAGAAAATGTAGGTCCGTTAACATACATGCACCAGACATTTTTTCTTTTAAATTTAACATGATTTATATTCAATTCAGCTTCACAAAAGAGCACAGAAAATCATGTTTTTTTTTGTTTTGTTTTTTTTTTTGCTGTGGCACTGAAAGTGTTAACAATAGCAAGTCTCAGTCAGGTGATGCTAGGTAGTTTGGCAAGTATTATACATTTAGTGGGATCTTCAGACCACATCAGACTAACAGTAGGATTTGTGCAAAAAAAAAAACAATAACCATCAAAAACTGTTCTTAGCGAACTAAAACTAACATACCTATGACCAAATTACTTTTCTATCCATCCCCCGCCACAGCTCAGAGCTTGACTCCTTAAGCTACATGAGCACCCCCAACAAAAAACACAGCTTTCTGTAAACCATCCTGCAAACCAAGCAACATAAAGTCCAGACCCACATCGGAAAGATGAACACCGGCCAGCTGCTAATATCCCGAAGCTTAACTTCCAAGTCCCGATGTCTAACGACAACCCCCCACTCGACGAATATAATTTGACATGATTTTGTTCACCTTACACTTTTCTAATGTCCTCACATCCCTAGCATGATGCCAATGCAAATGGGGTTTTATCTCAGACCATACTACCACCACCCCTGGGACCATCTGCCTCAAAGTGTCCACATCTGACTTCATCTGCTCAATCAGGTCCCGCTGCAGGACCTGCCCCTAATTGTTCCCCCCAGCATGTACCAACACCACATTCGGCACCTAACCTTCACCAACCCGCCTCCATAACTCACAACACACCCCCCACCAGCTGGAACTCCGAAAACCAAACCAAAAAACTCGGACTACTGAACGAGGAATGCCCAGCTACATGCCGTGACGATGAACTGCAGCCCTTCTTTTTGCCCAGTAGACAAACGAGTGTCCAATCATCCAAGCATTCCAGCCTACGGGAGTAGGCAAAGTAGACAAACATGTTCCACATTTCCAACCATGTCAAGAAATAAATTAACACATGTACCCGCCAAACTAAACGGTGAGGTCTCACGTAAGTTTTAAAATGCACCAATTCCCACCTACCGATCTTCTTAACCAAGTCCTCCATCAATCCCAGCCAGATAGCTTCCATCGTGGCTCTGATTTGTAAAGAGTGTGTCCAAAACTGTGTTGGAGCCAAGCCCATATGTGCCAGAGCTAACCGGAAAACCCTGAGGAATTGGAACCTCGATAAGGAGGACCCATCCACGTAAACCAAAAAGGAACCCCAAACCCTTGCCCATATTGCCTGAAAAGCAGAAGACACTGGACAAACTTTGACACTGGCAACAAAAATAGCACTATCGAGCAGCCCTTACCGAAGACGTCAGTCTTAGACCGATTCAAATGCAACACTACCCGATTTTACCATAATTTGACCTCTGAAAGCTGCAAACCTCCTCCACCAAAACGATTGCTACTGACCAGTTCGATCACCCAAAATTCCCTGAAAAAGGCCCAGCTAAAGGCCATGGAAAATAGCAGAACTTTATTTTCCGAAGAACAAACCTCCGAGAGCGCGCCAAACAGAGGACCTAATACGATACAGGCCGCTGCGCATCCCATGACGTCCGCCCCTTCCTTCTGTGCGCCCGGATTCGCCGACCGAAACCTCACCCACTGAAAATGAGAAAGTGAGTCAGCAACAACATTCAAGAACCGGAAAACCACATTAAATTTCATGCAATACAAGACAAAACAGTGAAGTAGCTGAACCACTGGGATGGCGGAAGCAGGTAAATCGTTAACAGCTTCCACTACTGACATGTTATCAGAGAAAAATCTCACCTTCCTGTTCTGCAACTGCCAAGCCGCCATATGTCCGAAACGCCTCCCTGATCCCGTCCAGATAGCAGACTAATTGGGAGCAGTGATCCGGGGACTTCTCACCAACCACACTGGCCAGTATGCAGAAGGCCCTAAGCCAAACAACTTAGGGATCTTCCGATACTGTCTCCTCTTCCTCCCTCTTGCTATCCCTCTTGTCTTCCTCCTTGAGGTCAATACACTCCTCCAACGGGAGGAGTGAAAAAATCTCCACAACCTCCCCCTTCCAAATCCTAGTACCACATCATAGAATTGTTCCAACAGCAACATTTGTAATATGTCCTCCATGGACCATGCTTTGTTAGCCGCCCGGTGTAGTCTACACGCCCACTCTGCATGTGAATCATTCACCGCTTTCTTTAGTTCCCTGAACCACCTTTGGTATGCCTCTGGTGTGATGGCATGCCGGGCCAATATAATTTCCTTTACCTGACTGTAGTCACGGATTTCTTCGTCAGGTACAGTGCGGTAAGCTTCTGCTGCTCTCCCGGTTAGTCGTCCAGCTAGAATGGGGACCCAATCCTCTGAGCTGATCTTATGTAAGGCACACAGTCTTTCAAAATCCTAGAGGAAGGCACCTATGTCTTCCTCTGCCTCTACATACATTTTAAATGCTTGGTAGGGTATCTTTGGCTTACCCTCTTGTAACATGGTCCCTGCTGAGCTGCGTTCTGGGGTTGACGGTATCCTTTGCCTCATTACAAACTCCTGGACTTCTGTCATTGTCCTGGAGATGATCTCTGCCGGTGGATTTTCCCCATAAAAGGACAGCCTAAACTGTAGCTGCTTTTGAACTGCGCTTGCTCTTGTCCTTCCGCCGAATCACTACGTTCGGGAACCGAACCACCATTTGTTCGGTATTCTGCCATGACTTCTGTGATGAGAACAGCTTTAGTTTTATTGCTGGCTGGAATACCCCTTGCTTCCAGGAGATCTTTTAGCGTGGAGTGTTTTAGTGTAGAATAGTCAATCTCCATCCGTACTCCATTTGTACTTGTTCCTCTGTGAGTCTGAATCCCGGCGCTGTCAACCAATGTAGCGGAGTGCTGGTCTTTCACAGACTATCTCCACTGGTAATCCAAATAAGGCTCAGGAACAAGTAATAAAACCCAAGAGAATAATATCCACGATTAGTAAAGTAATCCAAAAGTATCCCACACTTTTCCCAATGACTGGACGACACACAGCATCAGGAGCATAACTGAACTGAGGTTTAATTTCACATGCCCTGCTTTTAAGCAATTCTCCCATGCAAGGGAGACACACAGTAATTATTACAGTAACCAATAAAATACATGTTACCTCCCACACATCTCCTCCCCTCAGCATGACACATAATCCACTTAATCCATGTACATTATTTCCCCAGTTCCTGGATGTACCCCAAACACATAGGGTACACTCTTAAATAGTGGATCCCCTGATAGCCCTGATCTGGGTGAGTAACATACTCAAAAATCACCCAGATCGGACCAGGGGTTCGGGGGTTATGGAAGAGTAAAGTTTTGACCAACTGCACAGGTAACAGTAGCCGAAAATAGTTCCATAAGTTTTGGCCTTGCGGTCAGTCTCGGTTCGTGGGTATAAGCGGATAAAAATACTGAATGAAATAGCTGTTGCTTGCCTTCATGTGAATCCCCTTGTTCGGATTAGTCTTTCTACCGAACGGCGGCTTGTTCGGTTGTTTCAGCACGAAGATATGGAAGTCTGGAGGTCTCAGCGGTGTTTGCTTAGTCGAGTGTCCGATTTGGGTTCCAGACACTCGACGACCAAACACCGCTGTTCGGGAGTTAAGATGGCCACTGCCACGTGTTCATATCCAGAATGGCAGCCACCCATAGAACAAAGTACCGATTGCCAATTATGGGTTTGAAACATTGTTGCGAACGGTAATGTGATGCACACTTATGGCACACCTGTGGTGGTCTGATTGTTCAGTAGTTTCACTTGTACAATAAACAAAGTGATTTTACCAAACAATCAGGCGAATGCTGCATACAATATGAATACATAGAATAAGCAATACACGAAAGCATATTAAAACACAAGAATTTTGAGGACAGCCCTAATGCAATCCACTACACATGCCAACTGGCATATGAACAGGAGCTTGAAAGATGCACAAGGTGTGGAGGAGGGCTGGAGAGACATATGATGTGTAAGGGAGCTTTGGAGAAACATACAAAGCTGGATGGCTGTAAAGACACAATAAAATTGCATGGGGGGGATGCCAATGGACAATTCCACCTGGATACCATATACCTTAGGTATTGCACTACCTTGAACATACTTAAAGTGACACGCTGCTATTTATATAGTAATACCAATCATTTTGTACAAAATGATGATAGTATACATCCATAGAAGTCTCTATAAAGATATATGTCTTTATAATGATGTTGTACTGAACGCAATGTAATTTTACATTCATTTATATTCTTCTAATTTTATCATGATTGCATGCATTTTGGTTGAAAATTCAAGGAAGAGAATTTTACTTCTATTTTATCACTGCTGAAGCACGTTTTCATTTTTTTCAACAGTAAAAGTAGCATGTAGTCACTGTTGTAATGCATTAATGCACCCATTAAATCAATCCTGTGATAATGACACATTCAAAATGCAAAGAATCAAATTAGCATTTGTGTAGTGACATTGTTAAAATATCAAACTAATTTGTTCTAGAGGGCCAAATTGTCCACTGAAATAGATATGGAGGTACAAATGATTAAAAGTTATATATACACAGACGCGCGCAAATGGGCAATAAAGCGGACACAAAGAACAACTTCACATAATGTCATAAATGTAATTTATTGCTTTTTTACAACAATAAAAATGTGTACTTGTGTGTTGGCATCTGAATGCAGTTGTGTGTTTGTATATGCTGTTGCTATTTGAATGCAGGGGTGTGTTTGTAGTAATGGCATTTGAATGCAGGGCTGTGTTAGTGTGTTTGAATGAAGGGGTGTGTTTGTGTGTATTGTTGCTGTTTGAATGTTGGTGTGTATTTGTGTGCAGTGTTGGCATTTTAATGCTGTATGCATTGGCACAAAAAGATACACACACTGGCACATATATCCACACACAGTCATACAGACACAGGTACACATACAGGAAAAAGCCTAGGAATAAAGTACAACAATCTTTCATCTCAAACCTTGATAAGGGCTCAATACATAAGCAGATACATTACTATACTTTGTCCATTAATAAAGACTGCCTTTGTGGAAAAGGCATTGGTGTGCCTAGGCTCTTTCTCCTTATGTAACTCTTTGTGGATTCAACTTCCCTTCCTGGAGCATCGTTGTGTTGATATCCACAGTCATTGACATGTTTACTCCTAATAGTTTTAATTTACAGGTACACATGTAAACTGACACAAGCAGACACACAAGTTCATATATATACATATACAAACATGTAAGAAACAATTAAAGTTTTTGCCATGGTTTTTTGTTTCCTTGCTCCCACCTGTATTTGTGTGTCTGCTCCTGCCTTCCCGAATAGCTCTCAGTAATCTAGGTGGAAGTGACATGAACTCACTTCCTCGTAGCAGACTGCAGGGGGAAAGGAACTTTGTGACAGGGACTTGTTTTAGTGCATTATTAATGTATGACCAGGCCCATGGTCTAAGAGCCCTCCAGAGTCTCACAATGACCTGACACATGTCCACGCTGCCTTCATGGTCGCACCTCTTACATACCCATATACACACACTGTTACACATATATACAGACACTATTACATATATACACTCACTGTTACACATATAAACACACTGTTACATAGAAAATAGTGTACAATATTGTAACTGTTAGCTAAACTAGTTATGGTGATAAGAACAGTCATGCACAAAGTGCTGCTGAAGCACAATGTGCATGGCCCTAGTGTCCACTTCATTCTTGCATTTTGAAATATGCCTGGAAGATTTGAACTGCTATGCAGATTGCAAAATGTCAGTCAGAAAAATATAGTACCAGAAAATGTAGGTCCGTTAACATACATGCACCAGACATTTTTTCTTTTAAATTTAACATGATTTATATTCAATTCAGCTTCACAAAAGAGCACAGAAAATCATGTTTTTTTTTGTTTTGTTTTTTTTTTTGCTGTGGCACTGAAAGTGTTAACAATAGCAAGTCTCAGTCAGGTGATGCTAGGTAGTTTGGCAAGTATTATACATTTAGTGGGATCTTCAGACCACATCAGACTAGCAGTAGGATTTGTGCAAAAAAAAAAACAATAACCATCAAAAACTGTTCTTAGCGAACTAAAACTAACATACCTATGACCAAATTACTTTTCTATCCATCCCCCGCCACAGCTCAGAGCTTGACTCCTTAAGCTACATGAGCACCCCCAACAAAAAACACAGCTTTCTGTAAACCATCCTGCAAACCAAGCAACATAAAGTCCAGACCCACATCGGAAAGATGAACACCGGCCAGCTGCTAATATCCCGAAGCTTAACTTCCAAGTCCCGATGTCTAACGACAACCCCCCACTCGACGAATATAATTTGACATGATTTTGTTCACCTTACACTTTTCTAATGTCCTCACATCCCTAGCATGATGCCAATGCAAATGGGGTTTTATCTCAGACCATACTACCACCACCCCTGGGACCATCTGCCTCAAAGTGTCCACATCTGACTTCATCTGCTCAATCAGGTCCCGCTGCAGGACCTGCCCCTAATTGTTCCCCCCAGCATGTACCAACACCACATTCGGCACCTAACCTTCACCAACCCGCCTCCATAACTCACAACACACCCCCCACCAGCTGGAACTCCGAAAACCAAACCAAAAAACTCGGACTACTGAACGAGGAATGCCCAGCTACATGCCGTGACGATGAACTGCAGCCCTTCTTTTTGCCCAGTAGACAAACGAGTGTCCAATCATCCAAGCATTCCAGCCTACGGGAGTAGGCAAAGTAGACAAACATGTTCCACATTTCCAACCATGTCAAGAAATAAATTAACACATGTACCCGCCAAACTAAACGGTGAGGTCTCACGTAAGTTTTAAAATGCACCAATTCCCACCTACCGATCTTCTTAACCAAGTCCTCCATCAATCCCAGCCAGATAGCTTCCATCGTGGCTCTGATTTGTAAAGAGTGTGTCCAAAACTGTGTTGGAGCCAAGCCCATATGTGCCAGAGCTAACCGGAAAACCCTGAGGAATTGGAACCTCGATAAGGAGGACCCATCCACGTAAACCAAAAAGGAACCCCAAACCCTTGCCCATATTGCCTGAAAAGCAGAAGACACTGGACAAACTTTGACACTGGCAACAAAAATAGCACTATCGAGCAGCCCTTACCGAAGACGTCAGTCTTAGACCGATTCAAATGCAACACTACCCGATTTTACCATAATTTGACCTCTGAAAGCTGCAAACCTCCTCCACCAAAACGATTGCTACTGACCAGTTCGATCACCCAAAATTCCCTGAAAAAGGCCCAGCTAAAGGCCATGGAAAATAGCAGAACTTTATTTTCCGAAGAACAAACCTCCGAGAGCGCGCCAAACAGAGGACCTAATACGATACAGGCCGCTGCGCATCCCATGACGTCCGCCCCTTCCTTCTGTGCGCCCGGATTCGCCGACCGAAACCTCACCCACTGAAAATGAGAAAGTGAGTCAGCAACAACATTCAAGAACCGGAAAACCACATTAAATTTCATGCAATACAAGACAAAACAGTGAAGTAGCTGAACCACTGGGGGATCTTCCGATACTGTCTCCTCTTCCTCCCTCTTGCTATCCCTCTTGTCTTCCTCCTTGAGGTCAATACACTCCTCCAACGGGAGGAGTGAAAAAATCTCCACAACCTCCCCCTTCCAAATCCTAGTACCACATCATAGAATTGTTCCAACAGCAACATTTGTAATATGTCCTCCATGGACCATGCTTTGTTAGCCGCCGGGTGTAGTCTACACGCCCACTCTGCATGTGAATCATTCACCGCTTTCTTTAGTTCCCTGAACCACCTTTGGTATGCCTCTGGTGTGATGGCATGCCGGGCCAATATAATTTCCTTTACCTGACTGTAGTCACGGATTTCTTCGTCAGGTACAGTGCGGTAAGCTTCTGCTGCTCTCCCGGTTAGTCGTCCAGCTAGAATGGGGACCCAATCCTCTGAGCTGATCTTATGTAAGGCACACAGTCTTTCAAAATCCTAGAGGAAGGCACCTATGTCTTCCTCTGCCTCTACATACATTTTAAATGCTTGGTAGGGTATCTTTGGCTTACCCTCTTGTAACATGGTCCCTGCTGAGCTGCGTTCTGGGGTTGACGGTATCCTTTGCCTCATTACAAACTCCTGGACTTCTGTCATTGTCCTGGAGATGATCTCTGCCGGTGGATTTTCCCCATAAAAGGACAGCCTAAACTGTAGCTGCTTTTGAACTGCGCTTGCTCTTGTCCTTCCGCCGAATCACTACGTTCGGGAACCGAACCACCATTTGTTCGGTATTCTGCCATGACTTCTGTGATGAGAACAGCTTTAGTTTTATTGCTGGCTGGAATACCCCTTGCTTCCAGGAGATCTTTTAGCGTGGAGTGTTTTAGTGTAGAATAGTCAATCTCCATCCGTACTCCATTTGTACTTGTTCCTCTGTGAGTCTGAATCCCGGCGCTGTCAACCAATGTAGCGGAGTGCTGGTCTTTCACAGACTATCTCCACTGGTAATCCAAATAAGGCTCAGGAACAAGTAATAAAACCCAAGAGAATAATATCCACGATTAGTAAAGTAATCCAAAAGTATCCCACACTTTTCCCAATGACTGGACGACACACAGCATCAGGAGCATAACTGAACTGAGGTTTAATTTCACATGCCCTGCTTTTAAGCAATTCTCCCATGCAAGGGAGACACACAGTAATTATTACAGTAACCAATAAAATACATGTTACCTCCCACACATCTCCTCCCCTCAGCATGACACATAATCCACTTAATCCATGTACATTATTTCCCCAGTTCCTGGATGTACCCCAAACACATAGGGTACACTCTTAAATAGTGGATCCCCTGATAGCCCTGATCTGGGTGAGTAACATACTCAAAAATCACCCAGATCGGACCAGGGGTTCGGGGGTTATGGAAGAGTAAAGTTTTGACCAACTGCACAGGTAACAGTAGCCGAAAATAGTTCCATAAGTTTTGGCCTTGCGGTCAGTCTCGGTTCGTGGGTATAAGCGGATAAAAATACTGAATGAAATAGCTGTTGCTTGCCTTCATGTGAATCCCCTTGTTCGGATTAGTCTTTCTACCGAACGGCGGCTTGTTCGGTTGTTTCAGCACGAAGATATGGAAGTCTGGAGGTCTCAGCGGTGTTTGCTTAGTCGACTGTCCGATTTGGGTTCCAGACACTCGACGACCAAACACCGCTGTTCGGGAGTTAAGATGGCCACTGCCACGTGTTCATATCCAGAATGGCAGCCACCCATAGAACAAAGTACCGATTGCCAATTATGGGTTTGAAACATTGTTGCGAACGGTAATGTGATGCACACTTATGGCACACCTGTGGTGGTCTGATTGTTCAGTAGTTTCACTTGTACAATAAACAAAGTGATTTTACCAAACAATCAGGCGAATGCTGCATACAATATGAATACATAGAATAAGCAATACACGAAAGCATATTAAAACACAAGAATTTTGAGGACAGCCCTAATGCAATCCACTACACATGCCAACTGGCATATGAACAGGAGCTTGAAAGATGCACAAGGTGTGGAGGAGGGCTGGAGAGACATATGATGTGTAAGGGAGCTTTGGAGAAACATACAAAGCTGGATGGCTGTAAAGACACAATAAAATTGCATGGGGGGGATGCCAATGGACAATTCCACCTGGATACCATATACCTTAGGTATTGCACTACCTTGAACATACTTAAAGTGACACGCTGCTATTTATATAGTAATACCAATCATTTTGTACAAAATGATGATAGTATACATCCATAGAAGTCTCTATAAAGATATATGTCTTTATAATGATGTTGTACTGAACGCAATGTAATTTTACATTCATTTATATTCTTCTAATTTTATCATGATTGCATGCATTTTGGTTGAAAATTCAAGGAAGAGAATTTTACTTCTATTTTATCACTGCTGAAGCACGTTTTCATTTTTTTCAACAGTAAAAGTAGCATGTAGTCACTGTTGTAATGCATTAATGCACCCATTAAATCAATCCTGTGATAATGACACATTCAAAATGCAAAGAATCAAATTAGCATTTGTGTAGTGACATTGTTAAAATATCAAACTAATTTGTTCTAGAGGGCCAAATTGTCCACTGAAATAGATATGGAGGTACAAATGATTAAAAGTTATATATACACAGACGCGCGCAAATGGGCAATAAAGCGGACACAAAGAACAACTTCACATAATGTCATAAATGTAATTTATTGCTTTTTTACAACAATAAAAATGTGTACTTGTGTGTTGGCATCTGAATGCAGTTGTGTGTTTGTATATGCTGTTGCTATTTGAATGCAGGGGTGTGTTTGTAGTAATGGCATTTGAATGCAGGGCTGTGTTAGTGTGTTTGAATGAAGGGGTGTGTTTGTGTGTATTGTTGCTGTTTGAATGTTGGTGTGTATTTGTGTGCAGTGTTGGCATTTTAATGCTGTATGCATTGGCACAAAAAGATACACACACTGGCACATATATCCACACACAGTCATACAGACACAGGTACACATACAGGAAAAAGCCTAGGAATAAAGTACAACAATCTTTCATCTCAAACCTTGATAAGGGCTCAATACATAAGCAGATACATTACTATACTTTGTCCATTAATAAAGACTGCCTTTGTGGAAAAGGCATTGGTGTGCCTAGGCTCTTTCTCCTTATGTAACTCTTTGTGGATTCAACTTCCCTTCCTGGAGCATCGTTGTGTTGATATCCACAGTCATTGACATGTTTACTCCTAATAGTTTTAATTTACAGGTACACATGTAAACTGACACAAGCAGACACACAAGTTCATATATATACATATACAAACATGTAAGAAACAATTAAAGTTTTTGCCATGGTTTTTCGTTTCCTTGCTCCCACCTGTATTTGTGTGTCTGCTCCTGCCTTCCCGAATAGCTCTCAGTAATCTAGGTGGAAGTGACATGAACTCACTTCCTCGTAGCAGACTGCAGGGGGAAAGGAACTTTGTGACAGGGACTTGTTTTAGTGCATTATTAATGTATGACCAGGCCCATGGTCTAAGAGCCCTCCAGAGTCTCACAATGACCTGACACATGTCCACGCTGCCTTCATGGTCGCACCTCTTACATACCCATATACACACACTGTTACACATATATACAGACACTATTACATATATACACTCACTGTTACACATATAAACACACTGTTACATAGAAAATAGTGTACAATATTGTAACTGTTAGCTAAACTAGTTATGGTGATAAGAACAGTCATGCACAAAGTGCTGCTGAAGCACAATGTGCATGGCCCTAGTGTCCACTTCATTCTTGCATTTTGAAATATGCCTGGAAGATTTGAACTGCTATGCAGATTGCAAAATGTCAGTCAGAAAAATATAGCACCAGAAAATGTAGGTCCGTTAACATACATGCACCAGACATTTTTTCTTTTAAATTTAACATGATTTATATTCAATTCAGCTTCACAAAAGAGCACAGAAAATCATGTTTTTTTTTGTTTTGTTTTTTTTTTTGCTGTGGCACTGAAAGTGTTAACAATAGCAAGTCTCAGTCAGGTGATGCTAGGTAGTTTGGCAAGTATTATACATTTAGTGGGATCTTCAGACCACATCAGACTAGCAGTAGGATTTGTGCAAAAAAAAAAACAATAACCATCAAAAACTGTTCTTAGCGAACTAAAACTAACATACCTATGACCAAATTACTTTTCTATCCATCCCCCGCCACAGCTCAGAGCTTGACTCCTTAAGCTACATGAGCACCCCCAACAAAAAACACAGCTTTCTGTAAACCATCCTGCAAACCAAGCAACATAAAGTCCAGACCCACATCGGAAAGATGAACACCGGCCAGCTGCTAATATCCCGAAGCTTAACTTCCAAGTCCCGATGTCTAACGACAACCCCCCACTCGACGAATATAATTTGACATGATTTTGTTCACCTTACACTTTTCTAATGTCCTCACATCCCTAGCATGATGCCAATGCAAATGGGGTTTTATCTCAGACCATACTACCACCACCCCTGGGACCATCTGCCTCAAAGTGTCCACATCTGACTTCATCTGCTCAATCAGGTCCCGCTGCAGGACCTGCCCCTAATTGTTCCCCCCAGCATGTACCAACACCACATTCGGCACCTAACCTTCACCAACCCGCCTCCATAACTCACAACACACCCCCCACCAGCTGGAACTCCGAAAACCAAACCAAAAAACTCGGACTACTGAACGAGGAATGCCCAGCTACATGCCGTGACGATGAACTGCAGCCCTTCTTTTTGCCCAGTAGACAAACGAGTGTCCAATCATCCAAGCATTCCAGCCTACGGGAGTAGGCAAAGTAGACAAACATGTTCCACATTTCCAACCATGTCAAGAAATAAATTAACACATGTACCCGCCAAACTAAACGGTGAGGTCTCACGTAAGTTTTAAAATGCACCAATTCCCACCTACCGATCTTCTTAACCAAGTCCTCCATCAATCCCAGCCAGATAGCTTCCATCGTGGCTCTGATTTGTAAAGAGTGTGTCCAAAACTGTGTTGGAGCCAAGCCCATATGTGCCAGAGCTAACCGGAAAACCCTGAGGAATTGGAACCTCGATAAGGAGGACCCATCCACGTAAACCAAAAAGGAACCCCAAACCCTTGCCCATATTGCCTGAAAAGCAGAAGACACTGGACAAACTTTGACACTGGCAACAAAAATAGCACTATCGAGCAGCCCTTACCGAAGACGTCAGTCTTAGACCGATTCAAATGCAACACTACCCGATTTTACCATAATTTGACCTCTGAAAGCTGCAAACCTCCTCCACCAAAACGATTGCTACTGACCAGTTCGATCACCCAAAATTCCCTGAAAAAGGCCCAGCTAAAGGCCATGGAAAATAGCAGAACTTTATTTTCCGAAGAACAAACCTCCGAGAGCGCGCCAAACAGAGGACCTAATACGATACAGGCCGCTGCGCATCCCATGACGTCCGCCCCTTCCTTCTGTGCGCCCGGATTCGCCGACCGAAACCTCACCCACTGAAAATGAGAAAGTGAGTCAGCAACAACATTCAAGAACCGGAAAACCACATTAAATTTCATGCAATACAAGACAAAACAGTGAAGTAGCTGAACCACTGGGATGGCGGAAGCAGGTAAATCGTTAACAGCTTCCACTACTGACATGTTATCAGAGAAAAATCTCACCTTCCTGTTCTGCAACTGCCAAGCCGCCATATGTCCGAAACGCCTCCCTGATCCCGTCCAGATAGCAGACTAATTGGGAGCAGTGATCCGGGGACTTCTCACCAACCACACTGGCCAGTATGCAGAAGGCCCTAAGCCAAACAACTTAGGGATCTTCCGATACTGTCTCCTCTTCCTCCCTCTTGCTATCCCTCTTGTCTTCCTCCTTGAGGTCAATACACTCCTCCAACGGGAGGAGTGAAAAAATCTCCACAACCTCCCCCTTCCAAATCCTCTCCTTCACCTCGGGCTTAAGGTGACAACCAAACGGTCCCGCAAAGGAGACATACACGTTTTAGTGTGCCACCTCTTGGACACCCGCAATCAGCTCTGCCCGCTCACTCCCCAACTCCGGTGCCGGTGAAGTCACCAACGGTGCGACCGCCTCGCTGGCCACCGTATCGCCCACCACAGTCCCTCCTATAACTGGAAAGCTGACCGGTCCTGTCACTTCCACCGAGGCACCCATACCCGACTAAAATCTGCTGTCTTACACTTGCCCCCACTCCAAGACTCTAGAAAGGACTTTAAACCCTTCAACAGATCCCCAGAGTTATGAGTTTCCATGGACTCACCATCCGAACCTCTTGCCGCTGAAGGCCGTGAGGCCGCATTCCAAGTGATGTCATCCTGGCAGTGGTGCAGCGGCACTTCCTGCCATGATTCTTCCTCCTGTGGTCTCACCCTTTCCGTGGGCAACCGTCCCGGAGACCTGGAATGAGAAGACATCCTGGGTACGTTTGCCCTGACCTCCCAATTGTCTGCCCGGGGATGACCATGCATGCTCCCCCCGTGCTGTCCTTCATCCTGACCCGTCACTGTCCATCCAATTAGGGGAATCTACGCGTCGACCCCGCGTCATGACCACAGGTGACCCCCTACCATCTCCGTGCCTCTCACCCTGCAGAACACTCCTGGAGAGTGTGCAGGAGCCCTCCCTATTGGTGCCCCCCTGGGACCTGACATCTGAGCCCTGGTTGCGGTGATGACCGCCCACCCGCGGGGAACCCCTATGAGTCCGCCCACCGCCAACTCGACCAAGTGGTGACTCCCTAGCGTATGTCTCCCCATGTGTGCGTCCCCCATACTGCGGTGTTGCCCTCCCTGCCTGCCTTGGAGGGGAACGTGAGGTGCTGCTCCTAGCCTCGAGGAAACTGACCTTGCTTAAGTCCTTCATATTGTCCTCCGCTAACCCCTTCCCCATGTGAGCTTTGTGCCCGGGGCACCCCCTATGTGATGCCCCAGTACCAGTAAGCAGGTGACCCACCGTGTTGGTGGCCGACTCACCTGTAACTGAAACTGCACCGTCCATCATCGATCCGGTCCCTGAGGCCCTCCCAGCATCGTTCCGGCAATACGCAGAGTCCACTGCCAAGGAAACCGCCTTCCACTTGGTAAACGCCTTACACACCATGAGAACCGAACAAGAGTTACCAGCCATAGTTCTGGGTTCGCGGGCCAACAGCCACAGCCCGTTCGGGAGAAATCCAGCATTCTTGTTCACGGCCTGGACGTTCGGCAGCTCCCTGTTTGTGGCCCAAATGTTCTTCTGTATCGTGTTCGCAACCAGAACGTTCAGCTGTTGTTCATTCGCGGCCTGAACATTCGTCAGTTTTCCGTTCGCGGCCCGAATGTTCGACAGTTTCCAGATGTTCAGCAGCTCCGCCAGTTACCTGTTCGTGGCCCAAACGACCTGCCGTGCCTGACTGCACCGATTCACGGCCCGAATGTCCCCGCACCATCTTGTTCGTGGAAACACGTCCTGTCCTCATAGTGCAGCCATCATGGCACTCTGGCCAGCTGCCGCTTCAGCCCTACCAGGCTCCACACCAGCAAGCTGCTTCCTGGGGCTCAAACGCTGTGGTGGCCTGGTCCTCCTAGCGGGCCGACTTCCTTGGGACACAGAGGATGGCCCGGCCGGGTGCAAAGCATCTCCCAGACGTCCTTGAAGCCACTCCCCTCTCCAGCACGGCATTCTGGACTCCAGCCAACAGCTCCTCCATCTTCAAACAGCAATTGTACCTGAAAAACAAAAAAGAGACACCACACTGACCTGCCACAGCAACAGGTAAGTGAGGATTAAGTAAGTTGGCTCCTTACCCAAAAACCTACCTCCCAATATCCACATAGCCAATCCACACATACCCTTGTTCTATGCCTGTTTCCTAGCAATGTCAAAGCCCATTCCCCTTAGTTGTGCTGCTCCATGGGCTACAGTGCTGGGCACTAGTAAATCAACTCCTTTGATTTAATGGGTTAATTCCTATCTGTGAAATGGTTAATCATGATTCCATTATATTTATTGTTAATCATGCATTACTTAAGATGTCAGTAGTAAATTCAGTCTAAGGTTGTAAAGATGTCACTATATAGCTCAGTGATGTGCACAGTAACGTAATACAGAGAGTGACAAATCATATTTATTTGCTATTGTTCTGCATTCTTACCTCAGCAACATCTAAACCATTCATCATTTCATTTGTTCTATAATTCTGTGTGGTGATTAATGCTGGTCATGATTTCTTTTTCCTTTGTTTTGTTATGTTTCTGTGGAAAATAGGTTTGCAAGCTGTGTTAATGGATCTAGAGAAAACAAGATTATCAGATTCTGACAGATTCGTTGTTAAGTAGTAAATGATGCAATTTTTCCTTTCACTATTTCTTTCTTTCAATGCTGTGCTTTAAAATTCAGTTCAGCTTATCGTCATTGTCCTATTTCATTTTATTTATTTATTTTAGATTGGGATCCTTTAGAACAGTGGTCTGTGTGAGTGTATGTGTTCCCTTGTGAAACAAAAGGGCAAACTGATCCTTTAGACACAAATTCCTGAGGATGGTCCATAATGTCCATAATAGTGGGTTGGTGAGTTCTTCATTTTGATCTTGTGTTTTATATGCCTTATGTATTCATGCATTATGTGTACAACTTTATCCAGATTAAAGTTTTTATTTTAAAACTGAAACATCTATATAATAAAAGTTTTATTTTTTCTACTAAGTCAATGGAGAGTTTTCCATCTTTTTTGGTTTATATTGTTTAAATGGCTAGATTTGAGCATTTAGCCAAATTATTTTTGTCAGTGCAAGTCTTTTCTAATAGATCTCCCCAAAAGCCTTCTTCTATCTCACAAATCGATCACCTAAAGGGCCACACTTTTCTCTCACCTCCAATTCTGCTACATCCCCTCCATGTTGTTTGGTTTCTTTCCCCTTCTATTCCCTTCCGATTGTGTTTTTATTCCCCACCTCCTCTAGACTGCAAGCTCACTTGAGCAGGATCCTCATCAATCTATTGTACCTGTAACATTTTGTAATTGTCTCATTGATTGTTAAATTTACCTATTTTATAATATTGTAAAGCAGTGCATAAAAATGTGGTGCTTTATAAATTCCAAAGATAATAATAATAATAATAATAATAATAATAATAATAAGATTAGATTGTTGTAAATGGCACATTGTGAACCATATGTACAAATCCATGTGACTATGATCACTCTGTCGAATATTCTAATGTAAGAGAGAAGGAAAACCTCTTGCTCTCCTTCTCTGCCCAGCACACTATGTAAGTGAAAAGTGGAGGTAATATCAAATAACTGCCAACCGTGATATAGGTGTAAGACAAAACCATATGTAAGATGACATAGGTCATCTCTGATGTTCCAAATAGGTTTAGCCATTGTGAGTTGGACATTTGATCTCTTGACCTTCAATTGTCTCTTCATTGAAGTGGTGGTCAGGACATGTGATGATAATATCTGTCATTGACAGCATTGTAGGCAGCAGCATTGACAGTAGTGTTCCATGCAGTATTAGCATTATGTGCATGGTGGACAAGTAGATGATCCATATCATACAGGGGTATTGAGGGTGTTGGTGGTTGAGATATTTTGTTTGTTCCATGTGATGCTTTGTACACTCAAATATAGGGTTGCTCTTAAATGTGATATGGGGGCAATTGTTACAGAAACATGTTTATTTGTCATCAGCCCGTAAATAATTAACTTAAAATTATGCAATCATTGTTCTGTAATGGGTTAAATTTACCATCCTTTTCTGATATTGTCACGTAAATATGAAAAGTTGGATATTTAGAAAGAGATCGGTAAACAGAAGACTTGGTAGAAAAATAGAATTAATAACGAAATGATTTTTGGAGAAAAGATGACGTGTATGCCTATTTGAGAAGCATAGCTGCAAGCTAATAAGTATGAAGCTCCTGCAATTTATATGTGATCATAAATATAATGTTTGATCATGAACTTGCTCAGCTAATGTTTCCTGCCAGGCAAATCCCACTCACCTATCTCACGAAAGGTTATTAGACTGCTTGCCGCACAACAGATCATTTCCATAAATTCTAAAACGACTGATGACTTTATTAGCATATTTGTAAAAGCAAGCAGTATAGATGTTAGCAATCATTAATGAATTAATAATTAATAATACTGTTAATAATCCTTAAATAATTAAATTCGGACCTGCCTAAGCATCTGTATCTCCTGACAGACACATTACTGAGCCATTATCTCAACAGATATGTTGATCTATAAAAATAAAATGCTGTGACTTTTTTTTTCATAAAATCAAATCACCATTTTCTTCAGGCCCCATTAATTTATATTATTAATCATAGGCCCAAACGTCTTTGATTTACTTACTTTGTTAATAATAACATCATCAAATAAAACTCAAATTTCATCAACCCAGTCTTAATGGTATCATGGTTACTGACATATAACAAATGTAATTTAAAGACATAATCCTCTAGTATGTATTTATTCTCCATGCTAACCACAAGATATATTAATTGTTAATATCAAATAGCATTCTCTTCTTTCTAAATGTATATTCATTCCAGTGTTTTGAGTATTAATGCGGTGTTGTGACCATATATTAAACAGTTCAATTTTACAGATTGTCTGTATGTGTTCACTTCCTAAAGCGGTACTACACCCCCCCCACCCCCACCCCACCCTGAAAATTTGTATATCACAAAAATAGAATCTTTATGAAATACTCATTTTGACAGTGTTGTAAATTCACTGAAATTCTAAACATGTCAAGAAATATTCGGAGACTAAGTAGGAACTACTTTGTTGTTGTATTTCTCCTGCGACTGACTTCATTAGACTTAGGGCAGAGTCTAAGTGTTAATCCCAAAAGCTATGTCTGGCTGTGTCTATAGAGGATCCTGCAGTCTCGTAGGATCCTCCTTAGACCTCAATGCTGTACTCTTGGGAAAGCGGTAGAGTACATCAGTGGCATCAGCAGGACCTTACCTTTACCTGCCCTCCCCAGGTCACTGGACCCCCAACTGCAATGTTACCATTGGGTGTCGTTGAAATTTCAGAAAGGTCCCCAGACAGTGACAGTGCAGCTTAAGCTTGCCATGGGTTAGCGCTGTCACAGCATGAGCCAACCGACTTGTCTCATTCTTTTCTATTGGTTGAGAACCATAGTGTAATTGATTAATGGTACTTTTGTGCAGGTACATATATAGAACCTCATTGTCAAAACAAATTAAAAGTGAAAGTAAACTGTAATAAACGTTTAACTCGCAAGTTGGAATAAACTTGGAATTAATAATAACATTAATAACTAAAAATAATAACTTAAAAACCGAGTGTAAATTCAGAGTCCACACTCCTTGCTTTCCGCAATTCAATAATATTTATTAATAAAGGCTTAATCAAACAAATAAACAATACATATACATTTGAAATAGGCTAGTATATGTTGCTACTAAGACAAAATATACAAAAAGTATATAGTTGTGTAGGCGCTTCCAACCTTAAATGCAAACAATATGAGTGAGTGTGAAAAAAGGTGTAATCCCTTAACACCCAAAGACAAAGTAGAAAGATAAATAGATAGGTTCACACACACTCAGAAAAAGTATATACAAAATATATACATAAATAGGTATACCACCTATTGTAGACGTAAATATGTTGGTTACATCTGAAAAACAAATGGAACATACATAGTGCTTTCCATATAAATTAAAATAAACAAATTATAATATTTGCGGATTAAACTCACAAAGGTGGAGCCTCATAGGCTCTATGTACATCACTCTTGGGTGCCTATTCAGGCTCTCGATAGATTCCTGTTGGAAGAACTCGAGGTCCACAGTAGTAGATGCAAATACAAATTTATTGAAATAAAATATTAAAAAAGAATATAAATAACTAGGGACAAGGCAGGTATAATCATGAAATATAATACAGTATTGCACCGCAAATATGGCCAAAACTTTAAAGCAGTGGAACACTAAAATACATAAACAATAAGAAAATACCGCCCGAAAAAAGTCCCAATAGAGAAGTCCAGTAAAGTGCAAACGCGTTTCAGCCCCTGATAGGGCCTTCCTCAGTGCTAAGTTCCTGGAAAAAACTTCAGGGCTTAAATAGCCCCCTTGATATGTTCAAATAGGTCCAGCTGTAATCTCCAAATACCGCCGATCGTGTCACTTCCGGTTTCGGCAAAACGCACGTGACTTCCGGTTAGATGCGGTCACATGATATTTTTGCGTTCCACCATGCGTTCCACACTCGAGCATGGTGTAACATGCCATTCTACTAATGTGGTGTATCTCCTCTGGTGTCCCTGTGGGCTCCAGTATGTGGGAATGACCACTAGGAGTCTGAAAACCCGCATTATGGAGCACATGGGGAACATACGGAGGGGATACACCAAACACAGTGTATCAGCACATTTTTTAGAATACCATAATGGTGACGCTTCTCTTTTAAGTTTCATGGTGATTGGGAAAAAACGTATGAATTGGAGAGGGGAGGATAATGTCCGAGAATTAAGTAAATTAGAGGGTAAATGGATTTTTACCTTGGACACTATGTGCCCTAAAGGTCTTAATATAGATTTCGAATTAGTCCATTTTTTATAAAAAAAATGTAAATAATTTTTTTTTAAAGAAATTTTTAAAAAAACATTTTTTTTTTTTAATTTTTTAATATTTATAGTACATGTTATTTATATATTTTTATTGTTTTTTCTTCTTTTGGACATTTCCCCTCTTCAATACACAATTTTTTGTTTTATTTATTATGCCTTGTGTTTTGAGAATATGTATGTACCGATTTACTAATTCACTACTTGCTACTTTCTTTGTTTCTATACCATGTGGATTAAGTTTGTTTGGGCATATGCCCTTTTCCAATATGGACATCCTTGGGACTGTTTACACCATGCTCGAGTGTGGAACGCATGGTGGAACGCAAAAATATCATGTGACCGCATCTAACCGGAAGTCACGTGCGTTTTGCCGAAACCGGAAGTGACACGATCGGCGGTATTTGGAGACTACAGCTGGACCTATTTGAACATATCAAGGGGGCTATTTAAGCCCTGAAGTTTCTTCCAGGAACTTAGCACTGAGGAAGGCCCTATCAGGGGCTGAAACGCGTTTGCACTTTACTGGACTTCTCTATTGGGACTTTTTTCTGGCGGTATTTTCTTATTGTTTATGTATTGTAGTGTTCCACTGCTTTAAAGTTTTGGCCATATTTGCGGTGCAATACTGTATTATATTTCATGATTATACCTGCCTTGTCCCTAGTTATTTATATATTTTATTTCAATATTTTATTTCAATAAATTTGTATCGACATCTACTACTGTGGACCTCGAGTTCTTCCAACAGGAATCTATCGAGAGCCTGAATAGGCACCCAAGAGTGATGTGCATAGAGCCTATGAGGCTCCACCTTTGTGAGTTCAATCCGCATATATTATAATTTGTTTATTTTAATTTATATGGAAAGCACTATGTATGTTCCATTTGTTTTCCAGATGTAACCAACATATTTACGTCTACAATAGGTGGTATACCTATTTATGTATATATTTTGTATATACTTTTTCTGAGTGTGTGTGAACCTATCTATTTATCTTTCTATATGTTGCTACTAAAACTAATCATTGACTGAATGGAAAGTAGGCTAAATTAACATAGTAAAACTGGCATAGACACGTGATACAGTTACCACTCCATCGATCAGCAGCTGAGAGTAAGAGAGAGAGAGTGTGTATAGTGAGGAGAGGGGAGAGAGAGAGAGAATGTGAAGAGAGGTAATTCAAAGAGAGAGAATGTGCTATTCACAGGGCTTTAAACAGGTTAGCCCCTCCTTCTGCTGAACACACCTCCCTTAGTCAATCCCTTAGGATCTAACAGAACCAGAGTACCTCCTGGAGGGAGGGGGATTGCATTGGAAGGGAATGGAGGAGGAGTTTATCAACAACCCAACTGATTTTGCCTGGTGAAAGGCCATGTGCTTCACAGAGGACTCCATTATTGCCTAAGGGTAGAATGGGCGCTTGAATCCCTGTATTAGAACACAATAACACTTCATTGGCATACAGTTTGGCTGTTAATCACATCCCCCCACTTATTACATAAACTTCAGCAGCTTGTTTCAGGTTCAGCTTATCTCATGGAGGACATTTTAAAGAAATTTCAGGAGAGGCTGCAGGCAGAAGATGGGGAAGACTGGCTTAGGCAATGCCTGGTTCAGCCTTCAGTACAGAGTCCTGAGGTGGGGAATGTTTTTCTCCAACATTTCATCATGTGGAGGCAGAGTGTGCCTTAAAAAGGACCCTGGTCCAAAAAAGGGATTCCAAAAGCTAAAAGAACATATTCTACATCACCTTCCAGGTTACAAAAAAAAAAAAAGGAAAATGTTTTCTCCACCATTTCCATAACACAACATGTACATATTTTTCTTGATTATTTATATTGATTATTCAGTCACTCACTTTAAAGTCCAAGTTGTTCATATTATTGTGCCACACAAGCGGAGTCGTTTTCTTAACCTGTGAACTAAAATTAACATAAGCTATGGATGGTATGGATGGAAATATGGCACTGGGTAGCACTTGCTCCTGCATGTTCAATAATAAACTATTAATGGTAGCTGTGTTTAATGTTACTTCTTTTTGTTTGTTGGGTTACCCCTGCCTTTTCCTCCACTTGTTTTTGGATTTAAAATTATGTAGCCTGAGCCAAACATTGGTCTGCCTTCCACTGCTTTTACACAAAGACCTCAACCTAAGTTGTCTATGGTGAAAAACTCTTATGTATTATCAAATTATAATTTTCTTAGAAACATTATATTGATCCCACTAAGGTAGTGATTACTAATAGCATCCCCTTAATAAAATCTTGACCATGTAATTGATCAGTTTGCATTGGTATTACAGACCTTACTCTGCTGTTCAGCAGATGACACTGTAATTTTTTTTTGTTCAGTTTTAATTTATTTATTTTAATCATATTTTCCATTACATTGAATATCAATACCTAGGAAATGGTTAGTTGGGCTTATGGACTTTTATTGGACTAGTACTGGCCCTTTAAGCACAGTGGACATATTGGGACTTTTGGGAACAATGCCCCTTTGAGACTATGTCCACAGACTGTTAAAATCCTGTGTTAATGGCTTTTTCCCACTTGGTTCAGTAAGTGGGGCTTACTGAACCAAATACTGTACAGGCGGACCACACAGAAGTGGAAGCGTGCGGCTAATTTACCTCCCAGGCTGGGAGGCTGCTGTTGGTTAATTGCCGACCGCTGGGTGGCCGCCGTTCGTACAGTTGAACAATTCAGCTGAAGTTTTACATTCTCCAGACTTCAATGCATTTGACAATTCGAACGCCGTTCGACAGTTAATTTGACAATTCGAATGGTTGTCGTTCATCTGTTTGAACTGACTTTAACATGGGAAATAGACTGACCGCACAGCCTGGTTCTCTGGAACTGTTTTGGGCATGAAAATGTGCGTGCAGTCGGTCAAAAAGAGACGTCCACGGAACTTTTAAACCACTGGAGGGAATTGCCTGATTTTTGGATATGTTTATATTTGAAGTGTGCTGAGCTCGAATATAACTCGAATATTTATTAATATTGCATGTATACTTTTGAAGTTATAGGAATTGTATAAAAGCTGTATTTTCCTTCCTGTGATAATTACATTAACCTATTGTGTACAGTAATTCTATCACAGGCAGAGGGGAGGATTTTGCTGGAATGAAGGGGAGTGTTTAACTGCATTGTACGTTGTTGATTGGTTGTAAAGTGTACAGTTTCAGTGCCCCACAAGGTCCACGTGGGTGGTAACCTTGCTGGGAAACTTGTATATAAGCAGGAATAAACACTCATTGGAGTTAGTTCTTCTTCACCCTCAATCTAGAGTCCTGTCTCTTATTGGGGGTAACCAGCTATATCACTACAAGGGATTGCTATGCTCTGCATGCTCCTTTGGATAATCACTTCCAAGCTCTTTTAAGAACTTGTTCCTGTTTCCCTGTCTTGGAGGATAGGTTCACCCACTGGAGCCTGGAGCCTTGTCGTAGGTCCAGGGTTGGAAGGAGACAGCGAGACCCCAACCAAGTTACGGCGGTTCATGGCGTCTGCGGTGGTGGTGATGTCTGGCGGAGCGCTTGGAGCCCTCTGGAAGCACTAGGAGCATCCAGTAATGGAGGTACCCAGTCGGGGGGGCCAGGCGGTCCGTTACACTCATCTTGAGATGTATCAGATTTACTCACATAACTTTAAGAATTGTCCTTTATGCTGCCAATATGATATAATCTTTGCATTGACGTAAGGTGCGGCATAAATAGTAACAGGAGGCTTATGCAAAAGCCATTTCACAGTGCATGTAGTCACGACACGTTATTACAGAAAGGAAGTTGTGGTTAGTTCGAGTGTATATCTTGTCCAGCATTGCATAGCTTTGGCACAATACATCAACGTTTTTCAGTTTTATATACATATAAAAATAACAAACAGTAATCGTGTTCCAATCCAGCTGTGTTTATTCATTTTGGGCTCTCCTGTTGGCTGTACGCCCCGGCCAGCCGCCCCCCGAGAGTGTCCACAAGTTTGTGACCCAGCGGGCAAAATGAAATAATTATACAAATTATTTTATATAATATACAAGAACCAGTGAGCTGTGACTTCGGCAAAAATAATTGGACTTTTGCTACATCATGTGATCATACATTGCATAAGCCTACCATAACTTCAGTTTGCATAAAACCACAGACAGAAATGGGATATGGCTGTACAGTCTATAGAGAGAACATATAAAGAAATAGCACAATAGTGTAATACAGTAAATACAATAAATTGTGCGCTTTAAATGGATGCACTCACAAGATGATGAAATATGAGTAGTTTCAGCAGTGTAAATATATGGGGAGAAAAGAGGCAATTATAATCAATATAAAATAAATAATAAAATATAAAAAAATTTTTTTTTATATAATAGTTATGTGTACTAATTAGGTTATATATTATAAAACAATAATTACTTGTATTGAGGGAACATTTTTAGGAATGAATTGATTATGTTTTATTTTATATTGAATAAGGAGGTGTCTGTCACTTTAAACAGATATGCATGACATTATGTAATGGTGTAGGATATTGTTACATATATTTATAAAATATTTGTTGAAGTTCTATATGAACTAGTTTAATATGGTTGTTGTATATCTTATACACTAATTCATTTTTCTTTTTTTTTAGAGATTAATTGTATTTAGTTTATTTAACACTCTTGGGCTTTTTAGCCGTTCTTATGATTATTTATATTGATGACTCCTTGCTGATTTGGCTAAGATAGAGCACTGAACGCATGTGGAACGCATTTGGAACGCATGTGGAACGCAAATGGAACGCGGAAGTGAAGGTTGATGTCCACTTCCGGTTTCGGCTTTCTTATTGAACGCGCCTAATTTGAATAATCTAAATGCTGAAAATATCATCAGCTGGAGGATATCACCCCTGGACCAACGAAGAGCTGGCTATTGGACACTCCTACATCATGGACCAATGGGACACTGGGATTAGCCCTATTTATAGATATTCTGTTAAGGGGAAAGTAGGATATGTTATTTTACAATCTGTGATATTGCTTGTGATTTTTTTATTGTGCGGTCCCTGATGAAGTTCTTGTTTGAACAAAACGCGTTGGACCTATTGCTGCACTTTTAATTTTTATTCTTATGGCGTTTTTTCATCTTTTTAAGAAAATAAAATAATTGTTTTTTCTACTACTATTCACCTGGAGTCCCGTGTTCCATTGGTTGTTCTACATCGATAAGGGGAACCACCAGCCCCCTATACTATCTGGGGAGGCACCTTGTGAATGCTCTTCTATTTCCATCATCTTGTGAAATGCAAAGTTATGCACAAGCAACTTACACCCTAAATGGTAGTGAATTAGGGATAACCACACACGAGAATGATTTGGGAATTGTTATAGACAACAAATTAGGCAGCAATATGCAATGTCAATCTGCAGTTGCAAAGGCCAGTATGGTTTTGTCATGTATTAATAGGGGTATAAATTCTAGGGATAAAAATATAATTTTTCCTCTTTATAAAATCGCTGGTAAGACCACTCCTTGAATATTATGTGTAATTTTGGGCACCTGTTCTAAAGAAGGATATCATGGCACTAGAAAAAGTGCAGAGACGAGCTACAAAATTGATAAAAGGAAAGGAGCATTTTAGTTATGAAGAAATGTTAAAAAAAAAAAAAGGTACGTTTCTTTAGTTTGGAAAAATGGCACCTCAGAGAGGATATAATAACATGATACAAATATTCTGAGTTTGTTGCAAAATTGGAAGCACTTCACACTGGGTTTTTTTGCCTTCTTTTGGATCAACAGTAAAAATATGGGAGGAAGGCTGAACTTGGATACAAGTCTCTTTTCAGCTATGTAACCAACTGTCGTCAGCACGCTTTCCACGCTGGTGACAGATGTGCTACCCTTGCAGAAAGAGCTGAAATAGCTTGTTTTCCCCTCCCTTCAATAATCCCTCCTCGCTTCCCCGACTCCCCGCACTTACTTTTCTTTTAACGAAATCTTCCTTCCTTAGCCAAACCCCCCCCACCACCCCACTAGTTCCTTCCCCTCGCTGGCCCAGATTCTGAGCCAGAAAAACAGTCCAGTCACAGGCTTCTCAATTAGAAAATTGATTGGACTGCAGAGGCCCCCCAGTGATGTCAGACACAGGAGGGAGGCTAGCACTAGGCAGTCAGTGCTGGGAACGTCACGTGACATTAGATGTCAGGCAAGTTTTAAAACCTTTTATTTACAATGATGCTCAATAAGTCAATTTAAATAAAAATAAAAAAAAACATTTATTGAATAAACCCTTTACTTGGAAAGTCCATCACCCTGGGCCTTTCTGCAGTGTAAGGTTGAAGTCAGATGCTTTTGAAAAAAAAGTTTGCATTTTGTGTGCTTTGAAGGTGGTGTTTAGGGAGGGAGTGCATTTATTGACCACTGAAGTACACTTAGATTGTATGCATATTTAGGTGAATGCGGCCATCTTGGTTTCATATGTAATATTTTATATGAACTGCAATATCAAATGGATAAGTTAACGGAAGGCTTGTTAGATTAGATACGTGTTCCTCAAATTATGTATTTTGTTGTCAGGGTCTTTAGCAGGTCAGGTAAGAGACGTTTGCCAGTGTTATCGTTCGGTTCTTTATTGATAACTTTAGACATGGTAACTCACAATTTAGTATAGGTATCAAGACAAAGTGGAAGGAGGAACTTATAGAGTAAGGCAAGTGAAAAAGGGAGAACTGAAAAAGGGAGATTTAAACAATATGTCCTAAACGGGTTAATCTAAAAGGGAGATATTGACAGAAGGTAGATGGAGAACCTATATACACAAGCATAGGCAATAGGAAGAAGGTAGAAACAGAAATCAAGAGTTAGGCAATATGCCCCAGACATGTTATTAACAAGATATAATAGATGGAGAAAGCCTTTAGAAGAAAGTATAGGCAATTCAGAGAGACAAGAGCAAAACAGAAAGGTTTCAGAATTACAAGTAAAGATAGACGTTCAGGGAATCAGCCCCCTTGTTTGGAAAGAGCACAGATAAAGCAGGTAAATTACACTTTGTAATTAAGGAATCTAGGATTACTTTCAAACAATTATCTGTAGAAGTGTTACTTGACTTATGGTTAGAGAGTCTCTGGTTATTCGTAGAATCGGGAAAGGAAGTCCTTATTAGCCTTCAGGAGTCAGGCTATGCCGATTAGTAAGGTTTGTACCAGGCTGGCAAAGTAAAGCAGGTTGATATTAAGAAATCAGGTAGGTATTCAAGTTGGTATTCACTAGGCTGGTATCACAGTAGGTTGGTAACAAAGTAGATTCATAGTGTAAAGTAGGTCAGTATGAAGCAGGTTGGTATAATAAAGCAGATTAGTAGTGTAGATCAGGTTGGTAGTATAGTTCAGGTTGATATAAGGAAGCAGGTTAGATTATAGGAGCCAGGATCAGAAGTCTTTCAGGTAGACCATCAACTTAAATCAATGTAAAGGCCCTCTTCTGAGCATGGTGTGGCTCTTGATAGTCAGATGTAGTCATTCATCTGCTGACTTTTGACATTGGCATACCTAAGACCCAAATGACACCACCGTCTGAACATCACTCTCACAGAAACCTCCAATCTCTTGAACTAGACCATTTCTCCACTAATCTCCAAACTCTCCTTTTACCTATCTCAAACCTCACCTGTCCTAGTTCTGCAACCTACTTCTACAATTCCACCCTCTCCTCTCAATTAGACATAATGGCACCTTGCACATTTAAACGCCGCTGGCGCCCCCAACAACCCTGGCACACCAAGCTCACTCGATATCTCCAAAAATGCTCCAGAACTGCTGAACGCTGTTGGAGAAAGTCTCACTGTGCATCTGACTTTCTCCACTATAAATTTATGCTGAGCTCATACAGCTTGGCTCTTTCCTCTGCAAAAGTTAATTACTTTAATACCCTCATAATCACACTCTCCCGCGAACCCAAACGACTATTTTGCACATTTAACTCTCTTCTTTGCCCTGCTGTTCCTCCTCCACCTACTAACTTGACCGCCTCAGACTTTGCAGCTCACTTCACTGACAAGATCTCTACAATCAGAGAAGAGATCTCTCATCTTTCTTCTTCCCTTTACTTCCCCTAACTTCACTCCTGCTTTTCTATGTTCATTCGCACCAGAGGTTTCTGCTCTGCTCAAGTCCTCCCGCCCCACCACCTGCTCCCTAGATCCAATTCCCTTGCATCTCATTCATACTCAGTCTTCTTCTCTTTCTCCACCTCTCACTAAAATTCTCAATCTCTCTCTCTCCTCTGGTATATTTTCATCACCCTTCAAACATGCAACTGTAACCCCAATTCTAAAGAAGCCCAATTTTGACCCTAACTCCCCATCCAACTATCGTCCTATCTCGCTACTGCCTTTTGCATCCAAGATCCTTGAAACAATTGTGTATGCGAGATTGACAGACTTCCTCGAGTCCAACTCTCTGCTAGACCCGCTTCAGTCTGGTTTCTGCGCTAAGCACTCTGTGGAAACGGCACTGACCAAAGTATCCACTGATCTACTCGCTGCAAAATCTCGTGGTCACTACTCTATCCTAATTCTCCTTGACCTGTCTGCGGCTTTTGACACTGTTGATCATCAACAGCTTCTTCTCATCCTCCGCAATATCGGTAAGTATTGCTCTCTCCTGGTGCTCCTCCTACCTCTCCCAGTGCTCTTTCAGTGTTTCTTTCTCTGGCTCTGCTTCTTCTCCCCAATTCCTCTCTGTAGGTGTCCCCCAATGTTCAGTCCTTGGTCCCCTACTGTTCTCAATCTATACTGCCTCCCTTGGTAAACTCATTAGCTCCTTTGGCTTCCAATATAATTTCTATGCAGATGACACGCAAATCTACCTGTCCTCTCCTGATCTCTCCCCGTCCCTCTTGACCAGTGTCTCTGACTGCCTCTCTGCTGTTTCTAACTGGATGGCTGGCCACTTCCTTAAACTAAACTTGACCAAAACTGAAATTCTGGTCTTTCCTCCCTCAAGTGTTGTTACTCCTGTGTCTGTCTCCCTCCAAGTCAACGGTGCTACCATCAACTCCACCACGAAGGCTCGCTGCCTAGGTGTTCTCTTTGACTCCGACCTCTCCTTCAAGCCTCATTTTCAATCTATTGCCAAATCCTGTCATTTCCATCTCAAAAACATTGCTCGCATCCGCCGCTACTTAACGCCAGATGCGACTAAGGTGTTGGTCCATTCCACTGTCCTTTCTCGCCTTGACTACTGTAATCCGCTTCTCAGTGGTCTTACGTGTTCCCAACTTGCGCCGTTACAGTCCATAATGAATGCAGCAGCGAGGCTCATCTTCCTGTCCGCCCGCACCCCCCAGGCCTCACCCTTCTGTCAGTCCCTACATTGGCTTCCTATAAAATATAGAGCTCAATTTAAAATTCTGGTTCTTGCTTTCAAATGTCTACATAATGCTGCTCCCACCTATCTATCCTCCCTTATACACAAGTATGTCCCGTCTAGGCCCTTACGATCTACTGAAGACTTACGTCTATCTTCTGTCCATACTCCCACCTCTGATGCTCGCCTTCAAGATTTCTCAAGGGCTGCACCATTCCTGTGGAACTCGCTTTCCTCCTCCGTTAGATGCTCACCCAGTCTCCACTCCCTCAAAAAATCGTTAAAAACCCACTTCTTCATAAAAGCGTATTGTCAGGGTGGCGGTACAGAAACCGGGTACCATGAGTGCCTGATGATAAGTGGGAGTCTTAGTGTGGGGTCTGGTGCAGGGTAACCGCACGCCCCCTGGTGTTGAGCACCAGCATTTGTGCAGCCACATACCAGAACCCTGATGCAGCTTATGCGGATCCCCGGAACTAGGAGCAGGAATTAAGCAGACCTGAACTAGGAGCTGCATAGGGAGGCTCTGCAACAAGAATGTATCCAGTACAGAAACATGGCAAGACTAGAGATAGGCACCAAACATGGAAACAAGACAGAACTAGGAGAACCCAGTACCAGAGAAGGATAGGAAGCTAAACCCAGAACATGTACACAAGACACAAGGGAAACATGAACATAACAAGGGCAGGACAGGACAGAACTGTACATGGACTGGGTATACACACTAAAACAAGACAAGATATAATAGGCAAAACAAGAGGAGACATAACTAAGCACTATATATGAAAAGTATGGGGATTTAGCTACATTATATGATCATACATTGCATAAGCCTGCCACAACGCCAATGTACCCCATATTCGGCAGGTCCTACACTGCCTAATGTTCGCCAAAAGAACCATACTAAACCACAATAGCACTGCAAGAAAGGGCAGAGACTTGAAACACTGCTGCAGGTCCAGGCTGAAACAAAAGGAATGATCGAAAACAAACGGGTGTGGCAACATAAAACAAACATTTAAATGAAACCAAGAGACTGGGAAATCCAGGGACGGAATGTAAGAATGAACCCAGAAACCCAGCATAAAGAAAACCAGACATAGAATAAAAAACCAGAAAAACCAAGAAAAACTAAGCAACGATAGTAAAAAAAGTACTGGATACCAGAAGCCAAGTCAGACATCAGAACAGAGCAGAGCAGATCCTGACACGTATCAATTGAATTGTTAATAGCTCCTGACTGATTCCTCTCCTGCAACTGTCACTAGTCTAATACTATCCTTACCTTTGTGTGTCATTTTACCCCACTCCCTCTAGCATGTAAGCAGGGCCCTCAACCCGTATGTTCCTGTGTGTCCAACTTGTCTGGTTACAACTACATGTCTGTTCGTCCACCCATTGTAAAGCGCTGCGGAATTTGATGGCGCTATATAAATACCACAATAATAATAATAATAATAATTCATTCAAGGCAGGCACCTCATTGAAATGGCAGACTTAGTTCAGTGTCATAGTTATTATGCATTTGTTTCACGTCCCACTTTTTGGAGATTTGGATGCTGTCTAGTCTGTAGACAGTTCTCTATATTGCGGCAGAAGATTGTATTTTTGAAGTCTGAGTATGTAAATGATCTGGTAAACAAACTCAGGCTAGATCTGCTGCAAAGCCACTGCCGCAAAGATGTCCTAGGAATGGCAGATGGATTACTGTAGGATCTGGTAGACTTAGAGTTGTGGATAGAAGGCATATTGCACAGTCTGCTACTCTACATAATTCATTTTCTGCACTTTCAGAGTGTAATGGTGTTATGGAGACAGGATCAGGTACTGAGGATAGTGGTGTTATGGAGACAGGCACTGAGGGTAGTGGTGTTGTGGAGACAGACTCAGGCACTGAGGGAAGTGGTGCTGTGGAGACAGGCTCAGGCACTGAGGGTAGTGGTGTTGTGGAGACATGCTTGGAGACTGTAGTGAGGCCTAATAGAAAGCAGTTGTTGTTGGGGATTCCATCATAAGAGGTGTGGAGATGGACAATGGTGGTCTTGTGAGATGTCTTCCTGGAGCTACTGCTTGGATGTACTTGTCCATCTAGGGACAAATCACTTGGCTTGCAATGAGGTTTCAGAGGTTAAGGAAGTTTTTAGTGTTTTTGCCAATGATATACGGCAGGTTGCTTCCACACTGTTATTCTCTGAAGTTCTGCCTGTACATCACACTCAGAACAACAGGCGGATGCATATTAGGGACTTTAACTTGTGGCTTGGTGAATGGTGTCGGGAGCAAGGATTTGCCTTTATTTCTCATGGTAGCTCTGTTTGGAATGGAAATAAACTGTACAAAAAAGATGGTTTGCATCTTTCTCAAAAGGGAACAAATGTTCTCAGTGAGCAGTTCAGAGGTTTTGCTAGGATGTATTTAAACTAGGAGGGGAGGGCAAAAGGGTGTTGAAACATCAATCCAATTGCCCCCCAAAACAAGGACAAAAGCTGCCTTTAGCAAGTGTGTTAAAAAAGGATAATCTTAGAGTCATGTCTACAAATGCTTGCAGTTTAGGGAATAAGATCCATGAACTTATGGCAATAATGGCAACTGATAATGTGGATTTAGTCGCTGTTACTGAGACATGGTATAATGAGAAAAATGACTGGGACATAGCAATACCTTCCCTGTCTTTATATAGAAAAGACAGGGAAGGCAAGAAAGGGGGAGGGGTGGCCCTGTATGTGAAGGATTGCATAAAATCTAGCCTAATAAAAGTTAGTGAGGCGAACATAGAGTCCATTTGGGTTACGTTAGGATTTGGTAATCACACAGTAACTCGTGTAGGTGTGATTTATAGGCCCCCAGGACAAATAGAAGAGTTAGATAATCAACTAGTTGAGGAAATAGCTAAAATGACAATGAAGGTGGAAGTTATCATCATGGGTGACTTTAATCTTGCTGATGTAAATTGTAAAACAAAATTAGCTACTTGTGCCAGGAGCACACATATTCTAAACTCCCTACTGGGATTGTCTCTAAAACAAGTCGTTAAGGAGCCAACTCGAAAGGAGATTTAGTGTTAACAAACAGAGATTTGGTATCAGATATTACTGTAGGTGAAAGCTTAGGATCCAGTGATCATCAGTCAGTGTGGTTTAATATAAGAACAGTGACTGAGTCACACCACACAAAAACAAAAGATTTAGACTTTAAAAAAACAGACTTTTCTAAAATTAGAATATGTGTAAAGGAGTCATTATCAAATTGGAGCAATTTAAATGGAGTCCAAGAGAAATGGCATTATTTAAAAATTGCACTCCTGAATGCAACAGAAAATTGCATTAGGCTTTGTCAGTAAAAGCAAACAATTCAAGAAACCACTATGGTACTCCACAGATGTGGCCAAAATAGTAAAAAACTAAAAAGTTAGCATTTAGTAATTATAAAAAAAAAAACAGAGTGAGGAAGACAGAATGATTTATAAGATTAAGCAGAAAGAGGCTAAGCGAGTTATAAGAGCTTCCAAATCACACACAGAAGAGAAAATAGCACAGTCAGTAAAAAAAGGGGACAAAACATTTTTAGATACATAAATGAGAAAAGGAAAGTAAAACAAGGATTAGTTAGATTAAAAACAAAAGAAGGAAGGTATGTAGAAGAGGATAAAGGTCTAGCTGACTGCCTCAATTAATATTTTTGTTAAGTATTTACAGATGAAAATGAAGGAAAGGGACCTCAGTTAGGAAAAAGGACAAATGAGCCATTTATTAAATGTGAGTTTACAGAGGAAGAGGTTTTATTTCAACTGTCAAAAGTAAAGACAAATAAGTCAATGGCACCGGATGGAATACACCCAAAGTTATTAAAAGAGCTTAGTGGTGTACTAGCAAAACCACTAACAGATTTATTTAACCAATCATTGTTAACAGGAGTAGTCCCAGAAGATTGGAAGTTAGCGAATGTTGTGCCCATCCACAAGAAAGGTAGTAGGGAGGAGTCAGGCAACTATAGGTCAGTAAGCCTTATTTCAGTAGTGGGGAAAGTAATGGAAACCATGTTAAAGGATAGGATTGTTGAACATCTAAAAACACATGGATTTCAAGATCAGAGACAACATGAGTTTACTTCAGCGAGATCATGCCAAACTAATCTTATTGATTTTTTTGATTGGGTAACTAAAATAATAGATCAGGGTGGTGCAGTAGACATTGCTTACCTAGATTTCAGTAAGGCTTTTGACACTGTTGCACATAGAAGGCTTATCAATAAACAGCAATCTTTAAGTTTGGATTCCAATATTGTTGAATGGGTAAGACAGTGGCTGAGTGACAGGCAACAGAGGGTTGTAGTCAAAGGAGTATATTCGAAGCTTGAGCTTGTCACCAGTGTAGTACCTCAGGGATCTGTACTTGGACCCATTCTCTTTAATATTTTTATTAGTGATATTGCAGAAGGTCTTGATGGTAAGGTAAGTCTTTTTTTTAACAGGGTTGATGTTCCAGGAGGGATAAGCCAAATGGCAAATGATTTAGGTAAACTAGAAAAATGGTCAGAGTTGTGGCAACTGACATTTAATGTGGATAAGTGCAAGATAATGCATCTTGGACGTAAAAACCCAAGGGCAGAGTACAGAATATTTGATAGAGTCCTAACCTCAACATATGAGGAAAGGGATTTAGGGGTGATTATTTCTGATGACTTAAAGGTAGGCAGACAATGTAATAGAGCAGCAGGAAATGCTAGCAGAATGCTTGGTTGTATAGGGAGAGGTATTAGCAGTAGAAAGAGGGAAGTGCTCATGCCATTGTACAGAACACTGGTGAGACCTCACTTGGAGTATTGTACGCAGTACTGGAGACCGTATCTTCAGAAGGATATTGATACTTTAGAGAGAGTTCAGAGAAGGGCTACTAAACTGGTTCATTGATTGCAGGATAAAACTTACCAGGAAAGGTTAAAGGATCTTAACATGTATAGCTGGGAGGAAAGACGAGACAGGGGGGATATGATAGAAACATTTAAATACATAAAGGGAATCAACACAATAAAGGAGGAGACCATATTTAAAAGAAGAAAAGCTACCACAACAAGAGGACATAGCCTTAAATTAGAGGGTCAAAGGTTTAAAAATAATATCAGGAAGTATTACTTTACTGAGAGGGAAGTGGATGTATGGAATAGCCTTCCAGATGAAGTGGTAGAGGTTAACACAGTAAAGGAGTTTAAGCATGCGTGGGATAGGCATAAGGCTATCCTAACTATAAGATAAGGCCGAGGACTAATGAAAGTATTTAGAAAATTGGGCAGACTAGATGGGCCGAATGGTTCTTATCTGCCGTCACATTCTATGTTTCTATGAGTGAGAGACTGTGGATTAAGACTAGTGGCTAGAAAGGCCACTAGTGGGGAAAAACTGGAATCGTTGAAATAAAACAAAAGACATGAAACATGATTTTGGATTTCAGGAAAGGATCCTGACATTTGTAAAATATTGTGATCTAAAATGGAGTGTGTCTCTCTAGCTATGAATTTGGAAAGTGTTAAACAAATGTGTATTTTTAAATAATTGGATTATGATATATATTTGCTACTAGGAAAGCAAGTGTTAACTTTGTTAAATTATTTAAATTATTTCTCCTTGAATAAGTGAATGGTATATTTCTGTATTTGTTTAGGATACATTCTTAGAGCTCATTTGCAAAACCTAATTTGTCCAACATTATTATTTTGAGCATATTTACGCACTTTTAAGTATTCATTTTTCATCTCATGTCTTTGTGTTATTTTTATTTCATTCCTTTTTCTGTTTTTTTTCCATGACATTTTATGCACCTTCTGTACACTGGCTAATTCTATATCTTTATCTTGACATTTATGTATTCTGTTATTAAATATCTTAATGTGAGCAATTATTTGTAATTTGTTGATTCGGTATTGTTTGGATTACTATTACGTTGTATTTTATCAAGCACGGCAACTGAATTCCTAAACTCTGTTTAATGCAACTGAAAAGTAAATATCAAATTGATCCTTTAGAAATTCCTCCCAAGCCTCAGTATTTGAAGTATTGGAGCAGCTTCAACTACAGTATTTGTCTGTGTATTTACGGCTTTATATTTTGGCAAGATTCATTTTCCATACTGATGAGAAGCATCCCTTTACTCTATTGAATTCAGTGATACTTAGGATTTTGTATGTGTGTAAGTAAGTGTGTTTATAGAAGTTTAGTGAGGTCTGGCTGTTAGGAACTATAGCAGCAGTGTTATTTGTTTTTACAGAAGAATGATGGAGCTACTACTGATTGCTCATTTCTAATTGCTGATCGGTATCCCAGTTTTAGGCAGGTGTTAAAAATGCTGTAAAGTAAGGATATATTCAAAAATACAATTTTTATTTTTTACCAAATAACAAAATGCAAAGTGAAGAAACAGAAGAACATTAGAAATCAAATAAATATTTGTTGTCGCCACCCTAAGCCTTCAATTCTTTTAGGTCCACTTTAACAGTAGCCAAGGATTTTGTAGGCATTCGGTCAAGTGCACGATTAAAGGAGCATGCTTTAGTTCCTGTCCCTGTAAAATAGGATTTAATCCCCCACTCACCACTAGAGATGTCGCGAACCGTCCGCAAACTTCTCGCGAACGGTTCACCACAGTTCGCGGCGAACCGTTCATGGCGAACTCCGGTCAGCTGACACATCTCTGCCAATCTCCGGCAGACCCTCCCTCCCAGACCCTCCCACCTCCTGGACAGCATCCATGTTGAAGCTGCCTTCAACATGGATGCTGTCCAAAGTGTCTGGGAGGGGCTGGAGATTGGCCGGGATGTGTCAGCTGACCGGAGCTCGCCGCGAACGGTTCGCCGCAAACCGTGGCGAACCGTTCGCGAGAAGTTCGCGGACGGTTCGGCGACATCTCTACTCACCACGTGTCCCATAAAAATGTGAAAATATGCTATTTACTAATCATTTTCCGGTGTCGTGGCTACCTCTGTGCAGCTACCTCTTGTCTCCTGACACATCACGGAGGAGACATAGCCTCTTCCACGATGGTCCAATCCAATGCTCCTGAATAAGCACAATGAAATGAAAAAGGGTTATAACCATAGACTCAGTGGTGAGCCAAGTAAATGCTTACTTCCATTTGCAATTAGAAGATGTCCAGCAGTGCCATCATCTCAAAACTGTCAGAAAACATTCACTGTCAGAGAAGTCTGGTTAAAAGTGGTCTTCATGGAAAACTTGCAGCCAAAAAGATATACCTCCCATGGGAAAAAAAGTAATTCAACTATGCACATAGTTTGAGTGATAAGTCAAAATTTTAAATATTTGGCTGTAGCAGAAGGCAGTTCAGTTTCACTGAAGGGATGGAGAGCAGTAAAACATGACTGCCTGCAAGCAACAGTGAAGCAGGAACCGTTCGCCGGCGAACCGTTCGGTACATCACTAATGCAAATCTCATTGGGGATTAGTCAGAAATAATGGTACAGTCAGATTATTGTACACCATGCAATACCATCAGGGAGGTATCTGATTGGCTCTATATTTATTGTGCAGCATGACAACGACCTCAAATATACAGCAAAATAACTTTTTTACTTTGACATAGTTGTGACTCCCAAAGTTGTGCCATAAAGAAATATCTCTGAATACCTATGGCAACCTCTCAAACATGAGGAAGCAGAATCACAATTATAAAAAATATATGGAAATCAGTTAAGCACGTGTTTGTTAAAGGACACCTTGGATTTCTGTGACATATTTACCCTTACTTTGCTTATCCGTGACTTATAGACCCATCTAATGTTCTCTCATTTTGGGATTTTAATAAGCCTTTTTATCTATGTAAGTCTTCAAATAGATCATATCTTACAGTGGGAATAAGGTTTTGAGAGATGAGCAAGTGTTTGAAAGAACAGTTCTTGAAATGTTATTGTTTAATTATGAGTTTTGAATTTTCTCTGGGGGCCTTAGACTCTCATTTTGTCTCTGTTATTTCATCTCTCTGTTATCATCCAGCAGCCTCACTTGTAGATGTTCTGCTGTTTATATATATATTTTTTGAATTAACAAACATTATTAAATAGATTTTTGTGCTCTCTACAGGATACCACTAGCTTATGACTGCCTTGGCTTCACACCATATCAACATAAAGTATGCCTCTACCAGTTTGAGCTCAAGCAGCTTTGTAAAAAATTTTTTGATAAGCTGACTAATTCCAATGTCATATGGCTCGTTTACTTTGTTGTTACTTTTTAGCCAACAGCCACTACTCTTTACTGTGCCTGTCGATATTGTTAGTGAGTTGCATTTTTTTTCTGTCTGCACTATAGGGTCAGGAACACAAACATGTATTTCTGATCCTATAGGGTTAAAACCACCATCTAGCCACCCTGGTTCCCTCATGCCTCCCTAAATATAGTAAAATCTTACTTGTATCCAAGTCTGCAGCTGCATGCTTTGTGCCTGTTTCCTTTAGATCTGCCCACTACCTGCTGACATCATCAGAAGTGGTAGCCTGATCCAATCATAATGCTTCCCCATAGGATTGGCTGAGACTGAGAAAGAGGCAGATCAGGGGCAGAGCCAGCATGATTCAAACACAGCCCTGGCCAATCAGCATCTCCTCATAGAGATGAATTGAATCAATGAATCTCAATGAGGAAAGTTCAGGGTGTGCATGCAGAGGGAGGAGATACTGAATGTTTGGATGCATTTTAGGCAGCCGTGACCCAGGAAGGATCTCTAACAGCCATCTGAGGAGTGGCCAGTAAAGTTATCACTAGGCTGTAATGTAAGCACTGCATTTTCTCTGAAAAAACAGTGTTTACAGCAAGAAAACTGAAGGTAATGATTCTACTCTCCAGAACAAATTCAATAAGCTGTAGTTATTCCAGTGACTATAGTGTCCCTTTAATTTGAGTAACAACGGGGAGTTAATGGCTGCTGCTACTCAAAGCTAATCACTAAGTAATAGTTAATGGCTCCTGTTATTTTCAGTGGGAGTCACTCAGCACTTCTTTGTAACTGGTTTCCAACCAGGTGTAGCAACTTGTGAATAGATGTTAACGAAACTTAAATGTATACACATCCTAGTGAAACAAAAGGTTTTGTTGCAACTCTATCACTAAGTTTTACCATAGTGTAATGTGCGCATGCTCAAGTGTGTGTTTCTGTGCATTACAAGTAAGCCAACAGTCAGCCAGGAAGTTTGTACCTCAATTTGTTGGTCTGTTTAACTACATAGGATCTTGTTCATTCTGTTCTTCTTTTCTTCGTCATAGGGTGGCAAAAGCACACACAACACAAAATTGATGGCAGCAAGATCACGCAAGATACAAAACTCATATCTTTGACAATGAAAATAATTACACAAAAAGAAAAAAAATGTTTGAAATGCAAACAAGGCAAAATCAATTGTAAAGATATGTGCATCAGGATGACGTGTTCATCCTTGTTCATTCTCTGAGGGTCATTATAGCACCAGTGTATGGGCTGAAATGCCTTGTTGATTACCCCAGGTGCAGCACAATCAGGTTAAAATATGTGCTCACACTGAATATTGCCATTGTCCTCCTAGCACTGTGTGGCAGAGCCACTCCATCAGATGATCTGAAGTACTATTTGCAAATAGTATGCCACGACTGGTCTGTTAATTACACAATAATGCAAAATACATAATAAGGAACAGTGGACAATTTTTATTTTTTTTTAAATAACATTTTACTACTTAAAATTGCCTATCTTGGCAAACATATATTGGTTTCAACCACACCATATGGTAATATCGTATTAAGCCCACTACAATGTCACAATATGCCCAATATTGATGGGCCTACACTATTTTTAACTTGTGAGATAAATGTGCTAACGGAAGTACTTCCTGCTTAAACAGCTTCAAGAGACTCTCCTCAAATTTGTACTTTTCTGTGGTCATCTCCAAAGTTGCACATATTGTTATGGATGCTCTACCCAAAAGGATTCTGGTCTGGATTCCAATATACACAGAAAAAGGAGATGGTGGCACACCTGAAACATGCATTATACCATATGGACATGTCATGTTAAGCCCACCACTACATCACAGTACCCCAATATCGAAGTCGTACACTATAGGTGCCCCTTTGAATGTAACAACAGAACAACATACATTTGTGGAGAGTCTTTGGAAGTTGTTTAAAGGAACACTCCAAACACCTAAATCCCAAAGTGCTTTATGTGTAAAGAGTTTGTCCTCTTTTTCTCATTTTACAAAAAGTACAGCTTTCAATAGAAATCGGCACTTTTATAAACAAACCTTGTTACACTCCATTGCTGACAAGCAGACAGCATGTTCTGTGACACCCTGGTTGTTTAGCTCAGTGGAACTAAACTCAAGAGGTATCCAATTGCCAAGAGCAACTGCCTTGCAAAGGCTTCTCATTGATCTGTATTGGGAAGTCTGTGATTGGACAGACACAGAAAGCCTGGGCTGTGTTCGAAGGGGAGGGATTGCAAATTTTCCAGACAAGAGATCAGCAGCTTTTGCATGCTGTTTTTAGAAATACCCACAATGAAAAAAATTCATAATTAATTTTTTTTGTATTTGGAGAGTGGAGTATCTTTTTAAGCAGTATTGCAGTTAGCATGTTTATCTCCTATGTTCAAATGAGTGTAGGACCCACCGACTGTTACGTAGTGGTGGGCTTGACACAATATAGCCATATGGTATAACTGAATCCCTATGTTTGTTTGCTAAAATAGGTGATTTTAAATAACCTTGTAAAATGTAAAAATTTAATAAAAATTGTATTTATCTGTATGAGTGTGCTGTTCCATAATCTGTATTTTGTTTATATTTTGGTTTAAGGCAGCATCCACTCCTGCGAAACGCATGTTCCGTCTATGCCCCCATTTCCCATTTTTCCCACTGCAGAATGATGATTAGAATATATCTGTCTACTGATTAGTCACATCTGTTTTAGCATGAATAGATATCTGCAAGTTAGATTGGATCATAATTTACATCCATGATAAATGTTAGAAACTGCCACATCAAAAGTTTCCTTTAATACTGCCGATTGTCATTTTTTTATTTTGCGTCTTGCAATAGCAAATTGTTATGTTTACAAAACTCAACAAGGTGCACAATGATTAACAATGAATTAATAATTGCTGTTTTGCTCTCTGCAGGATATACTTTCAAAGCCGCCATTTGCAATTCATCTCACACAGCAAATGTTACGGAGAAGAAATGAACATTGAGCTCACATTTCGATTTGTTTTGACTGTTTCCTGTAGACTTGCCCAGTGTCAAATCAGTGAAAAGCATTTTCAATATCAATTCAGCTAGTGCTGCTCTACCACAGGAGGCAATCTGCTTAACGTATTCCATCACTTATGTCTTGAACTTTGAATGGAGACACCTTATACGAAATCACCATTCCAGTGCTGGTGAGAATCTCAAATAAATGTATATAACAGTGAATGATGAAATAAAACAGATAATTATCGTCAGATAATTATTGAGAACTGACGAGGGAAGGGCAACATTTAAGCCAATATAATCAAGTTATAAAACAACTCACATATTCTCCAGATCATATAACATTTTCCCTTCTTAATTCTCAAGTACATAGTTCTTGGGTTAATGAATAATGTTTAGAAGGGCAAAATAATATTTAGGGAGTGAAATCTAATTTTCAGGGTGGCCTTGCCATATTCCAGGTGGAAGTTTGCAGCATTTTCGTTTTATTACATGGGCAATCCAGATGCTTTCTGAAGAGCTTTATGAGTGAAGAGTGTGTCCTCTTTTTTTTTTATTTTGCAAAAAGTGCAGCGTTCAATAAAAATTGTCACTTTCACAAATTAACCTGGTTACACCCCCAGGCTTTCAAGTGGAGTTCAGGTCATGTTACTTCTTGGTTGTTTAGCTCAGTGGAGCTAAACTCAAGAGGTAGCCAACAGCCCAGCCCACCTGCATTGCAAAGACTTCTTATTGAGCTGCATTGGGAAGTCTGTGATTGGACAGGCAAAGATAATCTGGACTGTGGAAGAAGGGGAGGTATTGTCAATTTTTTAGACAAGAGATCTACAGCAGTTTCTAGATATACCCTTAATGGAAAAAATCATATTTAAATGCATGTATGTTTTCATTGTAGGATATCTACTAAACATTTTTATTGTATTTATTCATTTTGTATTTGGGCCGTAAAGTATCATATTAACAGTGTTTTATTGGAGGTTAAATCCTAACACTACCAAGCCAGATCAAAATCAGATACCCTGCTGAGACACCCCGTATTTGATTTTGTTGACTAGTGTGCATTGTTCAAAACTTTAATTATTAATACCGTGAAAATGCTTACAGCAACAAATATAGATTTTATCTTTTAGTTTTACTCTGTTGGGTTTATTTACCAAAATAGAAATTGTGCAGAATTGACTAGGAAACTTTCAAAATTATAGCTAACCATAGAAACTTGTTTTGTTTTTGTTTTGTTGTTTTTTCCAGCAGCTACACTGATTTTGTTTTAAAAAAATGCAATTCCCTGTACAATTTTCCTTATTCTAAATTTAGTGAATAATCCCTATATCATTTACTCTGCAGGTGTCTGATAATAGTTCAGCTTCGGTGATCCACTTTTCTTGCAATGATCCTATAGGAGGCATCAAAAGAGTTAATGTGATGCTCAGTGTTAGGAAATGAGGCTCATGTGTTCTGCCGCTGGTAAAACACTGGGATCTAAGCAGTTCGTAAACTTGGTATCTCATGCCTACAGCTAAGGGATGGCTGGCTATTAGTTTTCTAACCTTTCCCCTAACATTCATCTTTTTTGTGTGATTCTCAGCTTCATTGAAGTCTTCACATCTTCATAAGCCCAACATGAAATTAAATTGTCTCGCACTAATGGAATGTATCTGAATTCGGATCTCCAGGCGGAACACAAGGTGAACCGTGTGGCACACTGGGAGTTTAATGTGATGGATCCATAAAATCAGTTGGTTTTAAATAAAACAGAAAATCGCTGACAAATCAAGCCTTTGTTATGGGAGAATATTAAATTGTCAAATGTGTTCTCCTAGAACTGTTATTAAATGGCATTGTTTAAATCCTCTGGAGGCAGATATCTCTGAACATTTCTATAAATTGTCAAACACATGCCTAGTAGGAAGCAACGTGTGCTCCAGTGTACAGCATAGTGAGCAGTATGTGTGACATTATGTGTGAAAGTGCAGGACAGAGCAAGAAGTATGTGTGACAGTAAAATATTCAGTTTGTGACAGTGCAGGGTGCAAATATGGCTGACAATGGAGTGAGTAGTGCCTGTTACAGTGTCCGGTGAGATGCATTAAACTGTTTGCAGGTTTGTTATGTTTCTTCTAAATTGTATAACGAATAATAGGAAAGTAACTTTGGCAAAATACTGTGGGGTTTATACACTAAAAGTCAAATTATAGGGAACAGGAAAACGAATAGCAACATTTAGACCCAATAATTGATTTGAAAAATTCTCAAACTCAGCTATAGTTATGCTTGGTTATTTTACATAAATTTTGGTTATTTTAACCTAATTTTGCAACTGTTGGGAGGCCTCTACTTATCTCCCAATGATGCATTTAGTATGTGACTGTCAAGTAGCAGGAATCCCCCTAGAGAGCTTGGAACATGACTGAGGGTCTTCATCTTGGAGAGTTCTGGAGAAACAGAGACACATAGTTTTTGGGTTTGTTTGTTTTTTTACTTAGCGAGGGGCTTCCTTCAACTTCCTGTTCTCCATCTTGGCTCATGACGTAACATTTCAAGTTCTCTCTCCGTCCTTCCCTAGTTTTACTTATTATTATTTTAATTACTTGTTTGTGTTGGTGAAATCAGGACTTCACTTCTGTGAGGCTTTACTAGCCAATGGTGGAGTATGTTTAATAAAACTAGCCTGTAAGTCCCTGGCTTCTATTTTAACCTCTCTGCTTGTAAAAGTGTTCACAAGATGGCAGGGATGGAGTGCAATGGTGTGTCATTGTTATATATAGCTAGGGATACCATATCCATACAAATTATACAAATTGATGGACAACATACAAACAGTGCTTCCTTGCAGTATGTAGAAGTCGCATGCTGCATGTGATAAATTAATCAGCAATGTTAAAGCATATACATTATCCATAATACAGAGTAGCATTTTCATGTGCTGCCCATTAACATGATGAAATCAAGTGTATTCAGGAAAACATGGTGAATATTACAACCATAAATATAACCCAACACGCACTATATGAACCCACCAGAGAGAGACAGAGAAAATTAGGCACACATACCGTTCATTACAATGGCCGTGCTGAATAGAATTCCAGATGGGAAGGTCAATACATGCCAAGGTCAATGGGAAACCAGAAATTGAATGTATGTGAGACAAAACCAGGTCAGGGATGCCAGAAAACAGAATAATCACGGTAAGCCAAGTAAAACAACAGCAAAATAGACAAGATAATAATATAAACTCACTATTGAGACACTAAAGAACCATAACGGTGCACTGGGCACCTGGTAATTCCCACTTTCATAAGCTGGGAGGTGTTATTTGTAAAAACCACGCCCTCAAAACATAAGAGGGTGGTGAAAATGACATGAATCAGCACATAGGCGTGCGCAGCAAATTGCATTAGGGTGTGCACCCTAAAGCACAAGCACACGCCGCATATATATATATGTATTTATGTATATATATATATGTGTGTGTATATATATATATATATATATACACACATACACACACTGCTGTGTGTGTGTGTGCTGTGTGAGGGTGCTGTTAGTGTGATGTGTGTGTGATGGTGCTGGTAGTGTGCTATGTGGGTGAGGGTGTTTGTGTGTGCGTGCTTGTGAGGATGCTGTTAATGTACTGTGTGTGAGGGTGCTGTTTGTGTGTGAGGGTAATGTACTGGTAGTGTGCTGTGTGTGTTGTGTGTGTGTTTGTGAGGGTACTGTTAGTGTGCTGTGTGTGTGTGTGAGGGTGCTGTTTGTGTGTTTGTGAGGGTGCTGTATGTGTGTGTTGGTGCTGTATGTGTGTGTGGGTGCTGTATGTGTGTGTGGGTGCTGTATGTGTGTCTGTGGGTGCTGTATGTCTGTGGGTGCTGAATGTGTGTGGGTGCTGAATGTGTGTGGGTGCTGTATGTCTGTGGGTGCTGAATGTCTGTGGGTGCTGTAGGTCTGTTGGTGCTGTAGGTCTGTGGGTGCTGTAGGTCTGTGGGTGCTGTGTATGTCTGTGGGCTGCTGTATGTGTGTGGGTGCTGTATGTGTGTGGGTGCTGTATGTCTGTGGGTGCTGTATGTCTGTGGGTGCTGTATGTCTGTGGGTGCTGTGTATGTGTGTGGGTGCTGTATGTGTGCTGTATGTCTGTGTGTGCTGTATGTATGTGTGTGCTGTGTATGTGTGTATGTGTGCTGTATGTGGGTGGGTGATTGTGGAGGGTGGAGGTGGGGGTACATTACTTGCTATCCTCCCTCCCTTCTTACCTTTTGTAGGGAGGGGGGATAGTGCTGCTGCTTTCCCTGGTGGTCCAGTGGAGAGTGAACTCTAGCCCCCTGTGGGGCTAGAGTTCACTCTCGCGAGATTTGAGCGTTGCCGTGGCAACACTCATATCTCGCGAGAGGAACCCGGCGGAGCTGCTGGCAATAGCTCCGCCGGTCCTCTCCTGCCTCCCTCCCTGCATGTGGGTCAGTGGGGAGGGAGGCTGAGAGCAGAGCCGGCGCTCGGATAGCGCCGGCTCTGCATGAGCCGACAGGGGAGATCCTGAGATCTCCCCTGCCGGTCTCAATATACATAGGCGTGCCGCGGGGATTAGGGTGTGCCCAGGCACACCCGGCACACCCCGTGCGCACGCCTATGAATCAGCATCAGTGATGACATGATGCCAACACACATGTGTTGTGTGATTAAACAGGGCTTGGGCACAGAAGTCGATGTCAGAGAGGCCAAAGGAGAGAGCAAGGACTACAAAAATGGTGGTAAGCCTGATTAGGGCTTCCCTTGATCGGCAGACAGCCAAGGTAAGTACCGGCCTGAAAATGGGAAATTATATGGGTGGGTGGTGCCCTGATAGAAGGGGGCTGGGCCAAAGATCTCTGTTAAAGTCCGTATTGTTTGTTTGGAATTTGATTGTGGCCAGTCCATCAGCTCATTGTATCTATATAACTATTCCCTGAATTATACCTACTTTTGGTATTACTATTTATAGAATACTTTTAAGGAGTGTTTTGAGTTAATCATTCTATAAGTATATGCATCTACAAGCTCCACCATCTGTTCAGTTGGATTAACACACATTATATAGATGTCCTTATCTTCGCTTGGTATCTATATAATATAGGATGCACACTATAACAACTTCAGACAGTAATTTTAATACAACTTTATTATGTACAAAAAAGTACTATCGTGATGAACAAGACCAGAAATAAACAAAATAACAGAAGCAGAGGCAGTACAATAATACAATGGTACAATACCAAGAAATCTTACAAGCCACAAGACAGAAACACGAGTCACCAAACTCCCAAATGTTTTGGCACCAACTGGCTGCCTTTACCAAGGGTACCCATAACGTTGGGGGGGGGGGGTTGGTGACTCGTGTTTCTGTCTTGTGGCTTGTAAGATTTCTCGGTATTGTACCATTGTATTATTGTACTGCCTCTGCTTCTGTTATTTTGTTTATTTCTGGTCTTGTTCATCACTATAGTACTTTTTTGTACATAATAAAATTTGTATTATAATTACTGTCTGAAGTTGTTATAGTGTGCATCCTATATTATATAGATATTTGGATATTCAAACACTTAAGGGAGTGTTTATATGGTTTGCACCTAGCTATGTAATATAATTGTGTCTCTCCATGTGATTTGACTTATCTTCGCTTGAACCAAGCACCAAAATGACAGCAGGACCTATTGCATGAAGGTAACTTCCACATTTCCAAATAGACTCTATTACTATATATCAAGACTAATAAAAAATAAGTATTTTACGCTAGCTTAGTGTGGCATGTTAATATGTTTTCAAATTATTTGAGCACCACTAAATAATTCAATATCAGCTCATTTCATATCATTCACAATGTGTGAACTCATTTGCTTAAATACTTAATTTCACAGAGAAAGCTCACATTTAATTAACACAGCAACCATTCATTTTAAATCATTTAGTTGTGTTACTTAATATACTGTCATTGTCTAATAATTTGAAAACAAAGATGATTGAAAAGACTATGGTGTAGATGTATTGTGACTGAAATAAAGATAAAGAGGAAATAAAACATAATTGCCCTAGGTCTATCAACCCTTGTTGCCTCCAAGTGAAATCATTGGCTAGCTCCATTTTGAATCCAGCACAAAAATGACAGGCTTAATGATCAATTTGACCATTCTAACCTTAACAATAAAAAAATAAGGAAAATATAATTAAAAAAAATAGATATCTGTTTTGCCCCTCCCCCCATAAAATACATAGTTTCATAGCTGAAAAGAGACATGCGTCTATCAAGTTCAGCCTTTGCTGTTTATCCAAAAGAAGGAAAAAAAAAAAAAAATTTAAGTGCTTCCAATTGTGCAACAAACTAGGGAAAAAATCCTTCTTGACCCCAGAATGGATATCAGATATCTCTTTCAAGAGGCTATTAACCCCCGAATTAAGATTTATATCCCTGTATATTATGTTTTGTTTTTTTTAATCAATTTTGAAGCGTTCCTAGTGCCATAGTATAGAACAGGTGCCGAAAATTGCACAGCATATTCAAGATGCGGTCTTACTAGTGATTTATAAAGTACGCAAAATTATATTTTTATCCCGAGAATTAATGCCCCTTTTATTTCTAATATATAAAAATAAAATAAATTAGCCACACATTGATGTCATTATAGAGATGCTATAAAGTCATTAAAAATGACAGCAGCATTATTGCATAATGTGCAACATTATGTCAGATATCATTACAGTCATAGAATTTACTGCACACGTAAACCTCAGTCCACTGTTTTTATAACCCCAACCATCAGCCCCTCTAACTATAACCACCCTTAGATTCCCATAACTCTAACTTTATCCTAGCCTTTCCTCCCCCTTTGTTGGGTTGTGATTAGCATGGTGTAATGTTCCAAAGTTAGAGTGCTGAATCACTGTATCAATGCCAACATTTAAAGCTCAATGTTTTAATGTATAAAATGTTTATTGAAAAACAATATAAATTGTAAAATTTACCCCACCAATACTATTGTATGACATTAGTAGGAGAGCATGAAGATACAATATCCACAAATATTTGCCAAATCTTTTAAAGGGAAACTCCAGTGCCAGGAAAACAATCCATTTTCCTTGCACTGCAGATCCCCTCTACCCCCCACCCGCATCCCTGGTTGCTGAAGGGGTTAAGACCCCTTCAGTCACTTACCTGAGACCCCCGCCAATGTCTCTCGGCAGTGGTTTCTTCTGGCAGCCGGTCCTCCCAGTCTTTACGTCGGCCGGTGGGCGAGACTGATTCCGCCCACCGGCGGGGAGACCTAATGCACATGCACGGCAATGCCGCACATGCGCATTCGAGCTCCCCATAGGAAAGCATTGAAAATGCTTTTCAATGCTTTCCTATGGGAAATTAAGCTACGCTGGAGGTCCTCACACAGCGTGAGGACGTCCAGCGACGCTCTAGCACAGGTTTTCTGTGCTGTAGAGCAGGAAGTGCCCTCTAGTGGCTGTCTAATAGTCAATAATTACAGTTGCAGGCTTAAGGGTAGTGGGAGTTGGCACCTAGACCACTCCAATGGGCAGAAGTGGTCTGGGTGCCTGGAGTGTCCCTTTAATCACAGATTCTTAAATAATGCTCAGTAGTAATTGGGCATAATACAGCCCTGAACAAATATAAACAATTGTCAATTTAACTGGAGATTCAAACTACATTCATGTTTGAGCTAGTCTTCACATTAGTTCCTGTAGGAGGAAGACTGGAATATCTCTTGATACATGTTCCACCAATGGTTTCAAATGCAAAACTTTGACAAGGTCTCCATAGCTGAAGACACTTTTCTGTCCCAGGACTCTCATTGAAGGAACAAAGGTTTTAGACTTGCTTATTATGCAGTTTTTTCCTTCAAACTAACTATTCTTACTGCCTTATTCATACAGCTAGTGGGATCTCCCTGTGACAGAGCTCGCATACTCCGGGAGTACTTCCACCCAGTCAGTTTCCTAGTGACTTTCAGGGACCCTGGAAGACTTCAGCCCCAGTAGACAAAGCTTGACTGGGAGCTCTCCTACCAGGCTGCAGCTATCTTATACCAAGCAGGTATTGTCCCCTCTGCTATTCGTCTGCAGCTCTCTTTCCAGGCAGGTATCCACACCTTTGCCTGCAATGTGATTAGCTCCTGCCTTTATAAAGGTACGTATGCCTCTCAGGCCTAGCTCTTTTTGAATTGTCACGGGCTACAGAGACCATGCAGCCAGCAAACAGGTCCGAAGACTCTGTTATTAGAATCCCTAAACAAGTCCACACAGGACACAGACAGTTCCAAAACAGCACATCTCTTTATGCCCATACAGCCTCATTTGCATACATAGGGTTAAATCAGTACGCAAAGTTCTCCTTCAGATCTGCCACCGTAACCACTCCCAAACAGCACAGTGAGTCCAAGTCATCCAATAGCAATATGGTCTTGGGATAGAAACCAATTGCACTACATATACCAAGTCAGTCGACAGCAGTATGGACTTGGGATAGTAACCAATTACACATGCAGTACTGTTTACAAGTAAGGGTGGAGACAGACCAAGGATGCCACTCCCTTAATTCTCCCATGTGGCCCTCAGCCCTTGTTATTGTCTGGCTGAGGACCACATGGGAGAATTAAGGGACCTACAATGGGCACAGGATGACTAAAACATAAGGGTAATCTGGGGACCTAAATAAAGCATCCATACTCCGTCCCCAGTGATCGTGAATACCTTTCCAAAGGTGGATTAACCAGGTACCAAACCTCCAATCAGGGCCGGAGTGGCCCACTGGGATACCAGGACGTTTCTCAGTGGGCCGTGGCACTTGGAGCCGCACAGTTCAGCAGCCCTTCCCACCCAATACACACACTCTCACATTGGGGGCCTGAGGAGCACAGGTCATCCCTAGAAGACAATTTCCTTTATCCACTCGCGAGCAGCAGGTGCTGAAAATTGCTGCTCACGAGTGAGACAATGAGCAGACAGCTGGCAGGAGCCTGGAGTAAGTGTAGGGAGGATGCCAGTCCCAGCCTCTGCCTGAAAGCCTTCAAACATCGGAAGCATGTGACCTGGCAATCAGGCAGAGCAGGGCAGCCCACATGGGTCTTCTGAAGTTTTGCTTCCTGTGGTAAAGTGCTGTCAGGCAGGGAGGCCTGTGAGAGAGCTGGAGACTGTAGCCCCATGTAGCCAGCTTAGCGGAAAAGGGCCTTGACAGGAGTTAGGAGGCGGGCATAGGAGGGACCAGTAGGTCTGTGGGATTATGGGATGGGGGCTGGCTATTTAATAGGCAGCCATTTTAAAATTGTGCACATTAATTTCTGCCTAGCGGTGTTTGTGGTTGCCTCTGGTACTCACTGACCTGCTAGGTAGGGTTTTCTTTTTGTCTCCTCTGCAGGGCCATGGAAGAGGTTGAGCGGCTCCTGGATGGGATTCGGGCGGCGGCGCAGCAACAGGGCCCAGGCTGGGCGAAGATGCACCTGGGGCCCCTTCTGGCGACGGCTGATGGCGGCGGCGGTCGCCCGGCGCGGGCTAGGAGACCTCCAAGGCGGTTGAGTCCGGGCACGGGGCCCGTGACTCCCTCCACCAGCGGTACTGCGGCCGTGGGAGAAGGCCGCGACAGGCCGGGAAGCCGCGCGGTCGAGGTACCACCTCCCGGCGGCCGGCCTGGGCCTCGGCAGACGGGCTCGCGGCGGGCTGCGGCCCTGGCGGCAGACGGCGCGCCCCCTGGTCCGGTCGGGGCGGCGCCGGGACCGGATGAGGCGCAGGCGGTGAGGTGGCCCTGCCGGGAATCGGGCAGGCGGGCCGGGCGGGCTCTTCCAACGGCAGGAGCGGCGGACGGAGGAGAGCGGGCCGGAAAGGCACGGACCGGGCCCAGGGCGGAACAGGCAAGTGCAGGGGGCCCTCCTGGGGGTCCCCTTGGCGTGGGGCCCAGCTTCAGGGTGCAGCCTGGGGGTGGTAGGCGGGTGGCTTGGGGTGGGAGTAGTAGTGGGGCTCAGGTATCTGGGGGGGCTCTTCTGGAGGGGTTCAGAGTTGCTCTCAGGGCCACAGAGTGGGGGGGAGTGGGGGGGGCCCCGTGTTAGGGTTGCTGGGGGTATCGGGGGGGCCCTTGGAGTGCCTGGGAGATCAGCTGGTCGGGTAGGGAAGGTAGGTGTTGAGGTGGGTAAGGAAGGGGTTGGTCGGCAGGCGGTTGAGCGTAGGGGGCGGGGGGTGTCTGGGAGCCGGTCACAAGGGCGGGGGGGTACAGGGGTGGGGGGGGGCTATGAGGGCTCGGAGGCCGGGTCTAGTGGGTCAGGGGGTGGTGGGCCTGGTGACAGCTCCGGGTCGGGCTCAGGCAGCGTTGGTTCGTCACCTGTGAGGGACGCGAAGTCCCTCAGGGCGCGGGGGAGAAAGGGGGCCCGGCGCAGGCGCTCTCCCTCGGGAAGTTCAGTAGAGTCCAGGTCAGGGTCCTTGGGGCGGGGACGACAGGGGAGGGTGAGGAGGGTTGATGGTAGGAGTCGGAGTCCTCGGGGCGGGGGGGAGCGGGCTCACGGGGGTCAGCGGGTGAGTGGCGCAAGACGGGAGGCCTTGGTGGCAGGCAGGCGCTCCCTGGGTCGGGACGGGAGGGGAGCCGGTGAGCACTACCCCCCGCCCAGGATGTCTTCTCCTCATTCTAGGTCTCTGAGCCGTTCATCGTCTATGTTTTCGAGGCATCAGGCGGGCGCCCTGGTTGGCGGGACGTCGGCGGATGTTGCGCATCCAGGTCAAGCAGCGGTTGACAACGCAGCCCCGGGTACGGACGGATCGAGGGGCTTGGCCGGTGAGTCCAGTGGCCCTCTAGGGTCTAACACACTAGTTCACACACTTCAGTCACTGCTCCACTCATTGGGGGCGGGGGGTGGCACTTCGGGTGACGTAGGTCAGGTTTGTACGCGAGGGACCGGCGAGGCGGGGCATGGTAGCGGGGCTCCCGTGGTGACCGCGCCCAGCGGGGGGGCGGCGGTGGAGGCCAGTCCGGGTGAGGTGGGACGCAGAGCGGGCGGGTGAGCTGTGGACGGGGGAGCGGGCGGAATTGTCGGGGGCGTGTCGGACGCAGCTAGGCAACATGCGTACGTGTCATTCGCGGGCCCGCTGGGGGTGCACCTCAAGCAGGAGGCGAAAGAAAAAATTTGGAAGGGGGAGTTCTGTGAGATATTCTCCCTTCTTCCTCTGGAGGACTTCATTGACCTCAAAGAGGAGGACAAGAAGGACGAAAAGAAGTTCGGGAACTGGTTGAGGGCGTTCTGCGTCCTGGCCAGTGTGATAGGGGAGAAATCACCGAGTTCTTGCTCTTCCCTATTCTGTTATTTGGACGGGATCTGGGAAGCGTACCGCACCTACGGCGGGCTGGCACGGTGGCGGTACGACGAGCAGTTCCGGCAGCGCTTAGCAGCCAATCCGGGGATGAGGTGGGACCAAATGGACCTGCCCCTTTGGATGAAGCTGATGATGGCGCAGAAGGCACAGCCCTTTCAGCACGCGGCTGGCGCAAAGGGACAGTCCGCCTCGTCGGCCGCCTTGCAGAAGGGCTTATGCTGGTCGTTCAATGAGGGTCAGTGCAAGTGGGGGACAGCCTGCCGCTTCAAGCATGAATGCGCGGGCTGTGGTGGGACTCACGGGCTCCAGAGATGCTATAAGAAAGCTAAGTCGGGTGGAGCCGGAGCTCCTCCCGCGGCTGGGGGCAGTGGGACAGCTTCTGCCCCGGGGCCTAACCCCGGTGAGGCTCGACGCGATGGAACCCTGGCTAAGCCGCTACGGTAAACAGGGGGACGCAGAGCTGCTTAGGTCGGGGTTTGGACAAGGGTTCTTCATCCCCTTCCAGGCGAGGGGGGGTTCGGTTTGTACGCGTAATCTGAAATCGGTGCGGGAATTTCCGGATGTCGTCCGGGAAAAGCTCAGTAAGGAGGTGCGGTTGGGCAGGATGGCGGGTCCATTCTCAGCCCCGCCGCTTGAGGGCCTTAGGGTGTCACCACTAGGGGTGGTTCCCAAGAAGGAGAGCGGGAAGTTTCGGCTCATTCATCACCTGTCCTATCCTAAGGGTGCGTCGGTGAATGACGATATCGATGGGAACTTGTGCTCGGTCTCTTATGCATCATTCGACCAGGCGGTCGAGCTGGTTAAGAGGGCCGGGCGTGGGGCTTTGCTGGCCAAGGTGGATATCGAAGCTGCTTTTCGCTTGCTTCCCGTTCATCCGGCTTGTCACCATCTACTGGGGTGCTTCTTCGAGGGAGGTTACTTCGTCGACTTATGTCTCCCGATGGGCTGCTCCATTTCGTGCTCCTATTTTGAGAAGTTCAGTACCTTTCTCGAATGGGTGGTGCGGGTGGAGTCAGGGAGCGAAGCGATGGTGCATTATTTGGATGACTTCCTCTGCGTGGGGCCGGCGGGTTCTCCCGCCTGCCTGCACCTGTTGCGGATGGTTGAGTGGGTGGCGGGCCACTTTGGGGTGCCATTGGCGGCTGACAAGACTGAGGGCCCGACCGAGTGCCTCAGCTTTCTGGGTTTGGAGATAGATTCGGTGCTCGGGGAATGCCGGCTGCCCCTGGCTAAGTTGGGCGGACTGCGTAATGCGGTGACCGCGGTGCAGCGGGCACGTAAGGTGACCCTGAGGCAGCTACAATCATTGATCGGGATGCTCAATTTTGCCTGTAAGGTGATACCTATGGGTAGGGTGTTCAGCCGCAGCCTGTCGGCAGCCACCGCGGGGGTCGGTTCTCCACATCATTTCGTTCGGGTCTCTTCCTCGATGAGGGCTGACCTGGACGTCTGGAAGGTCTTCTTGCAAGACTTTAACGGGACGGTGTTCTTCCGTCAGGAAAGTGTGTCCACGGCCGAATTGGAGCTGTTCACCGACGCATCAGGTAGCGTGGGTTTTGGGGCCTACTTCGGGGGGAGATGGTGTGCTCAGAGGTGGCCGGAGGCGTGGGGGCAAAGCCCCCTCATACGGAACTTGGCTTTTCAGGAGCTGTTCCCGTTGGTGGTGGCATTGGCCCTGTGGGGGGACCTGCTTCGCAACCGCAAGGTGGTCTTTTTCTCTGACAATATGTCGGTGGTGCACGCCGTCAATAACCAGTCGGCAGCATCCAAACCAGTGGTGAAGCTATTGCGGCGATTTGTCTTGCTGTGCATGTCCCTTAATGTAGTTTTTCGCGCGCGTCACTTGCCTGGGTATTTGAACGAGGTGGCTGATGCTCTGTCTCGCTTTCAGTGGTCCCGGTTTTGGGCGGTGGCTCCGGAGGCTCAGGAGACAGGGCAGGCGTGCCCAGACGAGATGTGGCAGCTCGGAGCATCATGCTTGGAGGACTCGTAACGGCTTCGCTGGCACCAACCACCTGGACCGCATACAGTAAGGTTTGGGGTGCCTGGGAACGTTCCTGGGAAGGGCTGGGCCAGGGGCCGCAGGTGGAAGCGTTGCATGATGCCTTCCTGTGGTTTACTTTTAATTTGCTGGCAAAAGGTGTGTCCCCCGCAATGGTTGATAGGACCATGGCGGCGATGGCCTTTTGGTTTAAATTCCACGGGTGGGAGGACCTCACGAAGGTGTTTGTTATTCGGCAAGCTCTCAAAGGGTATCGGAGGGGCCGGAGGGCGCCGGATGCTAGGCGCCCGGTCTCGGTTCGGGTACTTGGGAACTTACTCCGGGTGCTGCCCGGAATCTGCTTCGACGGGTTTGAGGTAGCCCTGTTCAGGGCAGCTTTTCTCTTGGCCTTCTTCGGGGCATTCCGGATAGGGGAATTGGTGAGCGCTACTCGGTCAGGGTCGGGGGGTCTGCAGGTATCCGGTGTTCGCATGCTAGCTGGGAACTTGGTAGTATACCTGGCTACGTCCAAAACGGACGTCATGGGTAAGGGCCGGGACGTGACGTTGGGTCCCCTGCCCGGGTCTTCACTGTGCCCGGTTGCGGCAGTGGCTCGGTTCTTGGAGTTGAGACCGGCAGTTGGGGGGTCTTTATTGGTTCATGTCGATGGCTCCTCGCTCTCTCGTTTTCAATTTTCTAAGGTGTTCCGATCGGGCCTGGGGGCGTTGGGGTTGAGTGCTGCTGCCTATGGGACTCATTCCTTTCGCATAGGGGCGGCCACTGAGGCCGCACGCCTGGGCATGGGGGACGAGTTAGTCAAGAGGATCGGGAGATGGGAATCCGCTCGGTTCCGCACGTATGTGCGCTTGGGTTTGTTGGATCAGTGATGCGGGCTGTATCGGACGGGGGGAGGGCCCCGGTCTGGGTGTAGGTGTTTTACGCTGTTTTCCTTCTTCCCCAGGTTATGTCGCGTGGATCGTGGGCCATTCCTTCATCGTCTGGGCCGGTCGGAGAGCTGCAGCTCGAGCACAGGGCCAACAGCTGGGCTTCCCAAAAGACCTCATAACAGTGCGATGGCTGGGTTTTAAGGGATTTGGCTGGGGCGACATGTGCGGGGTAATAATTCGGATGGTAGCAGGCGGGGCGAGGCCGGATATGCTAGTTCTACACGCAGGGGGCAATGATCTGGGCCTCATTCCGCAGCGTAGGTTGGTAAAATGGAAATGGATGAAGCAGGACCTGAACAGGTTGTTCGATCTGCTTCCTGGGGTGATGCTGGTGTGGTCTGAGATCGTTCCGAGGCGTCGGTGGCGACACGCGAGGGATCCGGTAGCCATCGACAGATGCAGGGGAAAGGTTAACAGCTTGATGGCAAGCTTCGTGAGGAAATTGGGGGGCGTGGTAGTGAGGCACGTAGAATTGGAAGGCGGGCTGCCAGGTTATTACCACACGGACGGCGTCCATCTCTCAGCGGTGGGTCTAGATTTGCTGAACTTGGGCTTGCAGGAGGGGATGCAGAGGGCTCTCTTTCTTCGGGGTGGCGGAGCTCGGTCGGCTTGAGGGGTCAAGGTCCGAGCTTGTGGCGGGATAGAGAGCTAGGGAAGGCAAAAATAGGCTCCCCATGAGGAACGTGAGGAACAGGAAGAATTGTGGTCACTGGTGGATGGTGGGTTTCGAGTCCTGGAGGTGGCTCAGAACCTGGTGGGGTAGGGGTATCTGGGTATACCCCTACCGTGGTTACTTATGGTTGGCACTTAAGTCGGTTCATGTTGGACTGAGGTTAAAGCGTTATTTATATATATTCATGTGTTTCTTATGTTGGGTCATTGCCCTGATATTTAATGAAGGTATAGATGCGAGGGCGGAGTATGGGGGCAATGACCCATGTTTTATATATATGTTAATTATTAGTATCGTTACTATGTTTGTTAATAAAGCTGTGGACTAATTTTCCCATATCCCTGTGTCAGCGTGTTATTGGGGATAAGTATGTGGGGTGGTTGTTGTCAAGGTTCCGACTGCCCATATGGCGACTATACACCAGTCATGTAGCCCCATGTAGCCAGAGCGCAGGCTTAGCGGAAAAGGGCCTTGACAGGAGTTAGGAGGCGGGCATAGGAGGGACCAGTAGGTCTGTGGGATTATGGGATGGGGGCTGGCTATTTAATAGGCAGCCATTTTAAAATTGTGCACATTAATTTCTGCCTAGCGGTGTTTGTCCCACCCTCCCTCCCTGTAATAGGTTGTTTCTGTTTTTATCCCGTTTTGTCACAGCGGCGGGATAGAGAGCTAGGGAAGGCAAAAATAGGCTCCCCATGAGGAACGTGAGGAACAGGAAGAATTGTGGTCACTGGTGGATGGTGGGTTTCGAGTCCTGGAGGTGGCTCAGAACCTGGTGGGGTAGGGGTATCTGGGTATACCCCTACCGTGGTTACTTATGGTTGGCACTTAAGTCGGTTCATGTTGGACTGAGGTTAAAGCGTTATTTATATATATTCATGTGTTTCTTATGTTGGGTCATTGCCCTGATATTTAATGAAGGTATAGAAGCGAGGGCGGAGTATGGGGGCAATGACCCATGTTTCATATATATGTTAATTATTAGTATCGTTACTATGTTTGTTAATAAAGCTGTGGACTAATTTTCCCATATCCCTGTGTCAGCGTGTTATTGGGGATAAGTATGTGGGGTGGTTGTTGTCAAGGTTCCGACTGCCCATATGGCGACTATACACCAGTCATGAAACGCACACTAGTGAAGGAAACTGACTGCTATTATATTACAGTCAAAAAAGTTTTTTGTTTTTTTTTTAAGTGCAAGCTATTGGGACACCAGTGAGTGAGTGGTGGCACTGGGCAAGTGGGCACAGTATATGCAGTGAGCCTGACACACAGGCTGGCAGGCAGGCAACTGCAATTACATTACACAGAAAAAAAAAGCAGACTGATGTTCTAGCCCTAAAAAGGGCTTTTTGGGGTGCTGTCCTTACAGCAGAGATCAGATGAGTCCTTCAGGACTGTAGTGGACACTGAATACACTAGCCTAGCTATCAATTTCCCTATCAAATCAGCAGCAGCTACACTAAGAATGCAGCTTCACAATGAATGTAAAATGGATGCTGTCCAGGAGGTGGGACGGTCTGGGAGGGAGGGTCTGCTGCTGATTGGCTGGAATGTGCCTGCTGACTGTGAGGTACAGGGTCAAAGTTTACTCAATGATGATGAATAGGGGGCGGACCGAACAGCGCATATGTTCGCCATCCGTGGCGATGTTCGCCAGGAACTATTCGCCAGCAAACCGTTCGGGACATCACTAATGAGTAATATTCTAGATACCACACATGGCTCTTAAGTTTGTGATTAACAAGTTCCAATCATACCCTGATCAGCCAAAAGATCATTGACAGGTGAAGTGAATAACTATTATATGGTTAGATGACTAGGTCGGAGTATCTCCAAAATGGCAGGTTTTGTGGGATGTTCCCAATATGCAGTGGTTGGTATCTACCAAAAGTGGAGCAAGGAAGGACAACCGCTGAGGGTACCTAAGGCTCATTGATGTATGTGGGGAGAGAAGGCTAGCCATTCTGATCTGATCACACAGAAGAGGTACTGTAACTCAAATTGCTAAAAAAAACTTAATGCTGGCCAAGACAAAGATGTTAGAACACACAGCACACTGCAGTTTACTGTGTATGGGGCTGTGCAGCAACAGACTGATCAGAGTGCCCATGATAACCCCTGTCCACTGCCAAAAGGTCATTCAATGTAGACATAAGCATCAGAACTGGATCATGAAGCAATGGAAAAAGGTTGCCTGGTCTGATGAATCATGCTTTCTTTTAGATTAGGTGAATGGCTGGGTGCATGTGCATCGCGCGTCTGATCAATGCGGTCACACCAATACTACAAAGACAATTAAGTCCCCAATCGGCACAGCCGCACACCAGCAAGGCAATCTCGCCGAAAAGGGAGATATAAACTTACCTGGATCGCGGCAGAAGACGAGTTCCGGCTGGTGCAGCGTTCTAAAGGACACCACCCGCTGCGCTCCTGTTCTTACTGAAAAAGGGCACACTGCGCACATTAAAGATGGCGCCGGTGTGCATGTGACGTCACTCACATCAGGAAGACAGCCACTAGAGGCTGGATTAACCCTGCGATATAGTTTTTCTGAAACTGCTATGTTTACATCTGAAGAGTTAAAACCTGGGGGACCTGGCACCCAGACCACTTCATTGAGCTGAAGTGGTCTGGGTGACTACAGTGTCCCTTTAATGTTAAGTCCAGCCATTCAAAGGCCGGCATTTTGGGGTCAAAGGCCATGTACAGACCAATCACAGCACTGAGGGGCATATTTAAACCCTGTAATGCCTCTTCTCAGTGCCCTGTCGTGCTTTTCACTTGTTGGTTGTCAGGGAGCGCGTTCTTTTTTTTCTTTCTGTTTTTTGACTTTCCTTACTTCTGGTATCCTGACCTTTGGTTAGTATATTCGTATTGTCTCATTTTGTATTCCCGACCTTGGCTTGTTATTTGACCATTCTCTTTAACCCCTTAAGGACACATGATATGTGTGACATGTCATGATTCCCATTTATTCCAGAAGTTTGGTCCTTAAGGGGTTAAAGGATCACTATAGTGTCAGGAAAACAAACTCGTTTTCTTGACACTGTTTAACCCTTAGGTTCCCCCCACCCTCACGGCCCCCCTCCCTTGGCGCTGAAGGGGTTAAATACCCTTTAGTTACTTACTTTAATCCAGCACTGGTGAACTCTCCTCCCCCACCGACTTCAGCTCCCGAGTGGAGCGGAATGCGCCTGTGCGGCAAGAGCCACGCGCACATTCAAACAGTCCATAGGAAAGCATTTCTCAATGCTCCTCTCCTCCTCTTCGGCTGAATGCGCATGCGCAGCAGGGGCTGCGCGCACATTCAGCCAGTCCATAGGAAAGCATTTACAATGCTTTCCTATTGACGCTGGCGTCCTCTCACTGTGAAAATCACAGTGAGAAGCGCGGAAGCCCTCTAGCGGCTGTCAATGAGACAGCCACTAGAGGCCAGATTAACCCATTTATAAACATGGCAGTTTCTCTGAAACTGCTATGTTTATAGAAAAAAGGGTTAAACCTAGCTGGACCAGGCACCCAGACCACCTCATTAAGCTAAAGTGGTTTGGGTGCCTATAGTGGTCCTTTAAACACAAAGTTCTTCAACTCCATGCACTCATGTGACAAACACAGACTTGGAGTGGTCTGGGGAGGTGTGGTTATAGACTTCCCTTTAGTCAGGCCTGAAATGTGGGATGAGAGCTCCTCTCTACGCATTCTCTTTTTGACCTGGAGCTATACGACATTCACTCGTGAACACATGGCATTTTGGACCTGACATCACAGTTAGATAGCAGTGCTCTACACGAATATCAGTGACCATATAAGGATCAGAGGAGCACTTCCCCCATATAGATTTGAAACGGCATCACACAGGGATGTCCTCTGTGCCCCACTCCACTTTGCCCTAACTCGAGAGCCGCTTCTGGATGTGGTCAGACAAGATGAGGGTATAACCGGTTTCCCCCAGGGTAACAATTACCATAAGTAGCTGCATATGCCTACAACATGCTCTTTGTAGCAAGACAGTTGGTCTCACTGCAAAACTTAATTGCCTTGTTTAGGGAATATGGCCAGCTCTCCAATTTAAAGCTAAACATTGATAAATCTGAGATACTGGCACTCTCCCTACCTGAGCAACTAACCAAATTTTCGGTCCCAGTTCCCATTCAGATGGTGTAAAAGTAATCTTTGATGCCTAGATTATTTAGTCCTTGTGTTGTAGTTTTTTAGTGTACACTTGTTTTGCACATTGATAGTTTTTCTTTGATATCAGGCCTTTGAAATTAAGAAGTAAAGAAAATCCAGGATTATGAACATTTAGTATCAATTGCTTGATAACGGTTGTTTGTACAAAATCAGTACTTGTTATTCTGTAACCTTGTGATAATGGCTGCAAAAAAATAAAAATTGTCAAAAAAGCACAATTCTTTAGTAAAACCTCATGCACTCAATTGTTAAAAAAGTGTTTGTTTTTTTTCTTCAAAGGGAAAGTTATTAATTTTAGATCAACGTATAACTTGTGTTTTGGTAGGTAACCCCTACTATATCGAATAAGAAAAATAAGCTATGTAAGGAGTAAGAGGATGAATGCCAAGTATATCTCATAGAGTGGAACCCAAAAGATATCAAAATAGATAAAACTTAACTTTTAATAAATAGTAATAAAAATATAAAAAAATATATATGTAGCTTCCTTTACCCCGGCTGGGTACCTCCGCCAGGGACCGCTTCCTAGCTGAAACAGGGGAAAACCTCAGCGCTTCCGACCCAGTCACTGTGGCTTGACTGGGGTCCTCCTGGAGCCTCTCCATCCTTGAACAGGATAGGGGACTAGCTCTATGACCTCCCAGGGACTGGACGACACACCAAATCTTCCACTTCCGGTATAAGATGGTAAGCAGTGATTATAGCCCTTTCCCTCCCAGTAACTAGACGACACATAGTTCAGAGACTACAACTGGTTTAATGCATCCAAACACAGCCTTTTTATAGACCTCAGCAGAGGGTCTCCATTATCTTCACCACAAGCCCCTCCCAAAGATCTCTGTGCCTGGGAGATAATTGGGTTAAGGACCGGTAAGCTAATTATCTCCCAGTTACAGAGAGGCAAACAAACATAAAAATACCCCAAAACTGCATCAAAACTTTCTATATGCGTGCGCTCGCAAGAGCAGATGTTTAAAATTCTGTTTAGATGGCACGTCACCCCTGTCTTTCTGTATAAAATTGGTAAAAATCTGACTGACCTTTGTTGGAGGGGTTGTGGACAACAAGGGACATATCTCCATGTGGTGGGAGTGCTCAAAAATTTAAAGTTTTTGGAAAGAAATAAAAAAAAAACTAGTGTTAATACTACAAGAAAACATTGAGCTAAATCCTTGGATATTTTTATTATCCAAATTTATAACTGGTCTACATAGACATATGCAAAAACTGTTACACTTTATTACATTGGCAGCACATGGATGTATAGCTGCTGGTTGGTTAAAAATAGATCCACCATCTATGAGAGATGTCCACTTAATAATTGAAGAAACCTTTATTATGGATGATTTAACATTAAGAATTAGACATTCTTCTTCTACTTTCATTTAAGTCTGGGATCTGTGGAAGGCCTATATGAAAAGTAGAGACATTCCTAAGTAGAGAGTGTTAATCCTTTTATTATAATTTTTTTTCTCCATCTTTAAGGGGGGGGGGGGATATTTTAAATATAAAATGTGGAGGATTGTTGAATTACTAAACTCTAGGGTATTAGATTTAATAATCGATTATATAACTGAATGTAATGATTTATGCGTTAACGATTGTATACCATGTTCATTTAATGTTAAATAAAGAATTACAAAAAAAAAATCACCCAAAAATATAAAATAACCCTACAAATAATACAGTGTTAAATAGCCCTGATCTAAGCACCCAAGTTCTCCAAATAGCGCTCAGATCCATGCAGTGTAGGGGAAATGCCGGTCAACTTTCGGGAGCTCCTGCGTCTACAATAAGGGGTGCTCTGCCAGGCTCTTAGGTAACATTTGTTCCCCTTAGTCTCAGGCACCTTTCCTCCAAAAAGCACTTTCCTGGCAGATTTCAAAGTGGCACAAAACCATGAACCAAGTTGTCCAGGAACCGCACGGTCACCTCATGCTTAAAACAGTTCCATAACATTCGCGGCTAAGTACTGCTGGGACTATTCATGGGTTTGGTTGATGCAAATGGCTACCAGAGAGCCAGCGTTTGGTTCTAGTCGCATGAAGGGAAAGTGCCAAACCAGAGGCAGCCAGGGAAAGTGCTCATAGCGGCTGGGCAGGGTTACTCCCAAACAGTGTCCCAGACCTGGACCATAGTCGGTGGGCAGGAGGCTGGCTTCTACACTCCTCCAGGAGTCCGTGGCAAACGTATGAGGGAAGGAGCGTTTGTCACAATATATATAAAAAAATACAAAAAACGTGATAGTGATTCCACCACCTTATAAAATAATAATCATGAGAAATGCTACCATATACTGGTATAAGTAGCCAATGTTCGAGAAGTGATACACTGTGTTATACTCTCTGCTTTGTCAGAACTGAGAGGAACCTATAGTGAAGGGGATCAATAGTGGTGAGGCTCAGGTAAGTGTATAATACATTTCTCAAACAGCTGCAGATAATTGGGGCCCAAAACCGAACAGTGTTTTGTTTGCTATAAATAGCAAAATTAACAGTACACTATTTTGTGAAAAGGGCATAGGAGGGGGTAGATTAAGGTACAAAGTACAGCCGTGATAAAGCTGGTTCTGGCTAGTGAAGCATCAAAAATACAAAGTAGCTAGTGTAGCATCAAAAATACAAAGTAGCAGTTTAATCGTAGAGCATAAGCCTGCCACAACGTCAATGTACCGCTCATAAGAGCGGTTAGAGTAGGACCTGCCAAAGATGTGTGTCTGCGAATTGACATTGACGTTGTGTCAGGCTTATGCAATATACATACATACACACACACACAAACACACACACCTACTAGACATGGGGAAACACATATAAAGAACATATTGGATAAAATACATGTAAAGGATTATGGAATAGGTGAGGAAAATATCTATGACACTGTTTTCTTATCTGTAACTATTAATTGGTAAATTATTTTTCTTTTAAAAGCTTTTTTGCCCAACCAAAATTTTCATTTTTGTTTCCAATAACCCATCCACACTTGCACATATGTATACACGACTGCCAGGCTATGTAACCAAAACCCTGCAATCGTGTATAAACGATTAAAATAATTTAAAATTCATTTATTTTTTTTTATTACAAATTCATTCTGTTTGCAAATTATGTAATTACTAAAGAGAGCTCACAACGTAACGGCACAGGGAACGGAGACACTGCAAGCCTCTGAACCATGAATACAAAGACCATCTTCCTGTATCCAGCGTTGAAAGCCCACCATTCAATATAACTGCAGACCCTTATACATAGTAAAAACAAAGGGGTTGCATTCTCACTATGGGTGTTAGTAGGAGCCTCATGTTTGAGTTTCACCTAAGACCCTTTACAAAGCCGCCACTGTCTAGGATTTAAACCGCCTATTAAATGATCTGCATGCTGATACCACTTTGAGCTTTGCATGCAGCTCACCGGTCAGTCTGGGGACACTGAAAGAGGGGAGCCCCAGGTATCCATTGGTAACTGGGTTTTCTGTACCTGCTCACACCCCAATCTAGTTATAAGCATTTAAATGCTTATAGAAGGAGCTGCATGCCATGCTGACTTCAGCACAGCATGCAGTTAAAGGGACACTGTAGGCACCCAG
>OW240914.1:114882020-114895443 GCA_933207985.1 Pelobates cultripes
TCCTCTTCCATAACCTCCTCGGCTGAGTCCTCTTCTGCTGCTGCGTCTTGCTCCACATCAACGGATAGGGGACGTAACAGTGATTAAACTGATAACATTAGTACTAAACACACCACTCCTATCTGGTGGCACATTAGATTGCACGCGCAGTGCCCCAAATTTGTTGTGATCTGTGAGTAAGGTAAACGGTTGTCCATACAAGTAGGTTGCAGTTTTTTGAGGGCCCACACCACCGCTATGCACTCCTTTTCAATGGCAGTGAATATACTTCGCTGTGCAAAAGTTTACGGCTTAGATAAGCTCCGGGTTGCTAGCCACCATCTGCTCCGACTTGGCTCAATACTGCTCCCAATCCAAGCATAGAAGCGTCTGTATGGACGAGAAAGTGTTTAGTTGGATCAGGAGAAGAAAGTACAGGTGATTTAATGAGCGCCGTCTTGAGCTGTTGGAAGGCCTGTTCACATTCTGGGGCCTATACTACTATCTTGGGGAGGTTTTTACACGTTCCTATATGGCACTTACTGGGCTTTAGGGTCAGTCCGGACTCCCTAATCCGGTCTATTACGGCTCCTATGTGGGTCAGGTGTTCGCCAGGAGCTGCTAAAAATGTCTATACCATTCAAGTAGGTGTGTATCAGTGTGTATCAGGGATCCTTAGGACAGGTGTCAATCCATATCTGCCAAGTGACCCTATGTTGGGGTAACATCCCCTATTCTGATCTGTGTCAGTGTGTATCAGGGGCTCTGAGGACAGGTGTCAATCCATATTCGCCAAGTGACCATGTTGGGGTAACATTCCCATTCTGATCTGTGTCAGTGTATCAGACCACTGATAGAGACGCTGAAGGTATTAAACTGATAAAAATAGTACTAAAATACTCCACTTCTATCTGGTGTCACATTAGCTTGACAGCGCAGGTGCCCCAAATTTGCAAAGTAAGAGGACCACCAAGCCTCTTTCCATCTCCCTGTTACAAAAATCAATGCCGTACACGCCCACTGATAGGAGACGCGGAAGGTATTAAACTGATAAAAATAGTACTAAACACTCCACTTCTATCTGGTGTCACATTAGCTTGACCGCGCAGTGCCCCAAATTTGCAGTAAGAGGACCGACCAAGCCTCTTCTTCCATCTCCCTGTTACAAAAATCAATGCCGTGTACACGCCCACTGATAGGAGACGCGGAAGGTATTAAACTGATAAAAATAGTACTAACACACCACTCCTATCTGGTGTCACATTAGCTTGACCGCGCAGTGCCCCAAATTTGCAGTAAGAGGACCGACCAAGCCTCTTCTTCCATCTCCCTGTTACAAAAATCAAAGCCGTGTACACGTCCACTGATAGGAGACGCTGAAGGTATTAAACTGATAAAAATAGTACTAAACACACCACTCCTATCTGGTGTCACATTAGCTTGACCGCGCAGTGCCCCAAATTTGCAGTAAGAGGACCGACCAAGCCTCTTCTTCCATCTCCTGTTACAAAAATCAATGCCGTGTACACGTCCACTGATAGGAGACGCGGAAGGTATTAAACTGATAAAAATAGTACTAAACACACCACTCCTATCTGGTGTCACATTAGCTTGACCGCGCAGTGCCCCAAATTGCAGTAAGAGGACCGACCAAGCCTCTTCTTCCATCTCCCTGTTACAAAAATCAATGCCGTGTACACGTCCACTGATAGGAGACGCGGAAGGTATTAAACTGATAAAAATAGTACTAAACACACCACTCCTATCTGGTGTCACATTAGCTTGACCACGTAGTGCCCCAAATTTGCAGTAAGAGGACCGACCAAGCCTCTTCTTCCATCTCCCTGTTACAAAAATCAATGCCGTGTACACGTCCACTGATAGGAGACGTGGAAGGTATTAAACTGATAAAAAATAGTACTAAACACACCACTCCTATCTGGTGGCACATTAGATAGCACGCGCAGTGCCCCAAATTTAAATTTTATGAGGACCGACTTTCGCATCTTCTTCCATCCTCCCTGTTACAGAAATCACTGTCATATCCATACAAATTGTACAGAATGTCCAGGATAGTTTTCCAGGGACAAATGTTGTCGCCTGTTGAACGAGGTGACCTTGCTCAGTTCCCAGGTGTGCGGTTCCTAAAATGGCTGCCATATACACGTCCACTGATAGGAGACGCGAAAGGTATTAAACTGATCAGAACAATACTAAACACACCACAAATAAGGTTTCTCTCCTGTATGGCCCCTCAAATGATGCTTAAGATTAGAAGCGGCTGAAAAGCATTTCTCACACTCCAAACAAAAATATATTTTTTTAACATTCTCTCCACTTTGAACGAAATGACGTTTGGGAAGAGATTAACATAATTAAACACAGGCAGTAAAAATACAGTTTTAGCCATACCCTGTAACTTTAAAACTACACATCCCATCTTCATAATTACATATTTGGAATCAGCACACTTAAAACATAAACATAACCAAAAATCAGCCAAATCCATTCAGGGGTTAAAAAGTTAGCTGGAGGTCCGTTTATGAACGACCGCAAGCACATTTTCCTGCCCAAAACAGTTCCATAGATTTGGGCTGAGGCTTCCAGGTCTATTTCAGGCTGAAAAAACGACTAAGTCCCATCGCGAATGGGACTTAGTCTCTGCAGCTGAAATAAGGCTGAAAAAAACGGCTGAAAAATAGACTAAGTCCCATCGCCGAATGGGACTTAGTCTTTGCAGCTCAAATAAGGCTGAAAAAAACGGCTGAAAAAAAGACTAAGTCCCATCGCCGAATGGGACTTAGTCTCTGCAGCTGAAATAAGGCTGAAAAAAACGGCTGAAAAAAAGACTAAGTCCCATCGCCGAATGGGACTTAGTCTCTGCAACTGAAATAATTTCCCATTTACTGAACCAAGTGGGAAATAGCAAGGCAGGCACAAAGGGTTTGCACCAGGTCTGGGGACACAGGGGACACCGTCTTAAAGGGGCCGTGTCCCCAACAAGTCTGAGGACACGGCCTTAAAGGGGCAGTGTCCCAATCTTCCTGATGTCCCAAAAAAGGTGTTTAAAGGGCCAGCACCAGTCACATAAAGAGTCCATAAGCCCCAATATGCCCACCGACAGTCTTAAAGGGCCATACACACCAAATAAAAGTGCATACATTTTCACAATCTCCCAGGGGCCATAGTCATGCGGGAGGAGGCTGGCAAATAGGCTTCTCCACAACCCAGGGAAGCAGGGCAATTTGCCATTTAAAGGTCCCGTTACAAATAGCAGTTTGTAACAAGGTGTCAATCCATATCTGCCAAGTGACCCTATGTAGGGGACCAGTCTCTATTCTGCTCTGTGTCCGTGTGCATCAGGGGCTCTGAGGACAGGTGTCAATCCATATGTCAAGGTGTCAATATGTCATATGTCAGGTGTCAATCCATATTGATTGTGATTTAGGAATGTTAGGTGATTTCTGCCCTTTATGGATTAAAACCAGACTCTGTATCAACTGTGTAATTTTCCATGGGAGTTTTGCCATGGATCCCCCTCCGGCATGCCACAGTCCAGGTGTTAGTCCCCTTGAAACAACTTTTCCATCCCTATTGTGGCCAGAAAGAGTCCCTGTGTGTTTTAAAATTCGCCTCCCCATTGAAGTCAATGGCGTTTCGGGCGGTTCGCCGGTTCGCGAACATTTGCGGAAGTTCGCGTTCGCCGTTCGCGAACCGAAAATTTCGGGTTCGCGACATCACTATTGGTAGGGGTCTTTTAGGCATGTTTAGCTCCAGATATGCTTAGGCAGGAGCTACAGGAATGAATTCAGTACCCTTTTAAAGTTGGTACCATTTTAGTTTCTATTGTTGTATATTTTTTGTGGCCATGGTGTTTGAAAGCCAGACATTCATGTTTATTCTGCATAGACTTGTGGTGATAGAGTATTGGCATGGAATAACTTTAGTATAGTACTGGGTGTTTCCTTACACTATTTTTCCTTAAGTGTCCTTAAATTAGAGTCCTATTCATTACACAAGGTATGTCCCATTCTACCTTCAAACTTCTGTATATTGGTAATTTCAAAGCATAATAATGCTTGCAAATATGCATTTTTTTATGTTCATCAAACTATTGCTCCCAAGGTTCCTTTATAGAAGCATTTTACAGAGTGAGCCATGCAGGCTTCTGGTCAGTGCAAACTGGAGTTATAATTATCTACATTCCCTTTGCTTAACCCCTTCTCTACCAAGCACTTTTTGATTGAATACAAATATTGGCATAACTTTTCTTTGAAGCAAGGGATGCATAGCTAGCATATAAATATATTATGACACAGTATATGGTTGATAGATTACTTTAAAGACAAAATTAAACAATTTAAAATATGTACATTTACACAATTTTTACTTTTCACCTATTCGTTCCTCCTGCGTAAAATATCAGGGAGTTTGAAAGCTTTAGACAGTATACAGTGTTCTTTATCCTACAAAACTTTACATAAATGAAATGTTAGTATACAAGCAAAAATGCACATTTTCTCACATACAGTAGATGTAACAACAGCAGGTCAAGCTTAAAGGTATTTGAAAGAACCTTGGAGGTATTAGCAGCAGTACATCTTATTTAAAATGGCAACAGAAAGTAAATTAAGTTAAATCATATACTTCTAAAATAAAGTAACTAAAAACTGCTATAGCAATCTTTATTGATATCTGGAATGCTAATGTATTGCTGACAGTTAAATGGTATAGTCCATTCATTCCTCCCCTCTCTGATTGTGATATTGTGATCCAGTGAAACTTCCTGTACTGTTTGAAATCAGCGGTTAACTTGAAATTTCCAGTAACTTTACATTTATTATATCATTATATCTTCTGTAGGCTGGTAATCATAAATAGAGTATAAATGAGGTTGAAGGGGTGGGGGGGGGAGGGGTATGATCTACATTCTATTCTGCAACAAATATGAAAACAATATACTTGAAGTTGATATTCGATTGGTTAAGTACTTTAACGAGCTATATAGTTACAAAGTCTGAAAAGAGTCGTGTTCATCAAGTTCAGCCTTTATCACATTTGTTTTTGCTGTTTCTCCAAAAGAAGGCAAAAAATCCAGTTTGAAGCACTTTCCAATTTTGCAATGAACTAGGAAAAATAGCTTCTTGAACCCAGAATGACAGTAAGATTTCTCCTTGTGTTAAGAAGCTTTTGCCCCCAAAATTAAACGTTAAATCCCTAAATATATTGTTTTTGCAAGTATTCATCCAGTTTCTGTTTAAACATCTGTACAGACTCTGCTAAAACAACTTCTTCAGGTAGAGAATTCAAAATACTGATTGTTCTTACTGTAAAAAAAAACCTTTCCTTTACCTTAGACTAAATCTCATTTCTTCCAGTCTAAATAAACTCACTGATACACACTCACACACACTGACACACACTAACTTTCTCACACACTCACAAATTATGTTTTTTTGTTTAATCCCTTAAGGACATTCAGTGACCCATGCAACATGAAAGTACACACTCATACTGATCCATGCTGGCAAACAGACACACACAAACTGACCCACAAGAAATACACATACTGACTCATACAGACATACACACATACTGACTCATGCAGACACTACACAGTCCCATTAACCTTCTTGCCTTCATTTAGGATATCCACAATCAGTTGTCCCAGATGTCTTCCAGCACCCCAAACACCAACCACCCCATGCAACTAAACTGAGATCTCACGAACCTCGGCAAAGATGGTACTGCTCCCACTTCCCAACCAACTAGACAAATGACGATCGGCATATAGGATCTGCTGACTGGGGGAGCATTTGCTCCCTCACAGCCAGGGGGAGCATTTGTCAGTGTTCGCACAGGAACCCCTAAAAGTTGACCAACCATTGCCCTCATTTCTCTGGAACTGCTTTGGGACATCACCTCGTGTCTGGCCGGTTAGAACTTTACCCAAATGGCGATTCCATTCTACCGAATGGATCTGAACGCTATTTGGACAACTTGGGTGCTCAGATCCAGGCTATTCAAGCATATAAAACTTGTGGGTTTCCTGTGAATTATGAATATGTTTTTGTGGTGTTTTATGAATGCTTCATGTAACTGAGAGCTAATTGAGTTACTCTGTTTACTCTGTTTTGACTCAATTATCTCCCAGACACAGGGACGCCTGGGAGGGGCTTGTGTATATTTTGAATGAAGACCCCATGCTGGGGATCTGTGCATAAAAGGTTGTTTGTACTGAATAAATCAGTTGTAGGGATAGAGCTATTCACTTCACAGCGCCTTGTTCCGGAGTCCCTGTCTTCACAGATCCAGCGGAGGAAAATTCCTTGTCAGGAGTAGCACTCTGCTTCATCCTGGTACTTAAGGCCTTGGTCCCCACGCCAGGAGAATGAGCTAGCCCATGAGGGAGATATTTGATCTCCCTAACGGCCCTGCCGTCTGCCGCCCCGAGGCAATGGCCCAGAATTGCTGTGTCTGTCCAATCACAATGCAGCTTGATGAGAAGTCTTTGCAAGGCAAGCGCTCTGGGCAGTTGGCTGCTACTTGACATAAGCTCCACTGAGCTAAACAACCAGAAAGTAACAGTGCCAACTGTCAGACAGTCAGGGGGATGTAACAATGTTGATTTATAAAAGTGTATTTTTTTTATTTATTTTTTTAAGTGGACTTTTTGTGAAATACAAAAAAAAAAAAACGACGCCCCCTTCACACATAAAACACTTATGCTTGCTGAAATATTGTAAGTGCTTGGAGTGATGTTTTAAATCATACATATATGTTGATAGCAGTGAAGGTGTTACTGTGTATACCATGATGTATGGGTTAGAGATAATTACCAATTCCCCTTTGTTGCCTTTTTAAATATTTTTAAACATTTTGCATTACCTATAACGTAGATATAATTGGCTTTTGATAGCGTTCTAAAGTGAGTAGACAAAATGGACCTATACTACTATCAACACAAAATGTATTTTGCATACTTTGCAGTTCAACACTTCCTGTTGTGTATCTCAGACAAGGATCACATAACGTTTGATTCCCAAAACAAAGTCTCAAGTCGTTAACACACGGCCATCTAATATTTCTAAGCTAAATTATTGAATGCTCAGCCTCATTACTTGTGCTTTGGAATAACTCATTTATGGGTTGGTTTCCAACAGACGTGCATTAACATTAATATTTTAAGGAGCAAAAAAGCATTTGTCATTCCATTTCTCTTTCCAAAGAAGGGTATATCTGGATTTTATCCCAACATATCTGAAGTAGATAATGTTCAGAAGGTTATGTCATCTTTTTAACCCTGTTGATGTCAAAATCTGTATCTGCTAAGCTTTGTACCAAACACTTGTGGGGCACTATGGGAGGCATGCAGAGCCCCAAGCCTGCCCTACTATTTTGTTCCCCACCCACTTGTGGCTGTAGTAGGTGGGGGCAATAGGGGCTGTAGAATATGGGGAATAGAGGCTCTAACTCTATGCATTCAGCAGTGCTGTGCTAAAAATGAAGGCTGTGAGTCTGTTTTATTTCTCTGTATAAATCTTATTTCATATCTGAATTGTTGCAATGTGCACAAATGCAATAAAAGTGATGATAAGGGTGATATGATCATTTGGGTTCAGTAACAAGTTAATGTGTTGCTGCCAACTTGCTGGGAATTTCTTGCATGATCAGGACAACACATTGATGAGGAAGGTCTACAGAACATTAATCAAAACCTGCTTATGACTTCATACACAAGTGCATGCAAAGAGACATTTCACTAAAACTCATTGTGCCTTTTCTTTGATTGAGTGCATCATCATCCTACCACACTAGTATGTGGGGATATAATGGGTGTGGGGTTCAAGGTTGTGTTATATGGGTGAATATGGATTGTAGAGTGTAAGGGGAAAATATATTTACTATGTGGGGAAAATATGGTCTGTGGTATATGAGTGATGGGGCTGTAGTGTTGGGGGGGATAGAGGTTGTCATGAAGGCTGGTGAGATAGCTCAGTGGGCTAATACATCATCAGTAGAATCTGTTCTACCCTTGGGTTGCAGGTTAATAATCCCGTCAGGGTTGACTCAGCCCTTCATCCTTCCAAGGTAGATAAAATGAGTACCATTAAATTGGGTAATAGTAACAACCCCTGGATGTTGAGCTAAGGGAATATCCCCAGGATGTACTTGAAAACCAGTGTAATCTGAATGAGCATTTCCTGGTTAAATACTTTGTTATTATTATAGTGGCTGTGGTATATGTCTGGATTATGGTATGAAGGGCAAGTATAAAGGTAACATTTTTAATTACAAAACATAGCTAACTTTTGGCCAGGGAGGAGGTGATAGTATGTTGTACTCCAGTGGGAGGTGCACTTTATCTGCACCTCCAGTGGATAGTGCCTAGGGTATGTATTAAACCAGTAACACTGCTCTAAAAAAATAGAAGAAGCAGAGAACTTGGTCTGCAAATGCAGGACATACAGACCACGTTCATGGTTCCCCTCTTATATCCCAGCATCATTGACACTCATAAGTTTAAACCAAGGAACCGCAGGGGGTGGAATGTATCAAAATATCATGATATAAAATGTGGTGCTAAGTTAAAAATGGAGAATAATCATCAATGAAATGTGCCTGCTGATGATGTGGGCTTCCAAGGTGATTGTGCCACTTTTAGTACTTTGCAACACTTTTCAGATCACTTTATTATGACATTTCTCCTCCATAGACACAGGAGATTTTTGTTTTTTTGTTGTGTGTTCAGAGGTTTTAAGGAGCACTTTATGCTACCTGATAAAATTTGAGCAATGGCTGAATACAATAATATACATAAATATTATTGGTTATCAGGAGAATAGTCATTTATATGCAGACTGGCACTTCCAAACTTAAATCTGCCAGGAGTAATGCCAGAAGCACAAACATGGACTTGATTGACCTCCTCAGCCTTGAGATGTCAACTCTATTGAGCATTTGTCTACATATATTCACTGGATGCAATTAGGTGGTACAATGATGGTTCAGTACATCAGCTGGCCTGCAAACTGTCAGTAGGGCTGCCTTAATTTAGAATGCCTCCAGCCACTATATAGTTAGCATACAAAATGTTGCTGCATAGATATAAAAGTATATAAATAATCCTGATATATATGTATAACATATTCATTCATTCACTAAACAGCAACTTCAAAGCTCATAAAATATAATAGTTTTTTTTTTTTTTAAACACCTAACTTAGACAAAACAAAATATTGGGGGTTTAGATACCGTATATGATCATACACTACATAAGCCTGCAACAACGCCTATGGCAGGTCCACCCATTCTTGGCAGATCTTACTCTAGCAACCTAATGCCTGCTCTTATGAGACTAATAAACTTACTTGGGAAATGCTTCCTCCTGGGACTCTCTGCAGTACAAACTTAAGTAGAGCCCTGGAATAAGTCACCTGTGACAGAAAAGGGTGCAAAACTAGGGTGTTGGCCTGAACTTCCAAATAAATTTACATAGGAACACAAGAGGACTGCACTCAACTAAACATGCATACATTATAAGCATGGGCGTCTGGAGGAATTTTTCCAGATGGGGGCATTATGGTAAAGACATCCACGCTTGGCCCCTTTTTGACAGTGTCATGCAGGGGAGGAGCATAGTCATTATCACATAAAGCCAGGGTGAATAGCGTTTTCACAACTATGGTGTCAGGAATATATGTTTGTATTCCTGACACTATAGTGTTCCTTTAATCAAATTAAAGGAACATCCTGGTCACCATAACAACTTCATCTAAATGAAAATTATATGATGCCAGGAGGCCCCTGGGCACTCTCTTTCCTTTAAGGGGTGAAACCGCTCTTAAATGGTTTAATCCCAAAGGCTTCCTCCAGCTGCAGATCTCCAGGTCGCTGAGTGGTATTCGGCTTCTGAAACGGAGTGTCAGGAAGTACAGACTGACGTCAGGCATGGGTGCCACTGATTGGCTAGAGTGGTCATCTGACGATCTAAGCCAATCGCTGGTTCCCAGTTCATAAAAATGTTTTACTTTTTTATGAATGGGAAGCTACTGATTGGCTTAGAGTGCCAGCTGACCGCTCTAGCCAATCAGCGACACCCCTACCCAGAGGCACTCTGTGCTTCCTGACACTCGGTAAATAAAAGTGACCACATTAACACTGATATTTTTTTGTGACCTGGGGAGATAAGAAGGTCCAAAGTTTCCCTGCCAGGTCCAGGTACCAAGGCTTTATGATGTGGTGTCCAGAATGAAGTGGAGGGATCACTTCTTTCACGTCCTTCCTGCTCCAATCTCCTTTTCTTCTCCTTCATTTGACAGTCTTCTTTTTCTTCTGACACTGTCTTCTCACCTTCTTGGCTCCTTCTGCTCCTTTACCTTTCTGCTCCTTTTTGCTTCTTTTGTGTCCTTCTGCTCCTTTCTCTTTCTGCTCCTTGCAGACTGTTTCTGCTCTTTCTCTTACTTTACCTTCCTGCTCCTTGCTGACATTTCTGCTCCTTGCTGTTCCTTTCTGCTCCTTCTCCTTCTTTATCTTTGTGCTCCTTCTGATTCTTTCTGCTCCTTTACTTTTGTGCTCCTTCTGTCCTCCTGCTGCAACTCTCTGCTTCTTGCAGACTCTTTCTGCTCCTTGCTGACCCTTCCTGCTAATTTCTATTCCTTCTCTTACTTTACCTTCCAGCTCCTTGGTTGCCCTTTCTACTCCCTTTCCTACTTTACCTTTGTGCTCCTTCTGATTCTTTCTGCTCCTTTACTTTTGTGCTCATTCTTTCCCTTCCTGACCCTTTCTGCTCCTTGCTGACTCTTTCTGCTCCTTGCTGACCCTTCCTGCTCCTTGCAGACCCTTCCAGTTCCTTGCTGCCCCTTTCTGCACATCCCCTACTTTCATCTCCTACTTTACCTTTGTGCTCCTTCTGATTCTTTCTGCTCCTTTAGCTTTGTGCCCCTTCTGTCCCTTCCTGTTCCTTGCTGACACTTTCTGCTCCTTGCTGACCCTTCCTGCTCCTTGCTGCACCTTCCTGCTTCTTGCTGCACCTTCCGTTGGTGGATGCTTCCTAGCTTGCGCCGAAGACCACAAGCACCGCGCTGGACACCACAACCACATGCAGACTCCACAACTGCCGTAGCTTAACTGGAGTCTCGCCGTCTTCCTTCCACCCTGGATCAGCTTCTGTCCTCCAGGACCGTGTGGGAAAGACCTCTTCCTTCCACCCTGTATGAACCTCCAGCATCCAGGATTGTGTGGGGAAGACCTCTCCTCCAGGAGAGTGTATCAGGAACAGCTCTAAAAAGAGCTAGGTGATTTAAAGCTCAAGGGAGTATGCAGAGCATAGCAATCCCCAGTGTGATATAGCAGTTCCCTCCAATCACGAGACAAGACTACGTGTTGAGGGTCAAGAAGATCTGTTTTACTTGGCACCACAGGGCCTTCTTTTATGCAGGTTTACCCTACATAGGACCCAGTTCCATGGGTTTGGGCTGTGCGGTTGGTCTATTTTTCACTGAGCATTCGAATCTTCGAACGGGACTTAGTCTCCAGCAGCAAGGTACAGGTCAGCGGTGTTCGTGCAATTGGATAGCCGAAAACTGTTCCATAGATTTGGCTGCACACACCGCTGACTGCGTTTGAATGAGTTAAAATGGCCGCCGCCACGTGTTCGTTTGTCAAATGGTGGCCAATTCGACTACTTCGGCACTTCGGCTGTATCCGAAGTGCCAATTTAAAGTTGCAACACTGCTCCAAAGTAATTAAAGGGCCAGAAACAGCATTATAAAAATCCCTTATGCTTAAATCAGTTCCTTAAAGGGCAATGCATGCCAGGGGCCATAGTCACATGGCAGGAGGCTGGCAATCAGTGGCAAATGGCAGTTTGTCACACTGTTCATTTCTGTTCCTTCTCCTACTTTACATATGTGCTCCTTCTGCCCCTTCCAGATCATTGCTGACCCTTTCTGCTCCTTGATGTCCCTTCCTGCTCATTTCTGTTCCTTCTCCTTTCTGCTCCTTCTCCTACTCTACCTTTGTGCTCCTTCTGATTATTTCTGCTTCTTTACCTTTGTGCTCCTTCTGTCCCTTCCTGCTCCTGCTGCCCCTTTCTACTCCTTGCAGATACTTTCTACTCCTTGCAGACACTTTCTACTCCTTGCTGACCCTTCCTGCTAATTTCTATGCATTTCTGCTCCTTCTCCTACTTTACTTTTGCATTTCTTCTGCTCCTTTCTGCCCTTTCCAGCTCCTTGCTGGCCCTTTATGCTCCTTCTCCTACTTTACCTTTTTGCTCCTTCTGATTCTTCCTGCTCCTTTACCGTTGTACTCCTTTCTGCCCTTTCCTGCTAATTTCTGTTCCTTCGCCTTTCTGCTCCTTTTCCTACTTTACCTTCCTGCCCTTTCTGCTCTGTGCAGTTCACTTCTGCTCCTTCTCCTACTTTACTTTAGTGCTCTTTCTGATTCTTTCTGCTCCTTTACCTTTGTGCTCCTTCCTGCCCCGTTCTGCACCTTCTCCTCCTTTACCATTATGCTCCTTCTGTCCCTTCCTTCTCCTTGTTGCCCCTTCCTGCTCCTTTCAGACCCTTCCTACACCTTGCCGACCCTTGCTTCTCCTTGCTGCCCCGTCTGCTCATTTCTGCTCCTTCTCCTGCTTTACCTTTGTGCTCCTTCTGATTCTTTCTGCTCTTTTACCTTTGTGCCCCTTGCTGCCTCATTCTGCACCTTCTCCTCCTTTACCATTATGCTCATTCTGTCCCTTCCTGCTCCTGCAGACCCTTCCTACACTTGCAGACCCTTCCTGCTTCTTGCTGACCCTTCCTGCTCCTTGCAGACCCTTCCTGCTTCTGCCTGCTCATTTCTGCTCCTTCTCCTACTTTACATTCCTGCTCCTTGCTGACCCTTCCTGTAGGCTCCCTGATTATAAGGATGCTGCTGGTACCAATTCATACAACATAAAGGATTTAGTGCTCTTACCCATTCATTAAACAGCAAAGTCAAACATGACACAACTTTGTTGCCAGTATGCCAACATGCCAGGGTCTGAACAGAGTCATGTCAGTAGTGTCAGCTAGTGAGTTTCCATAGTAACCGCAGCACATGCGTTGTAGTTGGTTAGAAAAGAGTAGTGAGAGACGTATTTTTAAATAAATCTTTCTCCCAATTGATGCATTTGCTAGCAAAACTGCCAGCACAATGTATAGATGGAATTTCCAAAGAGAGTGAGTGGTTTGGTGAATGACAGATCCCCTGTAAAAAAAAAAAATTAAAAAAATTAAAATAAAAAAATAGTGAAGCACTGTACAAAATATTGGTGAATATATTTACAGGGTTATTAATGCAGTTGAGCGAACTCGGACTGTAAAGTTCGTTTTCGTACCGAACATTACGTTTTTTGGACCCCGGACCCGAACACGGAAATATCACTGTATGTTCGGGTTGGAGTTTGGTGTTCGGTGAT
>OW240914.1:114895543-114965770 GCA_933207985.1 Pelobates cultripes
CTTTACCTTCCTGCTCCTTGCTGACATTTTTGCTCCTTGCTGTTCCTTTCTGCTCCTTCTCCTTCTTTATCTTTGTGCTCCTTCTGATTCTTTCTGCTCCTTTACTTTTGTGCTCCTTCTGTCCTCCTGCTGCCCCTCTCTGCTTCTTGCAGACGCTTTCTGCTCCTTGCTGACCCTTCCTGCTAATTTCTATTCCTTCTCCTACTTTACCTTCCAGCTCCTTGCTGGTCCTTTCTACTCTCTTTCCTTCTTTACCTTTGTGCTCCTTCTGATTCTTTCTGCTCCTTTACTTTTGTGCTCATTCTTTCCCTTCCTGCCCCTTTCTGCTCCTTGCTGACTCTTTCTGCTCCTTGCTGACCCTTCCTGCTCCTTGCAGACCCTTCCAGTTCCTTGCTGCCCCTTTCTGCACATCTCCTACTTTCATCTCCTACTTTACCTTTGTGCTCCTTCTGATTCTTTCTGCTCCTTTACCTTTGTGCCCCTTCTATCCCTTCCTGTTCCTTGCTGACACTTTCTGCTCCTTGCTGACCCTTCCTGCTCCTTGCTGCCCCTTCCTGCTTCTTGCTGCACCTTCCGTTGGTGGATGCTTCCTAGCTTGCGCCGAAGACCACCAGCACTGCGCCGGACACCACAACCACATGCAGACTCCACAACTACCGTAGCTTAACTGGAGTCTCGCCGTCTTCCTTCCACCCTGGATCAGCTTCTGTCCTCCAGGACCGTGTGGGAAAGACCTCTTCCTTCCACCCTGTATGAACCTCCAGCATCCAGGATTGTGTGGGGAAGACCTCTCCTCCAGGAGAGTGTATCAGGAACAGCTCTAAGAAGAGCTAGGTGATTTAAAGCTCAAGGGAGTATGCAGAGCATAGCAATCCCCAGTGTGATATAGCAGTTCCCTCCAATCACGAGACAAGACTACGTGTTGAGGGTCAAGAAGATCTGTTTTACTTGGCACCAAAGGGCCTTCTTTTATGCAGGTTAACCCTACATAGGACCCAGTTCCATGGGTTTGGGCTGTGCGGTCGGTCTATTTTTCACTGAGCGTTCGAATCTTAAAGTTGCAACACTACTCCAAAGTAATTAAAGGGCCAGAAACAGCATTATAAAAATCCCTTATGCCCAAATCAGTTCCTTAAAGGGCAATACATGCCAGGGGCCATAGTCACATGGCAGGAGGCTGGCAATTAGTGGCAAATGGCAGTTTGTCACACTGTTCATTTCTGTTCCTTCTCCTACTTTACATATGTGCTCCTTCTGCCCCTTCCAGATCATTGTTGACCCTTTCTGCTCCTGGATGTCCCTTCCTGCTCATTTCTGTTCCTTCTCCTTTCTGCTCCTTCTCCTACTCTAACTTTGTGCTCCTTCTGATTATTTCTGCTTCTTTACCTTTGTGCTCCTTCTGTCCCTTCCTGCTCCTGCTGCCCTTTCTACTCCTTGCAGATACTTTCTACTCCTTGCAGACACTTTCTACTCCTTGCTGACCCTTCCTGCTAATTTCTATGCATTACTGCTCCTTCTCCTACTTTACCTTTGTGCTCCTTCTGATTCTTCCTGCTCCTTTACCGTTGTACTCCTTTCTGCCCTTTCCTGCTCATTTCTGTTCCTTCGCCTTTCTGCTCCTTCTCCTACTTCACCTTCCTGCCCTTTCTGCTCTGTGCAGTTCACTTCTGTTCCTTCTCCTACTTTACTTTAGTGCTCTTTCTGATTCTTTCTGCTCCTTTACCTTTGTGCTCCTTCCTGCCCCGTTCTGCACCTTCTCCCCCTTTACCAATATGCTCCTTCTGTCCCTTCCTTCTCATTGTTGCCCCTTCCTGCTCCTTGCCGACCCTTCCTACACCTTGCAGACCCTTCCTTCTCCTTGCTGCCCCTGTCTGCTCATTTCTGCTCCTTCTCCTGATTTACCTTTGTGCTCCTTCTGATTCTTTCTGCTCTTATACCTTTGTGACCCTTGCTGCCTCATTCTGCACCTTCTCCTCCTTTACCATTATGCTCATTCTGTCCCTTCCTGCTCCTGCAGACCCTTCCTACACTTGCATACCCTTCCTGCTTCTTGCTGACCCTTCCTGCTTCTTGCAGACCCTTCCTGCTTCTGCCTGCTCATTTCTGCTCCTTCTCCTACTTTACATTCCTGCTCCTTGCTGACCCTTCCTGTAGGCTCCCTGATTATAAGGATGCTGCTGGTACCAATTCATACAACATAAAGGATTTAGTGCTCTTACCCATTCATTAAACAGCAAAGTCAAACATGACACAACTTTGTTGCCAGTATGCCAACATGGCAGGGTCTGAACAGAGTCATGTCAGTAGTGTCAGCTAGGGAGTTTCCATAGTAACCGCAGCACATGCATTGTAGTTGGTTAGAAAAGAGTAGTGAGAGACATATTTTTTCTCCCAATTGATGCATTTGCTAGCAAAACTGCCAGCACAATGTATAGATGGAATTTTCAAAGAGAGTGAGTGGTTTAGTGAATGATAGATCCCCTGTAAAAATTTTTTTTTTTTTTTTTTTAAATTAAAAAAATAGTGAAGCACTGTACAAAATATTGATGAATATATTTACAGGGTTATTAATGCAGTTGAGCGAACTCGGAGTGTAAAGTTCGTTTTCGTACCGAACATTAAGTTTTTTGGACCCCGGACCCGAACACGGAAATATCACTGTATGTTCGGGTTGGAGTTCGGTGTTCGGTGATTTAATTGCGCGTTTTCAAAGGCTGCAGGGCAGCCAATCAACAAGCGTTTGACTCGAAAGCCCTTAGAAGCCATCACAGCCATGCCTACTAATGGCATGGCTGTGATTGGCCAGTGCAGTATGTGACCCAGCCTCTATATATAAGCTGGAGTTGCGTAGCGCCGCACGCACATGAGGTCTTATTAGTGTAGGGAGAGGATGCTGTGAGGGACAGTTTAGGAAAGAATTTTGCAAACTAGTACATTAGTGGGGTGCACTTCATATCTGAGAGTCAAATAGAAGCATCAAATACAGCGATTACAACAGAGTTTTAAAAAGTAAAAAATTTTTGGTGCTACATAGTACATTAGCGGGGTGCACTTCATATCTGAGCGTCAAATACTGCTGTCACATTGCAGTTTTAAAACTTAAATTTTTTTGGAATTCTAATTTTCTGGGTGCTAAACTGCTAAATAGTACATTTTGAGGCGTGCACTGCATATCTGAGAGTCAAATCGAAGCGTCAAATACTGCGGTTACAGCGCAATTGTAAACATTCTTATTTTCTGGCTGCTAATCTGCTAAATAGTACATTTTGGGGCGTGCACTTCATATCTAAGAGACAAATCGAAGCGTCTAATAGTGCGCTTACAGTGCACTTGTAAAAATTCAAATTTTCTAGGTGCTAAACTGCTAAATAGTACATTTTGGGGCGTGCACTTCATATCAAAGTCAAATCGAAGCGATAGTGCGCTTTTGTAAAAATTCAAATTTTCTGGGTGCCATTTTGGGGCCTGCTCTTCATATCTGAGAGTCAAATTGAAGCGTCTAATAGTGTGCTTACAGCGTACTTGTAAAAATTCTAATTTTCTGGGTGCTAATTTGCTGAATAGTACATTTTGGGGCATGCACCTCATATCTGAGAGTCAAATCAAAGCATCAAATACTGCGGTTACAGCGTAATTGTAAACATTGTTATTTTCTGGCTGCTAATCTGCTACATAGTACATTTTGGGACCTGCTCTTCATATCTGAGAGTCAAATCAAAGCGTCTAATAGTGTGCTTACAGCGCACTTGTAAAAATTCTAATTTTCTGGGTGCTAATCTGCTAAATAGTACATTTTGGGGCATGCACTTCATATCTGAGAGTCAAATCGAAGCGTCAAGTACTGCGGTTACAGCGCAATTGTAAACATTCTTATTTTCTGGCTGCTAATCTGCTAAATAGTACATTTTGGGGCGTGCACTTCATATCTAAGAGACAAATCGAAGCGTCTAATAGTGCGCTTACAGTGCACTTGTAAAAATTCAAATTTTCTAGGTGCTAAACTTCTAAATAGTACATTTTGGGGCGTGCACTTCATATCAGAGTCAAATCGAAGCGATAGTGCGCTTTTGTAAAAATTCAAATTTTCTGGGTGCTAATCTGCTAAATAGTACATTTTGGGGCCTGCTCTTCATATCTGAGAGTCAAATTGAAGCGTCTAATAGTGTGCTTACAGCGTACTTGTAAAAATTCTAATTTTCTGGGTGCTAATTTGCTGAATAGTACATTTTGGGGCATGCACTTCATATCTGAGAGTCAAATCGAAGCGTCAAGTACTGCGGTTACAGCGCAATTGTAAACATTGTTATTTTCTGGCTGCTAATCTGCTACATAGTACATTTTGGGACCTGCTCTTCATATCCGAGAGTCAAATCAAAGCGTCTAATAGTGTGCTTACAGCGCACTTGTAAAAATTCTAATTTTCTGGGTGCTAATCTGCTAAATAGTACATTTTGGGGCATGCACTTCATATCTGAGAGTCAAATCGAAGCGTCAAGTACTGCGGTTACAGCGCAATTGTAAACATTCTTATTTTCTGGCTGCTAATCTGCTAAATAGTACATTTTGGGGCGTGCACTTCATATCTAAGAGACAAATCGAAGCGTCTAATAGTGCGCTTACAGTGCACTTGTAAAAATTCAAATTTTCTAGGTGCTAAACTGCTAAATAGTAAATTTTGGGGTGTGCACTTCATATCTGAGAGTCAAATCGAATCGATAGTGCGCTTTTGTAAAAATTCTAATTTTCTGGGTGCTAAACAGTACATTTTGGGGCATGCTCTTCATATCTGAGAGTCAAATTGAAGCGTCTAATAGTGCGCTTACAGCGTACTTGTAAAAATTCTAATTTTCTGGGTGCTAATTTGCTGAATAGTACATTTTGGGGCATGCACTTCATATCTGAGAGTCAAATCGAAGCGTCAAGTACTGCGGTTACAGCGCAATTGTAAACATTGTTATTTTCTGGCTGCTAATCTGCTACATAGTACATTTTGGGACCTGCTCTTCATATCCGAGAGTCAAATCAAAGCGTCTAATAGTGTGCTTACAGCGCACTTGTAAAAATTCTAATTTTCTGGGTGCTAATCTGCTAAATAGTACATTTTGGGGCATGCACTTCATATCTGAGAGTCAAATCGAAGCGTCAAGTACTGCGGTTACAGCGCAATTGTAAACATTCTTATTTTCTGGCTGCTAATCTGCTAAATAGTACATTTTGGGGCGTGCACTTCATATCTAAGAGACAAATCGAAGCGTCTAATAGTGCGCTTACAGTGCACTTGTAAAAATTCAAATTTTCTAGGTGCTAAACTGCTAAATAGTAAATTTTGGGGTGTGCACTTCATATCTGAGAGTCAAATCGAATCGATAGTGCGCTTTTGTAAAAATTCTAATTTTCTGGGTGCTAAACAGTACATTTTGGGGCATGCTCTTCATATCTGAGAGTCAAATTGAAGCGTCTAATAGTGCGCTTACAGCGTACTTGTAAAAATTCTAATTTTCTGGGTGCTAATTTGCTAAATAGTACATTTTGGGGCATGCACCTCATATCTGAGAGTCAAATCAAAGCGTCAAATACTGCGGTTACAGCGCAATAGTAAACATTGTTATTTTATGGCTGCTAATCTGCTAAATAGTACATTTTGGGGCCTGCTCTTCATATCTGAGAGTCAAATCAAAGCGTCTAATAGTGTGCTTACAGCGCACTTGTAAAAATTCAAATTTTCTTTGTGCTAATCTGCTAAATAGTACATTTTGGGGCATGCACTTCATATCTGAGAGTCAAATCGAAGCGACAAATACTGCGGTTACAGTGCAATTGTAAACATTCTTATTTTCTGGCTGCTAATCTGCTAAATAGTACATTTTGGGGCCTGCTCTTCATATCTGAGAGTCAAATCAAAGCGTCTAATAGTGTGCTTACAGCGCACTTGTAAAAATTCTAATTTTCTGGGTGCTAATCTGCTAAATAGTACATTTTGGGGCATGCACTTCATATCTGAGAGTCAAATCGAAGCGTCAAGTACTGCGGTTACAGCGCAATTGTAAACATTCTTATTTTCTGGCTGCTAATCTGCTAAATAGTACATTTTGGGGCGTGCACTTCATATCTAAGAGACAAATCGAAGCGTCTAATAGTGCGCTTACAGTGCACTTGTAAAAATTCAAATTTTCTAGGTGCTAAACTGCTAAATAGTAAATTTTGGGGTGTGCACTTCATATCTGAGAGTCAAATCGAATCGATAGTGCGCTTTTGTAAAAATTCTAATTTTCTGGGTGCTAAACAGTACATTTTGGGGCATGCTCTTCATATCTGAGAGTCAAATTGAAGCGTCTAATAGTGCGCTTACAGCGTACTTGTAAAAATTCTAATTTTCTGGGTGCTAATTTGCTAAATAGTACATTTTGGGGCATGCACCTCATATCTGAGAGTCAAATCAAAGCGTCAAATACTGCGGTTACAGCGCAATAGTAAACATTGTTATTTTATGGCTGCTAATCTGCTAAATAGTACATTTTGGGGCCTGCTCTTCATATCTGAGAGTCAAATCAAAGCGTCTAATAGTGTGCTTACAGCGCACTTGTAAAAATTCAAATTTTCTTTGTGCTAATCTGCTAAATAGTACATTTTGGGGCATGCACTTCATATCTGAGAGTCAAATCGAAGCGACAAATACTGCGGTTACAGTGCAATTGTAAACATTCTTATTTTCTGGCTGCTAATCTGCTAAATAGTACATTTTGGGGCCTGCTCTTCATATCTGAGAGTCAAATCAAAGCGTCTAATAGTGTGCTTACAGCGCACTTGTAAAAATTCAAATTTTCTGGGTGCTAATCTGCTAAATAGTACATTTTGGGGCATGCACTTCATATCTGAGAGTCAAATCGAAGCGTCAAATACTGCTGTTACAGCGCAATTGTAAACATTTTTATTTTCTGGCTGCTAATCTGCTAAATAGTACATTTTGGGGCGTGCACTTCATATCTAAGAGACAAATCGAAGCGTCTAATAGTGCGCATACAGTGCACTTGTAAAAATTCAAATTGTGTAGGTGCTAAACGGCTAAATAGTAAACTTTGGGGTGTGCACTTCATATCTGAGAGTCAAATCGAATCGATAGTGCGCTTTTGTAAATATTCTTATTTTCTGGCTGCTAATCTGCTAAATAGTACATTTTGGGGCGTGCACTTCATATCTGAGAGTCAAATCGAAGCGTCTAATAGTGCACTTACAGTGCACTTGTAAAAATTCAAATTTTGTAGGTGCTAAACAGTACATTTTGGGGCATGCACTTCATATCTGAGAGTCAAATCGAAGCGTCTTACAGTGCACTTACAGTGCAGTTTTAAACATTCTTATTTTCTGGGTGCTAAATAGTACATCTGCGGCCTGCGATGCATTTCTTGCAGTCCAATAAACTAAAAAAAAAATAAAAAAAATTGTTGACTGTTGGCAGTTACATTGTCACCTGACATAAAACATCTGCTAGTTTGGGGGGTGAACGCAAAGAATGTGGAGAGCGTCAAATAAGGGACGTGGCCCTGGTCATGGTGCTGCTGGTGTTGGTGGAATCCCTGTTGCAAGGAGAGGACATGGTCAAAGGAAGAGGCACCAGCACCGCATAAGAGGGAGCAGGGTGCAAAAGCAGAGCAGCCGTCCCCTAGACGGTATGCCTGCTACTGCCCACCGCACCCAGGAACCGAGCACACCAAAGCCAGCTCCAAGGAGTTCCCTGGTGTGACAGTTCTTCAGACAATGTGCTGACGACAAGACATGAGTGGTTGGCACGCTGTGCAATCAGAGCCTGAAGCAAGGCATACACGTGATAAACCTGAGCACAACCTGCATGACCAGGCATCTACATGCAAAGCACGAGCTGCATTGGAGTAGGCCCCTCAGAAACCAAGTAAGGGCTCAGGCTCCTCCTGCTTCCTCTTCTGCTGCTGTCTCTGCCTCTTCCTCCACCTCTGGAGTCACAGTGGCACCTGCCACCCTGCAAATAGAGAATGTGGCAGCAACGCCACCATGTCCGCCACCGTCCCCAACCATCTCCACACTGTCCCATGGAAGTGTTCAGCTGTCCATCTCCCAAACACTGGAGAGAAAGAGGAAGTACCCCCCTCGCCACCCGCGATCCCTGGCCCTGAATGCCAGCATTTCAAAATTCATGGGCTTTGAAATGCTGTCATTCCGTCTGGTGGAGACGGACAGTTTTAAAAACCTGATGGTGGTGGCTGTCCCACATTATGTGGTTCCATCCCTTCCCTGCACAACCAATTGGCGGACATTATCAGGTGTGCACTGCGCAACTCCATCAGTGGCAAGGTCCACATAACCACATATACGTGGACCAGTAAGCATGGGCAGGGGCGCTATAGCTCCCTTACTGCACATTGGGCAAATGTAGTGGTGGCTGGGCCTGAGGCGGATAGCAGTTTGGCACATGTCCTTCCGCCACCGAGGATTGCAGGGCATTTCTCTTTGCCTACTGTTTCTTCCTCCTCCTACTCCGCTAGCACACATGAGCAACTACATGCTGCAGTGCCTGCGCAATGACTGCCGAGTTGCCCACATTCTAACTTGTGCTGATTACTGGGTGGCCACCCTGCTGGATCCCCGTTATAAGGACAACGTGCCATCCTTAATTCCCTCACTGGAGTGTGATCGAAAGATGCACGACTACCAGCGCACGCTGGTAGACGCGCTGCTGAGGGCATTCCCAACTGACACCGGGGTGTCAGTGGAAGCACAAGGTGAAGGCAGAGGAGGAGGAAGAGGTCACCAACGCAGAAGGCAGGGTTAGCATGGCCGAAATGTGGAAAAGCTTTGTCAGCACACCACAACAACCAGCACCACCATCTGATATGGAATGTCTTATCAGGAGGCAGCATTTCAGCAACATGGTGGAATAGTGCGTGTGCACACGCCTACACGTACTAACTGGTGGGTCTGCCCCATTCAACTTCTGGGACTCCAAATTGGGCACATGGCCTGAGCTTGCCCTTTTTACCTTGGAGGTGCTGGCCTGCCCTGCAGCCAGTGTATTGTCTGAACGTGTGTTTAGCACGGCAGGGGGCGTTATCACAGACAAGCGCAGCCGCCTATCCACAGCCAATGTGGACAAGCTCACGTTTATTAAAATGAACCAGGCATGGATTCCACCAGACTTGTCTGTACCTTGTGCAGAATAGACATTTATACCGGACTCACCCAGCCATTGTTAGACTCAAGTGCACTTATTCTTTGTTTTCTTTTGTTATGTGTCCCAATATTTTGGGGGCTACCCCAATAAAAAATAAATAAAAAAGAAATAGTGTTGGCTACCTCCTCCTCCTCCACCGCCGCTTCCACCTACACCGTCACAGTGTATACCCAGATATATCAGAGCTGCTGCAGAAAGTGCGGGCCGTCTGTGCACGCTTTCGGCGCTCTCCTGCTGCTGCTGCTCGCCTGTCTGCGCTGCAGCGTAACTTCGTCCTTCCCACTCACCGCCTCATGAGACTGTGCGAGCAGCAGCAGGCGATAGTGGAGTTTCAGCTGCAGCACGCACGGGTCAGTCGCTCTGCAAAACAGTTTTCTTTTTTTATATGTCCCAATATTTTGGGGGCTACCCCAATTAAAATAAAAAAAAATATATATAAAACAGTGTTGGCTACCTTATCCTCCTCCACCGCCGTTTCCACCTAAACCGTCACGGTCACCGCCTCCTCAACCTATGGGTCACTTAGTATAAACTATGTACACAATAGCAGAGGCTTGTGAAGGCCTTTTCTCCATGCATCAGGAGTTGAGCTCAGTTTGAACAATGAAAGAGAATACCCTGCATTCCAACCCTCTCTCAAATGGATAATGCTGGTGATCCTCCTGACAGCCATGCTTTAGATTTTGATTTATGTTCTTCCAAAGCTAAAATCAAAGTGCTATTTTATGGCTCAGCTGTATTTTAAATTTTTTGTTATTTTAAGTGATTTCCCTATCCACATTTGTTTGCAGGGCACTTGTCCTACTCTTACCCCCATTTTACTTTCTTTTGCAGCCCTCTAGCCCTTTCCAGGACTTTTTTAGAGGCATTTTTGTGGCCAAAAGTTCAGGTCCCCATTGACTTGATGGGGTTCGGGTTTGGGGTCCAGTTCGATCACGAACGCGGACTTTTTTTCAAAGTTCGGCCGAACCCGCCGGACCCGAACATCCAAGTGTCCGCTCAACTCTAGTTATTAACTAAAGTGTGGATTCAAATTAATACAAAGTGAATTTAGAATTTAAGGCTAAAATAGATTAAATGGATACATCACTTTGGCTACTGTGTTCTTAAGTTTTAAAAATTCACTTTGAATTTCCACTTTAGCGAATAGCCCAGTTAAAGTTTTCATTGATTATACATGTAGAATATTTACAATAACAATCAACATCTGTTGGGGCTAGTTTACTTTCTTTCTTTACAATATGGACACATTTATATTAATATCAGAATATCAAAGTAAACAGATATACCTTATCCTCTCACATCTGGTCAGCTGCCGTACATGCCCATACAGGGATAAACACACATTTACTGTTCCATATCCCTGCTTTCAAATGTAATAACCATAATATCTAAGTATAGTAAAATTTTACCCAAAATAGTGTACACATATGAACTCCATTTGATCAGAAGCTGATAAATAGACATTACAATTACTATCTCATCTGTACTTATTTTATCTATTAGAAGGCTGGAAAATTGTGCTGATCATGAGAGAAATTTTGACCACATGGCTTAGACTGGTAAAGCGATGAACCAGTGACCAATGTAAACAGGACTTTATATTTCCTGACCTAGATTAAAGTTATTTTTATTTCATAATCAGATGGAAAGCCATAGATTGTCACAATTAATTATCATTTAGTTACACTATATTATTTGTGTGTTGTTATTATTACTCTGTTTTGATTTTAAACTCTGTAGGTTGTGTTTCGTGTAGTTTCCATAATTTGTTTTCATGCAAAGCTTCGTAAATTATTATAGATTTACTCTATTGTTTCAGTGTTTCTAATGAATAGTTATAATTCTGCAAGTCAAAATCAATATTCGTGAAAGGCAGGGTGTTGCGCTTACTTTTCTTGATTTTAACCTGCACTAGCCAAGAAGTTAAATCTTAAAAATTATACATTTGTATTCATCCTCGGGCAGTTTAAAAAAAAAATAAAAAGTTTAAACCATCCTCGTATTCCTCTAGAATAAAAGAGCAGAAATCACTTCAAATGTATGAAGACGCTTCAACTCAAATATAAAAACATGTACTTTGTAGAATATTTCAAAATGAAAGTACTTGGTAAAGATTAGGACCACAAAACAGAGCAAAGTATTCATTTTGTGTACTTGTAAAATTATAAAACAATATTATTTACTTTTTTATTTTAATTTAAGATGTTCTGTCTCATCAACAAAGGAACAATGCTTCCAGTATGAAGGTCATTAAGAATGTAGGAAGGCCTAAACAAATTGTTGTGGTGGTGTTTTCTGTTACCAAGGGGAAAGATAACCTTAATGTCCGATTGTGTCACCTCAACAATTATGGACTAAAATGTAACTTTCACTGCATAATCACTTTTCAGGTAGTGTTGTCGAGTAGCTTGCTTCTTTCTCAACATAATTGTTGGTCATCTCCCAAGTGCTTGTGTTTAGCATATATTATAGATTTATTATCCTGAGGAGCTGGAGGTGATCATGCTGCTTTACATGCCTCCCAACCATTCTGATTTCAGTGGAGCAGTTGCAATTTTTGAGTCCTGTCCCATGTACAGCCTTTGTTTTCTGCTGTTCTGCTTTTGGGGGTACCATGGAACTGTCTGCAACAATCATAGCACGAGTACAATATAGGATGCATTGGGAGGTATAATCTTAGGTCATGCTTGTACAAATAATCAGAGGATGGGAGGTCCTAAAGAATGAGCTTAAAATAAAAAGACAAAAAGGCAAAGGGACATTGGGGTGGTAAAGAAGTGACTTGGAGTGCAAAGGAGAACACATTACCTTTACACTTGAGTACAATCATTTAAGGCAGGGCTTAAAATGTTAAGTTCAATGCTACTAGGCAGGCCTGAAAAGTTACTTGTGGAAATTCTCAGCCCCGATTTTATAGTCATGACTTATTATACCTGCATGGAAGAAGATCTATTTTTTTTTTTTTTTGGAATAGAATTGCTGGTATGTTGGAGGAGGCTCTAAATGAGGAGAATGTGTAGTGACAAAAAGAATGTTAAATGTGGTTGAGTACAGTGGAATGGGGTTCAGCTGAGGTCATTGTGCAAAGTTTTGAAATAAAATTAAGTTCACATAATGGAAAAGTGCTTGTGTTAAATTCGCTTTCACATAATGTATCAGCTATAACTCCAGTGGAAACTGGTGGCTGAATTTAATTATATTGCAAATATGAAATCATAGATCTTATAGAGGAAACCTAATATGTGATAGAAATTGTAGAAATATAGATGAAAAGAACCAGAGCATAAAAAATAAGATAAAACCTTACAGGTGGGAATGTTAGAATAGGCACAGAGGATATGAAGGTAATTGCTAAACTAGTTTAAATGGAATATTAACGATTTAATGCTAAATGTGGGCTCTAGAACTTTTGTTAAATATTGTATTATAACTGACATTACACTATAATATTGCATTATAATATTAACGTGGTAGAATAAGACATGTGAATTTACAGTTAATTTAAATGGATACACACTGTATACAATGTACATAAGACACCGGAAAATGGTGGCTTTTGGGTTTTAATGGAAAAAAACACGGATTTAAAACACATTAATCATTGATTTGACAATACTTATGACAATGTAGACATCACGTGGGTAGAAATTTACACAGAAACCATTAATTGTGTAAACATGAAACACCCCCCCACAGATTAGTCATGAAAGAGATCATTTTTTACCACAAATTGAAAAGGCTGCACATCTGGGTTCGATTTTAATTGCAATTATCCAGACATTAGTTGGAATATTGTGAATAGATTTTGAAGTTTCTAAACTAATGTCTCAGAGCTACAGCAACCAGTTACAATGAATTCTAGAACAATTGATTGCTAATAATAGTTGTTGTTTTTTTTTTTTTTTTGGAAAGTGGCCATAATATGGTGTTTTTTAATATCAATAAAAAATAGAAACATGGCCACTCCAAATCCATGAAGTGATTTAATTTCATAAAGACCAATTTAAAGCTAACAATATAACATCTCATTCACTGAGATGAACCTCTGACTGGAATAACAATGTAGTGGAATATTTTTTTTTTTTTTATTGTTTAGAAACAAATATAAAAATAAACAGATTAACACCATTGTGGTTTACCAGAAGGGCCAATCAGGAAATAAATCAACATAGCTTAACATTAAAATTATGTAAGTCATATGGATCAGCAACATCATATCAACATATTTAGCAAATAGATGGATTTTTCCATTAAATAGACAACTAACCATAAGAGCGTTTTTATTTTTAATCTGTCCAGATCTTTTTTTTATTTTCTGGAATGGGACCATAGGAGTAATTTGCAATGTAAACATTCCCAGGAACAACTAATACCAAAATCTCTAAGGAATATTTCCTGTATAATATTGATTCCATGTCAACAAGGGCTCAGGTTTTTGCAGAGGCAAATATGCTCTGCACTGTACTATAGGGACTGTTATAGAAAGACAGACAAATAGTGATGAATTGGGAACATTTCATTTTTATTCTAATAATTTCCCTTCCTTGTTATTTTTTTCTAATTAATATATTGGATTTTTCTAATTAATATATTTTTTTTTAACAACGCTTTCAGATACTTATCTCGATTTCTTTTTCTGCATTTGACTTAGTCCATTTACTTTCTGTGATACCTCCCTGAGAGAGAGGGGGCGTTTTTCAGGGAGCAATATTTGGTCTATGTTTTTGATTGCGTTACTACTCCAGTTTTATCATAGGTGTAAGATTCGACAACATACTATAATAAACTCATGATTACATATCATATGTGTCATAACTATTAAGACGTAAATAAACCTTCATTATGTGCCAATAACAGAACATGTAATGTTTAAATAAAAATTAATTGTTAAAATGGTATATGCAGACTGACCTATTAAAAACTTCATATGTTCCTGTTTTTGAAGTCTATACAAACATTTAGCAACACAAAAGGTTGCATCACACTAATGAGTATTGAATCAGGACGAGCATGATTTACAGCAGCATGTCTTTCTAAAAACGTGTGACCTTAACTTAGTATGCGGACTGGTTTCACATCTATTTAATGTTTTCTTCTGTATTGATGTTCAGCAGTTACCATAAATTTTAATTCCTAGTGGTTTTGTCAGGCCCAGCATTTGATTACACTACTAACACTAGGATTTAAAACTGCGAGGCATTTTGTGACATAATTGAAGATTATATTAGCTTTAGTGTACTAATAATCTTAATTTTAGTAATGACAGGAGGCGAATATTTGCATATCTTTCTTTACTGAAAACTCCAGCAGCATAGAAACATAACAACCAATCAGAAAAAGTTATGATGCCCATAAAAGGCCCTGTCTATGACATCACTTCCTCTTTCTTTGAAGCGAAACAATAAATAACAACAAGAGACATAATCATATTACGTCAACAGTTCAACAACATATTAGAATATCCAACTCCATTAGTTCCGCGATGCAGAGGTATGGAAGGTGAATCTTTGTCTCGATGAGAAGACGTTCACGCTGCAAGAAAAAGAAAAAGGTGAAAGGTATCTGGCGTGATAACTTGTCCGCATACAATAAGCATTAAGCATCTGATATACCAACGAACATTAGAATGTGAAACATATCAACATATATTTATTCTAACGCAATGATATTTAAGAATCTATAAACACAACATAATGCAAGGTTCATGTCTAATATTCAGCCAATACAAGACCCACAAGATACAGGTCTAAGTAGCAAACATACAAACCATACGTACTTACCTTCCTGAACATAAAGGACATATTCTGTTCAACACGAGAAACATGGGAGGGATCCTATAGGGTGGGAAATATTCGCCTCCTGTCATTACTAAAATTAAGATTATTAGTACACTAAAGCTAATATAATCTTCAATTTTACCACATGACAGGAGGCTTCATATTTGCATTTTTAAAGCTTTGAATTGACCAATGTGAAGGAAGCATGAGATGTTTGCCGAAAATAGAACGTTCTAAACGTACTCTCTCGCGCTCAGTCCGCGCAGCGTATAATGTCGGCTAGGGAAGCGTCGGCCGAAAAGGTTTGTGAGGCCGCCGCTCCCCTGACCGAGTGGGCTCCGAAACAAGGTTCGACGCTAAAGACAAAAACCAGCGGACCCATCTGGCCAGTGTTGCGGTAGACACCGGTCCATGAGGGTTCACGTAAGAAGTCAGAAGGTGATCCGTCGAATGAGTTCGAAGGGGGTAGAGATATTGGTGTACCCCATTAGCGTTCTGACCACGCATAGTGTGGCGTCTGACACAAAGCATGGGTATGACACTGAAGACGAATCAGACTTAGTTCGTCTCGACATGGTAAAGGTAACCCCGTCTGGTGTGAGAGAGAAACCATCCATATCGCAAGCCCTAACGTCCGCCACCGTCTAAATGAGGCGAGGCATAATAAGAGGGCTAGTTTGGCTGAAAGTTGCTTCAGTGACAAACAAGGATTGTCCGGCCATTCCCTAAGGAATCTCAGCACCACATCCACCTGCCAGAGGCGTGAATATTTGGGTGCAGGGATCTCGACAATTCGGCACCCCGCAGTAGTCGACAAACCAGTGTATCTTGACCTACTGGTCTGCCCTGTACCGGAATGTGTGCCGCCGATATGGCGGATCTGATCACATTGAGGGATCGATATGACCGACCCAACGAGACCAGGTGTGACAGATAGTTGAGGATCAGTGGGACAGGTGTGGTAAAGGGATCGGAATCCCTTTCCACACACCAATCACTCCAGGCTGACCAGGCAGAAATATAGCCTTTCCTGGTGCCGGGAGCCTATGAGTCCCATAGGAGGTCTTAGTTGATGCAATAGGTCGTGAACTGACCAGGAGCCCCTGAAACCGTCCAGGCAACTAGTGCCAGTTGTCCTTCCATTACAAGGGAGTGGGCTTCCCCTCGAGGTCCTGTCAGAAGTAGAGGGAAGGTAGGGAGTAGTAGAGGGTCTTCGCGAGACATCTCCAGGCGATCCGGGAAATCACGGTTGGCCCTGCCCGAGGGGTGTCATGAGCAGGAGCGATATCTTGTGGGTGTGTGTGTGTATCGAAGCACCCTTGCTATTGTGGAGAACGGCTGGGTCGCGTTTGCAGGGGTTCATCCATCGCCCCGTATCCGAAGGAAGAGTCAAAGATCGTTTTGCCAATCCAAGTTTGTATGTGAAGTAATCACCATCGAAATTCCATCCTCACTTCCGCTGACAGTGGGATCCAGTGGTCGTATGAGTGACCGGTGCGTACGTATCTCACCATCAGTCGTAGTGGGCCAGGGAATAACGCTTGTATGGAGGAGGAGAGGAGGAGAGGAATCCCACAATCCGACAGCTATCCTTATAGAGGCGCTCTTTGCCGTAGACGGACGCGGAACGTAGTTCTCCAAGCCGATGTCGAAACCGAGGAACTGGCCCGATTCAGATGGAGAAGCGATCTTTGTCTGTGTACAACAAAAAACCCATGGAGTCCCGAAAGTGAACGACAAATTTGTCTGCAAACGTAGCCTGGATTCGTAAAGAATCAGCAAGTCTTCCAGGTATACGAGGCATCGCACGCCCAAATTTACGGATGTGTGCCCTCACTGGTTACAGTAGGTTCGCAAGCACCACAGAGTCGTAAACTGCCGTGTTTGTCCTCACCATTGGAATCGGAGGAAAACTTCGGCAGTCCAGGGCAACAGGTACTGACAAGCGTGCGTCCTTGAGGTCCAGATGTGTAAACCAGTCGTTATCGCCTAGGAGGTCTTATAGAAGACGAATTTCCTCCATCTTGCAGCATTTGTATACCATGTAGGAGTTCCATTGATGTAGTCTCCTGGCTTCTTCTTGACCAGGAAAATTTTGCTGGGGAAGCCTTCCCCTCCGGTGCATGTTGAATTGTGCCCCTCCTGAAGAGGGTGCAGATTTTCTTGTCCACGAGGCGTTCCTGTTCCGCCAGCGTGCGTAATGGAGGTGAAGGGGCGACCTGCATGGCTGTGATAAAACTCTATGACATAGCCTTGTACTGTCTGGAGAACCCAGGTGACTTGGGTAGTCGTCTCCCAATTCTGTAAAACAGAGACAGGTTGCCGGTCATAATATTGGAAACAGTTAGTTATGTAGGTTGACACACTAGTAGATGAAGCGGATGGGTTCCTTTGTGTAGTAGATAGGAAAAATATGAGGACTGTGTATACGATCTGGAACCTGTCGCCCAGAAGCGGCTGGTGGCTCGGTTCAGCTACCGACCAGTCCTCCCAGAAACACCTTTCCCCATAGGGTTGTGGAAGACTTGTTTTAGCGAGGTCTGGGTTTAATTTAGAGTGGTGGATAAATTCACGTGTTTCTTGAGTACTGCAATGAACACTACGTCGAATAGTAGGCCTTGTGCTTTTGGGCCGAATTCTTGTCGTTCCTAAGTCCAATAGTGTGTTGTCGATGCGGCCCAGTACAGATTTGTGTCTGTCGGCGCATAGTGCGTCATTTACGTTGCCCAGGAGGCATATCGAGCATTGAGACCATTCTTTGGAGGTGGTAGGGTTGAGTTGTGTACCCTGGGGTAACTCGGTCTTGAGGCGTGCGCATCCTTCCATCCCCCGAGGGTTGCGCAGCCAATAGTGCTCGTCCAGGAACGTTCCGTCTTCGGCTACTCTGGTTTAGTGCTGCTACAGTTATCTCTGCCTCAGCCGCCGTCACAGAGTAAGGTTTCCCTAATGTACTTCGAGGAAGTGTGGGGAAGGTCTTGCCGTTCCATTTCCTCAGACGGTGAGCTGTCTTCATGTCGCTCATCTACCATGTCCAAAGTACGTGGTGGGTAATAGTCTTCTTTGTCGGAAGATTGTGGCGGACGGGGTTTGGATTCCCGGTGCTCCGCCTATTTGGTCTGTTCGATGGGCGTCTTGCCCTTGACCTTAGTGGCAGGGGGGCTGGAGCCCTTTCCTTGCCGTTTTGACTTGAAGGCTTGTGGGCCTGAGGTCTCCATCAAGCGGTGTGGGGTAGAGTTCATAACAGAACCTTCTCCACTGAGGCCGTTACTGTGGCGTTTATCATTGCCTTGAAATCTTGGGAACGTTGAGAGTGTCCACCATGACTCGTTCCCGTCCTGTTGGGAGATAGTGTGAGGGTCAGCACGTAGGGGTGTTAGACTCCTGGTAGAACTGGGGATCACCCAGGTAAAACGGTTTGAATTGCCTGCTTTAGTATGTCTGAGAGTATGAATACTTGTGCCAAGTGTAGTGGGGTCACCTCTATTAGTTTAATCTGGCTACCGAGAGCCGTGGTGCAGGCGCGACTGACTGGTAGTGGTGTCGGTCTGGCTAGCCGGGTTCACCACAAATGTACGCCAGAGCTGTATGCACGGTTTTTAACTATACAGGCTTATTATATAGGCGCATGGGGCCTGTCTCCATAAGGTCTGCAGCCGCAGGACCCATGTCTATTAGGCTGGGTTCATCCCAGGTGGTGTGCCATGGTAACCCAGAGGACACCCATATTATAATTATTGGCACCTTACAAGCATTGCATGCATATCTGGGGGTCATCCCAGGTGGTGTGCCATGAAAAATTACCCAGAGGACACCCACGTTCAATATGTACACTAGGCACAGTAAATATACATATATGTATACACTCAGTTTTCTTAGTGATCCTGCTGTCAAATCGCATCCGGCATGGTACTGTTGCTTTAATGTAAAACTGACAGGCAGTGTTTAACCCCTTAAGGACACATGACATGTGTGACATGTCATGATTCCCTTTTATTCCAAAAGTTTGGTCCTTAAGGGGTTAAACATCCATATATGTCTGTAGTAACCAGTGGTAAAGTTGAGGCGTAGGCCTCCGTGCATATGATCAGGGATCACCCCGGGTGGTGTGCCATGGTAACCCAGAGGACACCCACATCAAAGGTAATGGTCTGTCAGTGACCTTGCATGCATATCTGGGGGGTCACCCCAGGTGGTGTGCCATGAAAAAATACCCAGAGGACACCCACATAAATTTGCACCGTCAGGTACAGTAATATAATATGACCCTCTGTAGGGTACAATAATATAATATAATATGCCCTTTGTAGGGTACAGTAACACAATATGCCCTTCGTAGGGTACAGTGATATAGTTGATCTTGTTATAGGTACAGTATATGTTTTGTATAACGACTGTGATATTGTATGGCTTCACAATAATACATAGATTGTGTGCCTGCTCAACATATAATCATCCAGTGTAAGGCACCATGAGAGATATATCCATGAGAATAAAAAATAATAATTGTATCAATAAACGAATGTGCCCAGAGAGGGGGACCCCTGAAGGGGTTAATCCAGATGCAGGGCGCGGTGATTGGGTGATTCCTGTAGGGTATAGTAATATAGTATGACCCTGTGCAGGGTATAGTAATATGGTATGACCCTGTATAGGGTATAGACCCTGAGTAAGGTACAAAGACATAATCTCCTTTAATGCCTGCATGTAAGTATTTGTTTGGCAGGCACTGTGGCAAAATACATCAAAAGAATATATGGAGAAAAAAACTGAAATCCAGCTTGCACTCTCCCATTGTTCGCTTGGGAGAGCATACACTTGTGGAGTCCGGCGGTCGGGTGAGTTCCCGATCCGCCGAGAGAGCAGGGAAGGCGGCCGTCGGGTATCTCGCGAGCCGCGAGATCCAAGATGGCCGCCGCCCACATGTGAAGGTGCGCCGCGGATCGCGGTCGCGCGGTGGAAAACAAAGGGGATAAATGCAACACAAACGCTGACCCCAGCCTCCCTCCACCCTCCCTCCACCCGTCCCAATACAGTCCCCTGTGTAAGTGAAAGGGCCGGTCCGCGAGGCAAGCGCGACACGGGTAGTCGTTGCGCCCGCGGATACCAGGCAGTAAGGTGGAAATAAAAAGGGGGGAAAAAACAGAGGGATACAGTGAAGGGACAGGAATAAGGGGGGCCAAGGTAGCAGGTGTTAGCAATAAATAGAGTAATATATAGTGGTATGACAATCAAAAAACAGTGTAAATTAAGAATCTACCAGAGAGGTAAAATACTCTGACCTGATGTATGGCTGGAGCAGCAAAGAAAGAGGAAGTGATGTCATAGACAGGGCCTTTTATGGGCATCATAACTTTTTTCTGATTGGTTGTTATGTTTCTATGCTGCTGGAGTTTTCAGTAAAGAAAGATATGCAAATATGAAGCCTCCTGTCATGTGGTAAAATTCAGCAAGAGATTCCACCATGGCTATCAATAGACACATAGGTGACATTAAACAAGTGTCAAATTCAATGGTGAATCAAGAAACGGATCTCAGGATTGAAAATGACTGATTAATAAATGGCAGTCCATGGATTAAAATAAACATTTTATTGTTCTCTGAAACGCTTATGCCCAATGCGCATTAGAGTGGTGTAGAGTTATAAAATAATAATAATAAAACCAGCACATTTATTTAATTGAAACATTATTGAGAAACAATAAATGTCTCCTGTTTTCAAGTATGTCCTGTGATGCCCATTAGAAGAAGTTTTAATTAATGTGTCATGTGTTTGATAAAATTATCAAATTAGTGTTTAGTATGTATGCGCATATTGCATTGTTTCATTGTGATAAAGCATACTACTGGATTTTTGCCCAGTCCTATGACATTGCTTTGGTGATCTGTGATACACTCAAGCATCCTGAACACTAGTTTCATAAAATGAATCTTCGGTAACATTAAAGATTTAATCTCCTTCAGATTGTCCTTTTCTATAGCTAGAAACTCCAGGTGGTGACAGGACACAAGAATGATAAAAGATACAACAGCAGACATTTCTTCAGATTTAATGATAGATAGGGAACACCAGAAGGGGGCATAAAGGAACTCTCCAAACAAATAATGACCATCAGCTTGCTGAAGTGCTTTCTGTGCCTGGAGTCAGCCATTTTTCTTTTTTAATTTATAAAAGTGCTTTGATTTCAATAAAAAAACAACACTGATAGAAATCTACGCACCAACAATCAGACGGAGGGGGAGGTTGTAGTTGTTTTTCAATTTTCTTAGCTCCATATAGAGACATGGAGGGCAAGCCTGGCTAAGTTGACCTCCCCTACACACTTTCCTACCTAGTTATACTACAACTCAGTCAATATGCTTTTCAAATCTCTACATAATGCTGCTTCCACCTATCTATCCTCCCTTATACACAAGTATATCCCGCCTAGGCCCTTACGATCTGAAGATTTTCTGTCCGTACTCCCACCTCTGATGGTCGCCTTCAAGATTTCTCGAGGGCTGCACCGTTCTTGTGGAACTCGCTTCCCTCCTCCGTTAGATGCTCACCCAGTCTCCACTCCTTCAAAAAATCATTAAAAACCCACTTCTTCATAAAAGCGTATCAATTAAACTGTTAATAGCTCCCGACTGATTCCTCTCTTGTAACTGTCACTAGTCTAATATTATCCTTACCTTTTTGTGTCATTTTACCCCACTCCCTCTAGCATGGAAGCTCATTGAGCAGGGCCCTCAACCTCTTTGTTCCTGTGTGTCCAACTTGTCTGGTTACAACTACATGTCTGTTCGTCCACCCATTGTAAGGCGCTGCGGAATTTGATGGTGCTATATAAATAATAATAATATGCTGGTATAACCTGAAATTCTGCACCGGGGACTCAGGGGAGAGCATGCAAAGGTTTTTTTGCAAACAAATCTTTCCTAGAAAAGAAATCGAAACAAGAAAAATATGTGCATACTTTCTTTGGGGGCATAACTACTTATTTTTCCAATGGAGTGTTATTTTAAACCTGAGTTACTTGAGGACCAATAAGCCTGTTTTTCAAACCGCATTGGTAACCTTCGTGTACTTAGTGGTAAAGGAGTGGAGTCTCGGGTACAGTCAGTTGTTGTAGAGGCTGGTAATATAGACAAGTGGGGCATGTTGCCTGCTACAGAGCCAGCTATTGCAGGTGGGTCGAGAGACAACAGGAGCAGACGGGGAGGTAGACTAGCTTAAGGGCAAAAGGAGCTACAACTATAGGCCGAAGATTCTTAGTGACCCTTTTGGGAGGACCACTTCCTTCTCCTCCATGACGGAGTGTGAACCAAACCAAATAATGCTCATTACATCCCAAAATGCTTAGTATGCGGATTTCAAAAGCTGTGAGGTTTAGCAATATAAGAGGAAAAAATACATTAAGATTCAAACAAAATCTATGTACGTGCTATCAGTCTGGCTGGTGAAATGTAGAGATGGAATGCTATTTCAATAAAATACTACTATATCATATCTTATTTCATGACAAGTGCACTCGAAAGACCTGACCCCACGTTCCCGCGTGTAATAATGGTGGAACTGATTGATGTTAAGTGATAATTCTAATAATATAAAGAGTTTAACGTTGCTATGTTTTATCATATTATACAGTAATATCCTCCCACTGTGCATTTTATTTAATAAATAGGATTACATTTGTAACTGCTAATATGAGGCTTAGTTAAATAAAAGGTTTTAGCATTCAAATTCCTTTGTGCTTTGCAATTATAATTTTTTCCAAATCTGGATTAAAAGCTTTTCTTTTAATGTATAGTCTTTTTATGTATAGGTACAATTTGTTTCTGTATTTTATTTCCCCTACTGGATAAATTGGCAATGTTTTCAGCCTGTGTCTGGCAAACAGTGCTTTGCTCTTCTTAAAGCAACTGAAACAATGCTTAGATATAACACATGGCTCTGTTATAATTAAGGTAACAGTGTATACACCGCTCATGAAGTACACACAGTATGTCTTTTCCATCTGTCCCTTCTTGTTTATTTTTTGTACTACGGCAGAGGGGCATGAGCTGTAGCCCTTTTTTCAGAGGTAATATTTGATATTCCCTGCATATCAGTCAGAATAAAACCTTGAGATGTGAAACAATATGGCTGTTTCTAGTTATACAAGTTTCCTTTCTCCTCGCTGTGCTGTGTGTTTGGTGAGGCTGATGAAGACTGTGGCAGAACCCTGGTTATCCCCACCCAGTCTAGGTTGTGCTAACAGTGTTATTTATTTACTAAAGTCTGTGAAATCCAGACAATGTTCATGGAATTCAACAATGTCTGGATTTTGTAATTCAGGTTTTGAAAAAGCCTGCATGTGGTCCAGATTCCAGCCAGACTGAACACCACCGGATGGCCGACATCTGTACTGAATGGTGCAAATCCTGGTCCAAAGGCATCAAATCGGGTAATATTCTCTTGAATCCAGATAAGCTGTTTTGGCCAACCTTTTGCCATTCAGATTTTAATTTGATACAATTTGAATGAAGTTTACCTGGAAATTCACTAAAGTGAGAATTCAAAGTACGTTCAAAGTAAATTACAAATTTGAGGACTGGAAGCATAGCTGACTTAGAGAAATTTTCCAGCTTGGCAGTTTTGGCATTCAATTTGGAATTAACCTTAGTAAATAGCCCTGTATGTTAAAAAGTGATATGGGAATCTGTTTTACTACTTTTAACAGTGTTGCTATATATTTGTAAATTGGTTTGACTTTTTTTTACATTGATTTCACTGCCAATTCATTCTATAAAATTTACTATTATGCTAGCACTTCTCTTGGGGTCATCTGGGATGTTTTTGAACACCTCACAAGTGGGAAAATAAATAAATAAAAATAAATATATATATATATATATATATAGTCTTGTATAGTTTATAATCAGTTTTGTTTTTCACCTGTGGCGCCGCCTTCCCCTTCTTCCAGGAGTGCACTCCTGAGTGCTCTCTACTGGTATCGTATATATATAAAAAATGTTTTTTTAAATATCATGGAAATTATTGACATCAGGGATAATTTATGATGTTTTGTTGATGTTTCTCATATCTGTTCATCCTAACCATTCATTATTGATTACTCAAATAACCGTCTTATGCTATAAATCTCTGGTGTCAGCTGATCTCTCTAAGTATGTTTTTCCAGCAATCTGTACATAAAGATTTAATGTCCTGATTCAAATATGAAGGTTTAGTTGTATTATTTTATTCTGTTTGTAACATTATTCTTATTATTACTATTATTCATCATGACATATGCTATCAACATTTTCTTATGTACAGACTCAGATGGGTGAAAAAATACACAAGAATATACAAAGAAAAAAGGAAAGGCAGTCTAGAACAGTAAATATTAAAACATGACCCTTATTCAATTTTGTATAATTATAAAATTAGGGAATAATAAAAAATGCACCGAAAATTTAGTAAATGTTTTGTTTTAATATGTACTTTTTTTTATTTCTGCATTCATTATAGGGGTTACCCCCACTCTTTCTGACATGTATTATTCCTTTCTATATAGCTTACAATTTATTATTATTAAAAATAAAAAGGAAAAAATATCAATGCAAATAGAGAAAGCAGACTCATTTTTAAGGTTTTTTTTTATTAGCTAAATTGTGATGCACAATAAGGCATATCATTAGAATGTGCGATATATTTCACTCTACAGCAATAAAAAGAAAGAAAGAAAGAAGGAGGTTTAATCAAATAGGTGCAACTATAAAACTAGGCTTTATTTAACCCTCTCTAGCATCACTATATTCCCCTCTGCTCCATATGTGACAAACCCCTTGTATTTCATATGATACGTTCGTTCGAACATACTCCGGAAGTGCTAGAGGCTTGAGTGATTATAGCCTGTTCACATAGTACGCTAGTTGGTACTCTCCCGAAATCCAAGCATGTTGTGAAAAAAATCAAGCATTTCGTCGTTCGCACACCCAAACATCAGTCGTGACTTGATCAAGGGTACAACAGGAATGCTTTATTATGGCCAGATGGCCCACTTTTATACACAGACCCCCAGCATGGGGTCTCCAGCAAAAGTATGGTAAAACACACTCAGGAATCTCTGTGTCTGGGAGATAATTGAGTGTACTTCGCTTAAACTAATTATCTCCCAGGCACTAGCGGTACTGAAAATACAACATAAAACAACCCAAAATACACATAACACATAGGAACCCCTCAAGTATTATATCCCCAGATAGCCTTGATCTGAGCATCAAACATATCCAAATAGCATTCAGATCCCACGAACACAGCCGATTCGCCACCGGGATAAAGTTTTGACCGACCGCACACATAGAGTCTGCCCAAAATAGTTCCAAAGTAGCGGTCTGTCACTTTCAGGAGTTCCAAAATGAACAAAATGTCAAACGGTTCCCCTGGCTCATAGGTAGTGATTGTTCACCTAGTTCATGTGAACAATCCCACCGAATAGCGCTCTCATGGCTTGTCGAGAATAGAAGCAGGCGTTCGTACAAAGTTACTGGTGTTTGTGGGGTTGAGTGTCCGACTTAGAGTTCCAGATACTCGATGACCAAGTGCCATTGCCTGCTTTCGGGAGACAAGATGGCTGCCATTTTCCAGTGCTTGTGGTGTTTGGTTACATGAACGATGGCCACACAGAGAGAGCACTTAAGTTTGTGGGTTTTTTTGAAGTTAAATGAGCCGAGGGGTGGTCAGTGTTCAGTAGATTAATCTACCAAATGCAGGAAAAATAACTGGGACAAGGAAATACAGGGTTTTGTCACAACATTGCTGCTTTTCACCCTTCAAAGAAACAAATTTATCTGCCAAGGATTGATTCTGTCCTCTGCATCACTGCAGAGTGGATGTAAATACATTGTGCCCCTCCCCTTTTATCTATTTTTGTGGATGAAACATAATTCTAGTTTCATTCTAGTAGCCAGGTAGAAGAAAAGCATGATGTTGGGCTTGGGCTGCCCTTAGTAGGCTGCAATATGGTGCCCCAGATATAAACAGAAACAATATATGTATATTCCATTGCGGCTATTAAATTAAATTTTTTCTTTGTATTTCCTTAGAATTTTCACTTTAGTAAATATTCACTAATGGAAACATTCTCAAACGTCAGCTATGCTTTCAGTTAGCCTACTCTGGCCTTAAATGTGAAAATCACTTTGAATTAACTCTCACTTCATTAAATAGCGTAAACTGTGTCTAGAAGAGTATCAGCTACATCAGATGACGAGGGCCAGAGAATGTTGAAATGATCATCCGGGGTTGCTGGGATTTCAGATCTGGATTGCCCTTATTGCTGTGATCAGCAAATGGTATAGGTACTCTCTGTAAGGGCACAGATGAACAAAAACATTTTTGAGACCTGTGTGGGGATTAATCAATGAGTTTTTCTGAGCTTTTGCCTATTCTTATATTATGTCTTAATTTAGCATAATCCTCCCTACTAAATGTCATGATTATGCTTACATACAGACATACATTTTCAATCTGAGAGAAACTTTAATTACAGCATTTTTATTTTTTTTTATTTTTTTTATCACATATATTACAAGTGATAGAATGTTTTCTACTTCTTTACAAAAATTCCATACAGTGTGTGTCTGTGAGCAATTTGTTCTGTAAATGATAAATGAAAAATAAAGAAATCAAATGTGGAATTGTATATAAATAAGTAAAACTGGTTAATCCTTGAACATAATGTGTATTTGAAGTAAGTGATAAATAGCACATAAGCATATAATAAACTAGCATTTTTGTATAGATTGTTTGTTTTTAAACAAACTTGAAAAATAAAAGTACGTACATTTACACAACTTTTCTTTTTAATTTATTCATTCATGCTTTATAAATATTTTTGGGGAATAAACAACTTTAGACGGCATACAGTGTCCTTTTTCTTGCAGTAAAATTAAATATTTCTCACATAGAATAGGTGTGAGAAAAATAGATAAATAAAAATGGTCAAACATCTCACAATATATGTACATGTAAGTCCCTGAAGGCATTCAACTGCAACTAAGAATGCCTACCTTTGAGTATAATGCCCACATATAGTAAATACAGTTTAATAATATATTAAATGTAGATAACTAAAGGTTTTTCAAAAGTACTATAACAATAGTTATAAATCTCTGTAATGCTAACATAGTGCTAACCGTGAAATGAAAAGGCCTGTTCAATCCTTCCCCCCTCCCTGATTGCAGAAATGGTATAATCCACTTAAACTTCTGCACTATTTGGATGGAGAATGTAGCTGTCATTTTAAACACACGTGAAGACATTAAATGAATGGCTAGTGGATCCTTGGAGAGGCTGTTAATTTTTTTAATTCATTTTTAAAGTATAAATGAGGGTGAGTGAGGCTTTATGGAATAAATATGGTTTTACAAAAACGCTGCTTTATTCTATTATTATATGATAGCTACATATCTCATACTTCAAATAAATGTTATGCTCTATTTTTTGAGTGAAATTATTAACTATCCTTTATATTTTTATGCATGTATTGTGTTCTATACTAGGTTATATGAGAAAACAGGGGGCTGGCTGCACTCACCTACACTTGCATAAATAGGGTGCTGCTGGGAGCCAATTTACACCCTAAAAAAGAAGATCCAGTGCACTCCCTTAGCCACTAAACAGCAACTTTGGTGCTGACAGAATTAAAAAAAAAAAATTTTTAAACACCTAATCTAGGCAAAAAATAATGGGGGTTTAGTAACATTATATGATCATAGATTGCATAAGCCTGCCACAACACCAATGTACCCCATTTTTGGCAGGTCCTACTCTCACAGCCAAATGTCTGCTTCATGAGTTACTTACGTGGGGAAAAAAATTCCATCTTGAGTTCTCTGCAGTCCAGTTTATTTATTTATTTTTTTACTATACTAGGCTATAACCTTTTCTTATTTTTTTCAATGGACAATATTACAGAACGGATACGTTGCATAATAAGATAACAAAATTGTCTATATACCTATTAGTTAGAAGCTGCTAACATATTAGGTATACAAGGTAAACAATTGCAACAAGTCTATTATTACTTACAGGAACAACAGTTGGCAACAGCCCGCTCAAATAAGCATACGATCTAAAGGAAACAATAAAATCAATCAGAAGGTAAAGTGCATTATGTTCAGAGACAGCCAAACCTCTGCAGCGACTGTTTACCAAACCAAGAAATTGGAAATTAGAGAAATCTAGACCTTCTTCCTAACTGAGTGCTGAGCAAATCCAACAAATCCCTGGCCAGCAGGATTTTAAGATTTTTAGTTTTGCACTTGGCAGCAGTTTTCCTACTTAAAAGATAAGAACAAAACTGCAGAGCAAGCGATCAGAAGACACGGTGTGGTTTATGTTACCTCGTTGAGCAGCTTCTTTCATTTAAAGAAAAAAGAAGAAAGGTAAGTTATGAATTTCCAGCCCTTTAAACAGCAAAGAAAATTCACCAAGAGGGCAAATAAATCTTCAAAATCCTTAAAATCAGAAAACTATATTACATCACACAAGACATACAGACAACATTTTTCACTTCACCAAACAGAAAACTCCTTTCATGCATGTTTTCATTAACAGTGTGCGTTGCAAACAGTGTGCAGGCTTCTGCATGCAAAACTATAAAAGGACCAGAAAAAAGAGTACTATACAACACACGCTATGAGAAAAACCACCCTAAAAATGTGTACCTCACAGACACCTTATAAAACTGAACAAACACACAAAATATACCCAAGAAGGAAAAACATAGAAACATAGAATGTGATGGAAGATAAGAATTTATGGTGTCAAGGTTAGCCATCACAGCGGCTTATGCCTATCCCACGCATGCTTAAATTCCTTAACTGTGTTAACCTCTACCACTTTAGCTGGAAGGTTATTCCATGCATCCACTACCATCTCAGTAAAGTAATACTCCCTGATATTATTTTTAATCCTTTTCCCCTCTAATTTTAGACTATGTCCTCTTGTTGTGGTAGTTTTTCTTCTTTGAAATATGGTCTCATCCTTTACTGTGTTGATTCCCTTTATGTATTTAAATGTTTCTATCATCAATACGTGTGTTGTATATTGACTTTTTTTTTCTGTATACAAAATTATGAAAGGGCCTGCTAGAGGTAGTGGAGACTCATAGCCTGGTACATATAATGGTTTTAAAATTATTATAGATGCCAAATTAGGTATAGTTGTGTATATGCATTTTTCACAGTTATATGGGTGTGTCTGAATGACCTCATTAGGCACAAAAAGCAATAAACACACAGCTCAACTCATCCTTCACCAGTATATATTCCTTGATAACAGTGATTGCTTGGGGTATTCAGAGCAATAAAGCAATTTAAAGTAGTTCGAGTGTATATTTCTTATACTATTTGAGGAAGGTTTAGTAATTTTTTTCACAGCAACATGGGATGGGGGGTGGGAGGTAGAGGGCACCTGCAGTGCCAGGAAAACAATTTGTTTTCCAGGCACTGGAGTGTCCCTTTAAGCTTTAAAGTAAGCACTTTTAACTGAAACCGAAACCCTGTATCATTCTCATGCACACAATATGTAATACTGGGTACATATGGGTACATATATATAATTTACTCAAAAGCTTAACTTCAAATTACTTACTATGCCCCCCAATTTAGCCTCCCGCAGCCTGCCCCACCAAACTAAAAGACTGCCCCCCAATCTAATACACTACCCCCTCCCACCACTCTAATACACTGCCTACCTATCCTGAAAAAAACATCTCTGGACCCGTCCTCCCCCTCTAACTACCGCCCTATAACCCTGCTCCTATTTTCCTCAAAGCATCTGGAAAGACTTGTCTTTATCCGTATGTCTCACTTCCTCAATCTACCATCTCTCCATGACCCTCTTTAATCTGGTTTACCGCCCTCTCCACTCTGAGAGTGCTCTTATCAAAGTTACTAACGATGTAATCGCAGCTAAATCCAAAGGCCACTACTCCATACTAATTCTTTTTGACCTCTCTGCTGCCTTTGACATCGTTGATCATGCCCTCCTTCTTCAAACTCTTCAATCACTGGGTGTCTGTGTGACTCTGTCCTCTCATGGTTTTTCTCTTATTTCTCCCAACACTCATTCAGTGTCTCCTTGTCATGTATTCATCCACACATAAAAATGTGGTTAATGGCATTTACTGTCCTGACAGGAAAAGTTGTGCCAAGTAACATTAATGTCCTGACAGGAAAAGTTGTGCTGAGCAGCAATCATGAACGTGGAAACCTGGTAATTACTTTTGGAGTCAAAGGCCAGTCATGGCCAATCAAATCCACAGGAGAGTTTGTGCTGAGCAGTAATCATGCACCTGGAAACCTGGTAATTGCCTTTGGTGTCAAAGGCCGGTTACAGCCAATTGTATCCACAGGATGGGTATTTAGGCCCAGTTCTCCTCTTGCTCAGTGCCCTGTCATGGTTTCATGCCTATGGTTATCTGAGAGTGTGTTCCTGATCTTGATTTTCTGGTATTTGGCTTTGGCTTTGTTTTGACTTCCCTGATATCTGGTATCTTTGACTTTTGGCTTTCCCTCATCTTTGTGTCTGATTCTGTGTCCCTGACCTTGCCAAGTATTTTGACTATTCTTGGAGAAGTTAAGTCCGGCCATTCTAAGGTCCAGTTATACGTTATCCTTAGTCTTAGGTGTGACACAGTACTGCGTGCTGGATCAACTTGTAATCCTGGCACTCCTTTTCTAATGATTCCTCCTCCCCTCGTCCTGTCTCGGTTCAAGTCCCCCAAGGTTCTGTCCTTGGTCCCCTTCTATTTTCTCTTCATACTGCCTCTCTTGGCAAACTTATTACCTCATTTGGATTCCACTACCACCTGTATACTGATGACACCTAGATATATCTCTCCTCCCCTCCCTCTCCTCCCCTGCCGTCCTGCAACGTGTCACTGCTTGCCTTTCTGCCATCTCTGACTGCATATGCTCCCACTTTCTGAAACTCAATCTCTCTAAAACTGAGATCCTTGTCTTTCTTCCTCTTAATACTGATCTTCCTCTTTCGCTCTCGTTTCAAGTTAGTGGTATCCACATAAGTCCATTCTTGCAAGTGCGCTGTCTTGGCATCATACATGATTCTGTCCTCACCTTTGAGCCTCACATCCAGTATGTTGCCAAATCCTGTAGATTCCATCTTAAAAACATAGCCTGCATCCTCCCCTTTCTTATGCAAGATGATACCAAGGAACTTGTCCATGCTCTAGTAATTTCTCGCATGGATTATTGTAACCCTCTCCTAATTGGTCTTCCCAAAAGCCGTATTGCCCTGCTACAGTCTGTAATGAATGCTGCCACCAGACTGATTTTCCTCTCTAGTCGGTCCTCTTACACCTCACCCCTCTGTCAGTCCTTACATTGGCTTCCTGTATCCTATAGGAGTAAATTCAAAGTGCTAACCCATACATGTAAAACACTGAACAATTCTAGCCCCTCATATCTCTAAACAGATCCATAGGTATGCCCCTTCTCAGTCTCTCCGCTCTGCCCGTGACCTTCTCCTGTCCGCTGCCCGCACCTGTACAGCCAACTCATGCTTGCAGGACTTTTCACGGGCAGCTCCCATACTATGGAATAGCCTGCCTACCGCCATCAGACTCTCCCTTAGTCTTCAATAGTTTAAGAAGTTCCTTAAAACCCATCTCTTCAGGAAAGCCTATGGCCTCCCAGAGTAACCTCTACCTCACATACCTGTCTCTTGCTCTTTCCTAAAGGGCAGCACTTTACTCTCTCTTCCAGCTTTGCTTCACTCCCACTTTATTTGATTTCTATTTCCTGTCCTAATGTGTTTTTTTTTACCCCACCTCCTATAGACTGTAAGCTTGTTTGAGCAGGGTCCTCTTCAACCTATCGTTCCTGTAAATTTTCTTGTAATTGTGCTATTTATAGTTGAATCCCCCCTTTCATAATATTGTAAAGTGCTGTTGGCGCTATATAAATGGCAATAATAATAATACTAATAATACATTGATTATTATCTGAATACTGGTTAATGCAATCGCAAATAACTGTAATCTCTTTTGGATTCCCTTAACTTTGCGATGAAAATTATTCCGGAAGGTCATGCTTTCATATTCAGATTACTTAGCTTTTCCCCCATTTTCAGTCAGATAATCACCATATCGCTTTTGACTAACATGCCACCTCCGATTTGCGCTTATGGAAAGACTTTCTACTTACATGGAAAGGGAAAATATGTTTCACCCACTTATTAACCAACAAGTCCCTTACAATTTGTATGGACACGGCTGCCACTTCCGGGTTCGCAGCATTTATGGCAAAAGTGGTTATGGGCAGTTTGGCCTGAGGAAACTAAGAACATCCCGGAAGTTACTATCATGAACTCTACCCGATCATGACAGCTGCAGTACTCGGGGCGCGTTATGGGCAGATCAAACGATCAGGTGTTTCTCAGATAACCTGGCTACATGCTACAATATCAAAGGATGTTGGGTGTCCCTAACCATAATGTGCTTCATGCGAATACTGACTGGGTCAGCTGCCAAACAACCACTTCTTAGTATATGACTGTATCCTAGGAATTCACAATGTTGCCACTGATCACTAATCTAGCTCTTGATTACAGGAATTCCACAGAGCATCTAAATTTTAACCAGTTCTAACTAGAATTTAATATTGTAAACAAGTTTCTATGGAGACAACGGTTGATTTGACTTCTTTTTGCCACCTTCACTTAAAATTATTTTCAACACTAGTAAATGATTTAACAGTTTTCTGTCATCCTATAAACTTAGAATCATGCTGTAAGGCATCAAAAACTAAAGTACTATTTTACCACCCTTTAGATGACCTAATCTCAGTCATCTTTTTCAGTCATGGTCCAAACTCATTGATGTGGCACCTTTCGAACCACACACACACATCACAACATAAATGTTGTGGTGAGATAAAGATAAAAATACAAACAGAAATCTAGGCATAATGCAATATCAATACCTATCAATTTTCCAACTGTTGTTCCAGAATAACTATGTGTATGTCAGGTGAGTAGGATCAAATCTTCCATATCTTTTAATCACTTAAAATCACACAAAAAACACAACATAGTATAAAACCAACAACACCAATAAAATAGGAAAGAATATTGCATTCACAAACGTAGTACCACTATAAGTGGTCAGTTAAGCATATAGCAGGGAAATCAAAGCCCTGTAATACGTTGCAGGTTGGTCCCTGGAAACGGATTCAGTCCTCAGTCCACCCTCCTGTACTGGGTCCGGATCCCTTCGAGTAGGGGAATAGAAAATGAATCCAGAAATAGATGGCACCAAACTGGAGAAAATAGGAGTATGTAGTCTCTCAATGCCGACCGTTTTTTTCTCACTGGACTTCCTCAAGCCAGAGCTCAATCCCCAATAATCAAAAGCTCCGCTTTTAAAGCCCACCAATCAGGGCTAATCCTTCTCAGCGTGCATCACATGTGTTTCCTGTCCATACACTTTTCTCCCCAACCAAAATGATGGTCGCCGATCATATTGGCAATGGAATTAACCGATCGCCTCTACCAACATCTGCGATCAAATTGCAGTGTGTAGAAGAATAATCCTCTCCCTGGCGGTTATCTAGTGGGGTAGCAGATAAAAAAAAAGAGGTAACAAGCTCCTCTCCCTTACACACTTTCAGCCACTGGGGAAGGGAGACAGGGCTCTCCTCTCCTTGCAAGGGATACTGCCGCTGGGGAGGGAAGACACTGCTCTCTATTCCCTGCAAATCACACTGCCGCTGGGGATCTGAGCCAACTGCCCAGCATCCCTGTAGCTCACTCTGCCACCGGGGTCAGAGGACGCTGCTCTCCTCTCCCTGCAAGGTACACTGCCGCTGGGGGACAGGACCAACTGTCTCTGTCCCCTGTAACTCAGCCTGCCGCTGGGGAATGGAGACTGGGCTCCCAATTCCCTGCAATTCACTCTGCCACTGAAAGGACCAACTTTCTCTGCCCCCTGTAACTCAGCCTGCCGCTGGGGAATGGAGACTGAGCTTCCAATTCCCTGCAGGACCGGTGGAGAGACCTCAGTCCCATCTCCACCGGCCACCTGGGGTCCTTCCCAGTAAACCTCCACAATATCTTCCCAGCTGAATGGGTCTGGATCTGGGTCTGGCACCTTGCTGTCCTGCTGAGCCTTCCCAATGGAATGGAAGAGATCTCGGTAGTCCTGCTCCAGTTCCCACTCCAGGGTTGCTAGGTGAGCCAGGTCTTGCTCTACCTCATGGGGGTCATCCCAGTCATGCCTAGCCTCCCTCTCGTGGAAAATGTCCTGAAGTCTGGTCTGCGCAGGGCTCCCGAAGTCAGGCTCTGCAAAGGACTCCCATAACAAGCCTGGACCATCAAACTCCTCACCCTCTGGCTTGTCATGCTCGGCTGTCCAGGTTATATACTGTGCCATATACCACCAGAGCGCCTGGTAGGCATCCTCCAGCCATAGCTCCTGCCATACCAGGTGCTCTAGTTCCTTCACCCATTCCTCCAGGGGCTGCTCTCCCAGGAAGGGCATCCGCAGGGCCACTTGCTTCTGCAAGCGCTGCTCTTCACTCGGGGAGACTATCACCCCGCTGGTATTGTACATTATCCAGGGCCTGGTACCAGATGCCTTTCCTTAATGCATCCCGGCCATCCAGGTCCTCCTCCTCGTATAACACTGCTGGCTCCATTCTGTTGCTTTTAGGGTCGCTGTACTGGGACATGCGTTGCCCCCAATTTGTACGGAATGGTGTCTCCTGGCTGTGGGAACGATCCCGCCGCTTGCCACCAATTGTAACGGCACCCCGGCATAAAAGGGGTTAAAAGCCGTTTAGGAGATATTCCCTTCCAGATATACAGGCAGCTACTGTAGACACCAATCCACCGAACCGGAGAAGCATACGAATGCTCTCAAACAAATGAATTCTGTAAACAGCCGAATAGGAAAAACCATATGAATAGGTTTACACTCCTAGCAGTCGAACTGGAACAGCATACAATAAATCCCCTCTCCCCCAAGAACGAGACAAGGTCAAAACAGGAACAGCCAAAGCTGTGGGTTTATTGTTCTTATATAGACATTAGTACCACCCACAAGGTTTTGGAAAACAACCGATAAACACGTACAATACACTCAGACACTCCCACACAAAATCTTCCCCTCTGCCTGTGATACAATTACACAATGGGTAATGCAATTATCACAGGCAGAGAAATACAGTTTTTCCACATTTTTCATAACTTTAAAAGTATGCATCACATAAAACTTACATTTTCAGAATCAGCATACTCCAAATACAAACATACGTCAAAATCATACAAATTGGTCCAGTGGTTCAAAAGATAGATTGTAGTCCTTTGTGACCAAATGAAGCATGTCTTTTCTGCCCAAAAGTAATCCAATTATCTCCAAGGACAGAGGCAAAACTCCATTGAACACATGGTAGCAAAAGAGAATAAAATACATATGTGACCAGACCAATCTCGCCACATTGCATTGGAGAAGCCTGGTTGCTCGCCTGTTGCCTTTGGATTATGGCCCCATGTTAAAAGGCTTGATTTTCCCCTGCAAAGACAAGAAAGCCGGGTCATTTGGTGCTTGCCCTGTTTGAGCAGTGATACCCCAGATAGCTATGCCATGGAGCCCATTCGTATAATGAAAGACCATGGGAAAGACTTTGGCTCCATGGCAATTGAACTGTATGTGTGTGCTCTGAGCGCCATTCAGTAATAATGTGCACTCAGGTCTGAGCTATCTGGGGATATGATGCATGTCTTTATTTTATGTCATAAATGTAACCTTGTGTATTTTATTGTGTTTTACTGTCTTTTTGCTGCCATGTGTTCAATGGAGTTTTGCCTCTGTCTTTGGAGATAATTGGATTACTTCTAATTATCTCCAGGATAGAAGACTCTGTGGAACTGGTTTTGGGCAGAAAAGCCATGCTTCCTGTGGTCACAAAGGACTACAATCTATCTTCTGAACCACTGGACCAATTTGTATGATTTTGACGTATGTTTGTATTTGGAGTATGCTGATTCTGAAAATTTGTGAATGTGATGCATACTTTTCAAGTTCTGAATAATGTGGAAAAAAATAATTTTTCTGCTTGTGCTAAATTACATTACCCATTGTGTAAGGTAATTAAATCACATGCAGAGGGGAGGAATTTGTGTGGGAGTGTCTGAGTGTATTGTATGTGTTTATTGGTTGTGTTCCAAAACCCTGTGGGTGGTACTAATGTGTAAGAATGTGTACATAAGCACAATAAACCCACAGCTCTGTCTGTTAATTGCTTGACCCTCAGCATGGAGCTTTGTCTCGTTCTTGGGGGGATTTACTGTATGCTGTTCCAGTTTGACAGCTAGGAGTGTAAACCTATTCGTATGGTTTCTCCTATTCGGCTGTTTACAGCATTCGTATGGTTTCCTGTTTGGCGGATTGGTGTTCTGCAGTAGCTGTGCCTGCATCTCTGGAAGGGGACGATCGCCTAAACAGTTTTAACCCCTTGTGTGCTGAAACGGTCCGTTACAACATAAAATACACAAGGTTACATTTATTACATAAAATACAGACATGCAACATATCCCCAGATAGCTTAGATCTGAGCGCACATTATTACTGAATGGCGCTCAGACCATACACATACAGTTCAATCGCCATGGATCCAAAGTCTTTTATTACACGAATAGGCTCCATGGCATAGCTATCTGGGTTAAATGAGTTCATTCAATAAATACGAGAATCTACCGAATGCCAGGGCAGAAATACAGGAATAGACTTTTCTGCATAGGAAAATAAAGTATTTGAATGCCGGTCCATAGTCAAAAGGCAGCAGGCAGGCAACCAGGCTCCTCCAATGCACAGTAGTGAGATTGGTCTTGTCACAACGCACTTCAACACCAAACCGCTTCCATAACCTTTAAGCCACAACATGCAATGCCTGCACACCCATGACACATACCAACTCTTGCTGTAACGAATACTTCAATCACACGAATAACCACACGAGATTCCATACCCCACGCACCCCACCCAAACTTGACGGTGTCACTTACAAAGTAAAGCCCTCTGTTGTATCTAGATCACTACAGAGGCCGACACCAGACGTTCTCACATCACCGGGTCCCTGTTCAAAAACTAGTTTCAAGTACTAACTCAGGACTCAATTGCTGTGAATAGTTCATGCGTTTTTATTAGTTTTATTCTCTGAACCTTACCAAGGCACTAAATTTTACACCACAGAACACATTACTGGTTTCCGTAACCACTCACCCAACAGGGGCTCTGATACAAACTCCAATATATATAATCCCAACCGATTCCCGACCACAATGGCAACCATTACCATTGTTACACACAATGCCAGGGGGTTAAACACCCTCAAAAAATGGCACATAGCCCTAAACGATTATCACACCCAAAGGGCAGATGTGGTTTTCATTCAAGAAACCCACTTCTGCGCAGAATCCGCACCTTCGTTAAAAAACAAACATTACCCAAGAGGGTACTTTAACAATTATACAGGATCAAAATCCAGGGGTGTGGCGATCCTCATAAACTCCCACCTACCATTTACATATAAAGACCACAGCATTGATGATAGTGGCCGCTATATATTTTTAAAGGGAAATGTAGGTAACACTATGACCCCCTTTGCCAATGTGTATCTGCCTAACAAAAAACAACTTCCAGAGCTCCGATGGATACTCACAAAATTGGAGACATTTGCGGAGGGCCTCTCAATATTTGGAGGTGATTTCAACCTGTCAATGGACAGTACACTAGACACCATATCCAATACACACTCTTACCAAGCAACCACCAGAACACGAGCACAACAGCTTTTAGATACCCACTACTTGTATGACTGTTGGAGGACAACTCATCCCACACAAAGGGACTACTCTTTCAACTCACACACAACGGGAAACTACTCCAGGATCAACATGTTTTTCCTCCCCCACAGATTCCTTAACCTTGTCACTTCTTGCTCTTACGCGCCAATAACCTGGTCGGACCACACACCCTTAACTATGTCAATACTAATACCATTCCTACACACAACGAGGTCACAGTGGAAGCTAAATGATACCTTACTTAATGACCCTGAGGTATTGGAATGGATCTCTATGGATCTAGAGCAATACTTCTCAGTGAATGTACGATCTGACACTCCATATCCAATCGCCTGGGAGGCGCATAAACGCGCGATCAGGGGCACCCTTATTCAAATTGCATCTATACACACAAAAAAAAAGTACGGAACGGGTGTTACAACTGACACAGGAAATTAGAAACCTAGAAACAACACACAAAAATAACTGAAGACTAGAAACATACAAAACATTGATAGAAAAGAGAACAGAGCTCAATATCCATCTAAATGTACAGACCAAACGCAAAATAACCCTCACAAAGAGTATATACTATGCTCAGGGCGGTAAAAGCAGCCGTCTGCTGGCGCACGCTCTGAAAAAGCAGAGGGAGGCCACGTTCATAGCCTCAATCAAAGACAAAACAGGTAAATTATCCAATCTTATGCCAGACATCACTAAGGCCTTCCATGAGTTTTACTCATCTCTTTACAATCTCCGCACAACTCCACCTCCCTCATCAGAGATACAGGAATTTCTCTCACAAAGGATATCGTCTACCATACCTGCCAATATCAGACAATCTTTAGACGAACCCATTTCACTACAGGAGTACCACACGACGATTAAACAGACACCGCTAGGGAAAAGCCCTGGCCCAGATGGTCTAACTGCAAAATACTATAAACTTCTTGCAGCACCTCTGGCTCCACACTTCCTCAACACATTCAATTCCCTACTTCAACACACAGATTCTCACACCAGGCCCTAAATGCCACCATCACACTTGTGACGAGACCAATCTCGCCACATTGCATTGGAGAAGCCTGGTTGCTCGCCTGCTGCCTTTGGACTATGGCCCCCTTTTAAAAGACTTTATTTTTGCATGCAGAAAAGCTGTATTCGTGCTTTTCTGCCGGTTGTTCGGTAGTTTCAATCTACCGAACAACCGTACGAATGACTGGACCACCTGGGAGCTGGAGTGTGCCGGCAATTAACCTCCCTGAAGCTGCGGTTAACCGCAGCTTAATTGATGAACGCTGGGTGGCCGCCATTCGTATCCCGAACACGAGGTCGCGGCCATTTTAAACCATACGAATGAACAGCGGTGTTCGCCTCTATTTTCATGGAACTAAAATCGGACACAGTTTTGCGCGAACACCGCTGAAGCCGCCGACCTCCCTTCTTGTTCGGTGAAAGTGCACGAATGGCCCGGTGTTCGGTATTTTTGTTTGAATGTCTTATACCCCAGATAGGAATCCCATGGAGCCCATTCGTATGAAACTGACTGTAAAGACTTTGGCTCCATGGCGATTAAACTGTATTCGTGTGGTCTGAGTGCCATTCACCTAATAATGTGCACTCAGACCTGAGCTATCTGGGGATATGTTACATGTCTGTGTTTTATGTAGTAAATGTTACTTTGTGCATTTTAAAGTATAATGCTGGTTTTGTGTCCCCACGTGTGTAATGGAGTTTTTCCTTTGTCTTGGGAGATAATTGAGTTACTTCCCAATTATCTCCCAGGGCAGAGGGGAGGAAGCCAGGATGCATTGTGGGAATATACTGTGACTGTGTGTCCTATTTGTATACTTGTCTGTCCCTTGTCACAGTCTCCCATTTGGTCCCCTAGGGGAGTGTCCACCAGGTGGGAGACCTGCATAAATACTGGGCAGGTAGCCCTCATTAAACAGACCACTGCTTGACCCTCAACACGGAGCCTTGTCTCGTTCTTGGGGGGATTTATTGTATGCTGTTCCAGTTTGACTGCTAGGAGTGTAAACCTATTCGTATGGTTTTCCTATTCGGCTGTTTACAGCATTCATATGGTTTCCTGTTCGGCGGTTTTGGTGTTCTGCAGTAGCTGTGCCTGCATCTCTGGAAAGGGGGCCGATCGCCTAAACGGTTTTTACCCCTTGTGTGCAAAACGGTCCGTTACAACACTCTTGCCTAAACAGGGGAAATATCTTACAAACTGTGGGAGCTATAGACCGATCTCCTTGATAAATATAGATCTTAAACTGTTCACCAAAATACTAGCAAATCAATTACGACCCATCCTCCATGACCTGGTGCACCCGGATCAGTCCGGATTTGTACCAAGCAGAGAGGCTAAACACAACACCACAAAAATTCTAAACCTAATTCACCATGCGAAGCGATCCAAAGATACCAGTCTGCTACTGTCAATAGACGCCGAAAAGGCCTTTAGGGTAGACCTGACCATGATGAGACATACATTACAACACATGGGCTTTGGACCCAATTGGATGAGGTGGTTGGGTGCTCTATACTCCAATCCCTCCGCAAAACTACGTATAAATGGTCAGTTATCTGAATCTGTATCCATATCTAATGGCACGAGGCAGGGGTGTCCCCTGTCACGTCTGTTGTTCGTCCTAGTGATGGAACCCTTCCTTCAGGGGATCAGGGACAACCCCATGATACAGGGGATCAAGGTGGGAGCAGTGGCGTACATACCAGGGTCGCAGGGGTCGTGGCTGCGACCGGGCCCGGCCCACCAGGAGGCCCGGCCGCCCCTGCGACCCGGTGTGTACCCACAGGGCCAGCCTCTACCCCTGGGGGGCCCAGGAGCCGACCACCCCAGGGCCCCCCGAGGCTGGCCCTGCTGACACCCGGAAGGCGGGTGGCCGGTCTGTCGGGCGGGTGGCCGGTCGGGCAGGCGGGCGCGCGAGGGAGCACTCAGTGCTTCCTCTTCAGTTCCCTCACGCACCGCACTGATACCGGAGCGGGAAGATGACGTCATCTTCCGGCTCCAGCATCCCTACGCGGCGCGCGAGGGAACTGAAGAGGAAGCACTGAGTGCTCCCTCGCGTGCCCGCCTGCCCGACCGGACACCCGCCAAGGAGCCCAGCAGCACCACCACTGGACCCCAGGGAATTCCCCCCAGCACTCCAAAAGGTAAGGAGGCTGGGGGGATTAAATTTGAAAAAAATAATGTGTGTGTGTGTTTGTGTTAGTGTGTGTGTGTGTCAGTGTTTGTTTGTGTTAGTGTGTGTGTCAGTGAATGTGTGTTATAGTGTGTGTGTTAGTGTATGTTAGTGTATGTGTGTGTTAGTGTATGTGTGTGTGTGTGTGTGTTAGTGTATGAGTGTGTGTGTGTCAGTGTGTGTGTGTGTCAGTGTTTGTTTGTGTTAGTGTGTGTGTCAGTGAATGTGTCTGTTATTGGGTGTGTGTCTGCTAGTGAGTGTGTTACTATGTGTGTCTGTTACTGAGTGTGTTTGATGTCTGTTGGTGAGTGTGTGTTTGTCAGTGAAAGTGTATGTTTTGTAAGTGAGTGTGTATGTATGTCTGTCGCTGAGTGTGTCTCTGTCAGTAAATGTGTGTGTCTGTTAGCTAGTGTGTATGTGTCTGTTCGTGAGAGTGTGTGTGTGTGTCTTCAGCATTTACCTTTCTCCAGCGTCGGACTCCCCAGTGTCAGCCTCTCAGCTCCGAATGCACATGCGCGGCAAGAGGCGCGCACGCATTTAAACCGCCCATAGGAAAGCATTACTCAATGCTTTCCTATGGACGTTCAGTGTCTTCTCACTGTGATTTTCACAGTGAGAATCGTGGAAGCTCCTCTAGCAGCTGTCAATGAGATAGCCACCAGAGGCTGGATTAACCCTCAGTGAAACATAGCCGTTTCTCTGAAACGGCTATGTTTTCAGCTGCAGGGTTAAAACTAGAGGCACCTGGCACCCAGACCACTTCATTGAGCTGATGTGATCTGGGTGTCTGTAGTGGTCCTTTAAGTGTGTGTGCATACCGCGGTCGCGGGGTCGCAGCCCTGCGACCAGGTGCCCGCCACCATGTGTTGCGACCCCGACCCGCGCCGAGTAAGCGGGGGGGGGGGGCCCACGGATCAGTTTTTGCACCGGGGCCCCATGGGTCATGTGTACGCCACTGGGTGGGAGATATAGAACATAAAATAGCTGCATTCGCAGATGACATAATGTTCACAATCGCACATCCCACCACCACACTGCCACACTTAATGTCAGAAATGTCCTCATATAGTGCCATTTCAAATTTCCAAGCCAACCTCAGCAAGTGCGAAATTCTACCATTAAAGCTTCCCTCCACCACCAAGGAGTTCCTGAAACAAACATACCCCTTCACATGGGCGACAGATTCCCTCAAATACCTGGGAATACACATCACGAATGACCCCACAAAGCTATATAATAGTAACTTTCCCAAACTATTACAAACTATAACAGCTGACCTAAACTCATGGAACCTCCCACACTTCAGCTGGTTCAGTAGACTGAACATTCTGAAAATGAATATACTGCCTCGTCTCCTTTACCTGCTACAGGTGTTACCAATAACATTACCCAAAAAATTATTCAACACAATACGCAAGACATTTGCAACCTTTATATGGGCTCACAAAAAACCTTGCATGCCATACACCCTACTCAAGAGGAAAAAAGAAGAAGGGGGGCTGGGTCTACCAGATATAGAATTATATTACAAGGCCATTCACCTCTCAAGGGTGTACGACTGGTCCACGCACTGCTCCAATAAGCAATGGGTACAACTAGAGAACGCATGTTTCAGAGCACCGATATATACTATTATGTGGCACAAAACAGGAATGCTCCTACTGACCCATCAGGCACATCCTACCATAACTCCTCCGCTAAGAACATGGGCACACATGCGTAATCACCAACAAATATCCCCGTTCCCATCACCATTATACCCAATTACCCACAACCCACTCTTCCCACCGGGGCTCGATGGGAAGGCATTCACATCCGGCCACAACTCCCCATACCTGACACTAGGAGATATAAGGGAAGTGTCAGGCCTTAAACATCTCCACTACATCATTCCAAGAGTAGAAGCCTCAGCGCTGCAAAAGCTCCACCATAACCAACTCATGCATTTTGTACAAACCGGCCCCGCAGCACAGGGACCACACAGAGACCTTACTACTTTTGAACAACATTATAAAGACCGAAATATAAAAAAGAAGGTGGTATCTATAATGTATAAAATATTATTAAACACACAATCAAACCTCCACACCGCAACATGGGAAAAAGAACTGAATATCACTATACCAACAGACACATGGCACTCAATATTTAAAAAAGTGCACAAATCTTCCAGAAACACAACAACTCAAGAGAGCAACTACAAATGCATAGCCCGCTGGTACTACACACCAGCACGACTACACTCCATGTTTCCACAATCAGCTAGTCAATGCTGGCGATGCCACCAACCAAACAGTACAGCATCACATATCTGGTGGACATGCCCAGAAATACAAAAATACTGGAAAGCTAGCACCTCTTTAAACACATCATCCTGTAAGTCTTTTTCGATCCATTTAGATTTGCGATTTAACTGCGTTTTAAAACTTAGGTTAAAATCACATTGGACATTACTCGCTCTTTGATTATCCCTTTATGCTTCCTTTCTTTCTTATTGCACTTCTTGTTTCAGTAAGGAGGGCTTTAGGATAGTGTTTTTCTAAAAATGTATTTTCTAAAAAATCAGTTTGGGTCTCAAAATCCTTGTCGTCTGTACAATTCCTGCTTATCCGCCTAAATTGTCCCTTTGGAATGTTAGTAAGCCACTGGCGATGATGAAAGCTATTAAAATAAATATAGCTGTTTTTGTCAGTGGGTTTAAAAAAAGTGTTATTGCAAATGTGATTGTCCAGGACGTAAAATAAAATGTCCAAAATACTAATACTGATATTATGGATTTACGGCACAAATTTCAAGCCCTGATCATTAGTGTTAATGTAATCTATAAAATTTAAAAGGTCATGGTGTGCACCATCCCAAATAATGATCACATCGTTGATGTATCTCTTCCAAAGCACCAGGTTCAATGTCCAGCCATGCCTAACCCAAATCGGGGTTTCCGCCCACATAGTCATAAAGTGGTTGGCATAGCTGGGCACGAACCTGGTGCCTATGGCTGTACCACAAACCTGTAGATAAAGTGAATTCTCAAATAAAAAATAATTGTGGGTTAAAGTAAATTGGTTACATTCAAAAATATAAGAGATTTGTTCCTCATTTATATCTGGGTCCTGTCAGACCTTTGGTAAATAATAAAATACGTCAAATGTTGGATGTGCAACAAACAAATAGTAAAATTCATCTTTATTTAAAATATTGGAATTCTTTCCTTGACTCAGTAATTTCAAGATTTGTCTTGTGTGTATATATATATATATATATATATACATACCAATCACGGTTTTCAGAGTTTACCAGGGTGTTGGTGTCCAGGGTGAACACTATTGTTGTTTGTATTTTCTGTTCAAGTTTCCCCTGATCAGCCCCTACTAGCCCTTCATGGCAAAATTCTAACGACAAGTAAATTCATTCTTTATGTCATGATATTACTGCCCGGTCAGATCACTCCTTCCATATCAGTGCCGCTACCAATACCTCCAGGGATGGTGGAGGTCCTTCTCTTACTCCAGATACATACCTCAACCTGTTCTGAAAATGCCAAGCCTTCCGTAATATGAATATGTAATATATTGTAATATGCTTAATTTGTAGGACCCAAGAGACATTTAAAAGGCAGAAGGTACAGAGGATCTAAACATAGCTGACTGAGCAAGCTCCAGAAGGAGTGAAACACATATCGGCAACCAGGACTTTTTATATATAATTTGTAGATTGTATAATCCTGTATGGTACACTCATTTTTGCCCTCTTTTATTACAGGCCCACTGCATCATCGGTTCCGGTACACCACAACCGACTTTTTTTCATATTACTATAGGTCTCATATATATATATATATATATATATATATATATGGACCTTACATACCTACTTCTAAAATACTTTTGTTACGGCCTTTATGCCTCAACCACAAATGTAAGGCTGGGCCTGTAGTTATGGGAGGGGCTTGGTGTCCCTTCTTAAAGAGATCCCATAGTGCCAGAAAAACAAAGCCATTTTCCTGGCACTATAGGTTTAATAGGTCCCACCTCAATCGCGCCTTCCCGTGGGACGGAAGGGGTTAAAACCATGTTTTACATTGCAGCACTAAGTGCAAAAGGGTCACAGTCCCCAGACCACTTCAATTAGCTGAAGTGGTCTGGGTGCCAACAGTGTCCCTTTAAGGACGCCAGACATCTCCCCATTACCGTTTTCAGTCTAGCGTTTTGCTCCTCCCACCGATCCCTTTTCTCATATCTTTATCTAGGGTGAACCCTCTTTTATTACAGGCCCACAGCATTTTTGGTTCCAGTACACCACAACCGACTTTTTTTCATATTACTATATGTCTCATATAGGGACCTTACATACCTACTTCTAATATGCTCTCATTACGGCCTTGATGCCTTGACCACAAATATATAAATATATATATACACACATATATATAAAAATATATAGTAGTGTAGATTGGATTAGCCATGTTAGTTGAAATGGAAATCAATTAAATCAATTGATTATTCTTTGTGTATCTGCCCCTGGCCAAATTAAGAAACAATATGTGCATGCTCCCTGAAGTAATTCACACCAGACACAGGTTTCAGGTTGATGAATAACTTGAGGAAACTTTATTCAGAGGGGCCGGCAGGTCCATTTTAAAGCAAAATTACATCATAAGCATTGTCAGAGATAACATGAAATAATACATCAATAATTGGTTAGGTGTTAAGTGGTCTTCTTAATGCTCTGCCTACTGAGGGTAATGTCACTGGGACCATGAGGGTCTCCCCCAGATCCCAGCGCCATCTTGTTTCACGAGGTAGTTAGTCAGTGTTATAGGGAGGGAGGGGTTAGAAGCTTCTAGTGGCCATTTTGACTAAATATGTGTTAATAGCTTATGCACTGATTTCAGTTAACTGAGTAAATAGGCATTTTACTAAACTAGAAAATATGTCAATATCTCATTTCCACAACAGTCCCCCCTTAAAATGGCTATTTACCATAACAACTGCTACTGTCCCTAGCATATCCCTAGCTGCCTGCAGCTCATCTGTCTTAACAAGCATCGAACACTTCACTCTGTGGGTAACCCGCGGCAGCTAGTCCACCACATCTCCGCACGTGAGACTTGCCTGTAGAGACAGATGCTTTCCCTATGCTATCCCTACAGAAACACAGTTGTCTGTTTAAATTGGTGGGATTGGAGGGGTATATGTGGTGTGCCACATTCCAGGTCAGTGGCGTCCTGGTGTGGGAAAGTAGGGGTTACGTTGTCTATAGTCTTCCCTACTGTCTTCTGTAAGTACTTTTGTATGCAAGGAAGTACACAACAGGTTAGGAATAGGAAGATGATAATCATTATGAGAACTGCAGTCCCAACCTGGAATAGGGTTCTCTGCCAACCATTCATCCATGACTCCTGAGTTCTTTTTTAGTTCATCTGAAAGGCTATCTAATTTCTCTATAGCCATAGTCACCTTACCATTGGGCCCAGTGTTATCTGTAATAAATGTGCAGCATGTCATGGTTTCGGGGAGGATTTTACATACACCCCCCCTTTTCTGCTAAGATCATATCCAGAGCCATTCTATTTTGAAACGTCATTTGGGTGGTAGCTTGCAGCTGTTCTGCTAGGCCCTGTAGGGCATCCCTGGTATAGTTAACAAACCGCTGCTGATTGTAATAGATATAATTAATCCAATTGACATTCTTATTAGCTGTGATCATTGGAATCAAAGAATTTGCCCATGAATGTACCTGTGTTCTTAGGTATTGAATAACAAGTGTAGTTACCTGGGTATACAGTGACTCCATCAGGTGGCCTAACGTGCCCCTGGATGATTGGGTAGACATTTTTCCATGACTCACACATTGAAGAATTAGTAGTGGACTGTGCATAGAGACTCAAGACACATAATTCAACATCGGGGGGTAGGTTTAAAGGTACCGTACCCAGGTGGGGCCTGGCTCCCCCACATACATAACAGTTAGTCTTATTGTATGAGTTAGCATTATATCTCATCCATTCCAGCCATAAGTTAGTGTCTGAGAACCCAGTTTCCACTGCTATCGTGTCTTCGAAAGTAGGATTGGCTATAGCAACCATATCATGTAAAGTCTTGATATGTGGTTTAAGTGGGTTGACAGTCATGTGTGTAGTTCCTACCCAGTCAGGTGAGGTAAGCATATCTTGCAGGTAGAATGTCCCCAACTTGTTGTATGAGCCACCACCCCTCAAGTACATACCCATTACATATTCCCCTGCATCCTTTGGACTGGGATGCTCTATGTTCAGTGTGAGTTTGATGGGGGTTGACCCAATAGGTTTACTTAAGGTCATTCTGGAGAATCCTGTCTAGGGCGCTCTGGGGTTTATAGCCCCATGATCTACCCGTATTCCACCCAGCCGACTTCCATGAACTACAATGATGTCCCCATGACCCCCCCTGTTACGCAAATATATGGGTCCTTCTTACTGGGTATGTCCCTGTATATAGCAGCATATTGTGTTTGTGGGAAGGTGCAAGTAACAATATCACAATAATCAAAAGTAAAGGTAGCCACATCTGTGTTTGAGGAATTGTACCAAAAGGTATAAACATGGTTATCTTTAGTTATAGCCACTTGCTGGGCCCCTGTAAGATTAGCCACCCTGAGAACATATCCACAATGACTAGAGCCTATTCATAACATCCACTCTTTGGCATCTGGATGTGGTCAATCTGTATCCTCTGGAAAGGGTACTGTGGTTTGGCCAAGTGGTTGGGTGCGGTTTTAACGATCTTCCCAGGGTTGCATTTAGCACAAATTGTACAAGATCTACAATAGTTCTGTGTCAGAGTAGTGATACCTGGTGCTTCTGGAGAGTTCATCAGATGTTTTGACAGATGGGCTGGCCCATGGGCCCATTGGACAACAGCGGGATACATATTCTTGGGTAGGCAGAACTTAAGATTGATGGTGTAAACATCATCTCGGAGAATAGCCCCTTTGTTCTTCCAACTTTGTTTCTCTTGACGGGTGGCAGCAGCTTGTTGTTCCTTTAGAAGTCTGAGATCTGTAGGCAATGTCTGCATGGTGTAGATGGGCGTTGTTTCAGTGGCCACTCTTCTGTCCACTCTCCACCCTTGTCGTGCTGCTTCTTTGGCGGCTTGATCAGCTAAGTGGTTGCCTCGTGCTTCTTCTGAATTCAGTCTTCCATGGGCTTTCACTTTTAGCACTGCCACTTCTGCTGGAAGTATCAAGGCATCCATCAGTCCTTCAATGGCTGTCCCATGTTTCACCGGAGTACCGGTGGCTGTGAGAAATCCTCTGGTTTTCCAAATCAGGCCAAAATCGTGTGCCACTCTCAAGGCATATCTTGAATCTGTGTAAATGTTAACACGTAGACCTTCAGATAGCTTGCAGGCCACTGTGAGGGCTGTCAGTTCGGCTTCTTGAGCTGATTTGGTTGGCGGAAGTGCGGCTGCCTGTAGTATTTGACATTCTGTGGTAACTGCATATCCAGTGTGATATTGCCCTTGTTCATCAGCAAATCTGGAACCATCCACAAATAGTGTTCGGTCTGGATTAAGCAGAGCAGTCTCGTGTACAGTTGGTAAATGGGTAGTTTCTATCTTCATCTGTTCAAAGCAATCATGAGGGGCTTCTGAGTCTTGCTCCATGGAAGGTAGGTCTTCACAAATCTCTGTATAGTATCGAGGATATCCAGCTGTACTGCAGTTGATAATCTTCTTAGTTACTCCCATAGATTCAAGTTGTGCCTGGGTTTTGCACTCCAGGACTTGGCCATTGGGCCTAGATTTTTCCATGAGAGATTAGGGGACTTGGTGAGGGATATGTGTGGGACAGCTATCTCCCAGTGCCGGTAGAGATGGGATGCTTCTGTTGGGAGGTGTACCAGCAGGACCATGTTGCCTCTGGAATCCCACAGCAAGTCTGTCAGTGTGATATGAATTTCCACAAGCTGAAATAATTCTTCTTCATAATCCACATCAGGGCCTGGGCTGTCTTTGAACCACAAGGTACAGTGTAACAACCTTTCTAGTTGTACATCATGTGGAGGTGCAAGAGTAGGTAGTTGAAATTCCATCCGGGCATCTGGGTTGACATCCAGGCTGTACCAATACTGTGCCACCCCCCCCTTGGGAAGTGGCAGAAGAGTGGACGGGTTCAGAGAGGAGCAGCGTTGTAAGGTAACGTTATCAGGTAAGAGCAAGGAGGTTTGCAAACGTAGATGACGTTGGGAAGAAAGATGTTTTGGTTGGGTTTGTTGAAGAATCGTAGAAATATCATGGGGAGCCAGGACCGTCAGAGAATGACCAAGGACGAAGTCATTAGTTTTGTCCAAGAGGGCACTAGCAGCAAACACTGCCCTCAGGCAAGAGGGACTGCCTCTGGCTACAGGGTCAAGCATGCAAGAGAAGTAGCCAATGGGTCTCTGTCTAGAGCCATGTTTTTGAGTAAGAACTCCGGAAGCGTGGCCCAATTTTTCAGATACAAACAACTTGAAGGGCAGCTGGTAGTTCGGTAGGCCCAAGGCTGGTGCAGAAGCAATGGATTTCTTCAGGGCAGTGAAGCAGGCGATGGCATGTGGTGAGAGTGAAAAAGGCTCGCTCTTTAGGGCATCGTATAGTGGTTGCATTAGTTGAGAAGCTTCTGGAATCCAGGACCTGCAATACGTGATGAGGTCTAAAAAGGCATGGAGAGATTGATGAGCTGAAGGTAATGGTAGATTCAAAATGGCCAAGATCCTGTTTTTGGTGAGGTGGCGGGTGGCGGGTGCCATGGGAGAGGCAATGTCCCAAGAAGACCACAGAGGGCCGGCACCACTGGAGTTTTGATTTAGAGACCTTGCAGCCTTCTTCAGCTAGGAAGCAGAGGAGATCCTCAGAATCTCATTCAGCAGTCTGGAGATCAGCAGCACAGAGAAGTAAGTAATCAACATATTGAAGCAGGACTACGTCTGAGTGAGCCTTTTGCCAGGGTTCCAGAACCATTGACATGGCGCGGGCAAACTGAGTGGGGGAATTTTGAGCCCCCTGAGGCATGACAGTCCATGTGTATTGCTGACCTTCATGGGTAAAGGCGAAGAGGTGTTGACAGGATGGGTCTAGGGGCACACTGAAAAATGCATTAGCAAGATCCACCACAGTAAAGATTGTGGCAGAGGGTGGAATCTGGGACAGCAGGGTATGTGGATTAGGAACAATCGCTGTATCCTTGACAGTGACATCATTAACAGCACGTAAATCCTGGACCATACGGTACTGATCAGGTTGCCCCTTTTCAGTCTTCTTCTTAACAGGGAAGAGGGGAGTGTTGCATGGTGACACACAGTTGACAAGGGCTCCCTTGGCTAGGAGGCTTTCCACTTGCTTGGAAATGGCGAGGGCCTGAGTGGGTTTCAGTGGGTACTGGGGTCTTCGGGGAGGCACTACTCCTGATAGAAGTGTGACCACAACTGGGGGAACTTTAAGGCGTCCAATATCATCAGGGCCTGTGGACCAGAGCTTTGCAGGGATCTTGTCCAGAGCACTGGGGGCATGAGGGACCCTTGATTCCCCTGTGGGAGATGCAAGATGTAGTAGTATGGGGAGGGAACAAAGTACTGAAGTGTCTTTTCGTGACAGAGGCGTATTTAGCTGAACTTGGCCGTCTGCAGTAAAGGTAATGGATGCTTGGAGACGGGACAGAACATCAGCACCCAAGAGGTTAATGGGGCACGTGGATGAAACAACAAACCGGGAGAGGAAATCTGACCACACATGGAGGAGTTTAGTGAGTGGACTACTGCAGGGGTTACCATCAACACCAACACAAGAAACATCGGTATCTGACAAGAAGGATGGGTCAGGCAGGTCTTGTTCTCTAAGAACACTACGGGCTGCACCTGTGTCAACAAGGAAAGTAGTGTGGTGACCCTCAATGGGTAAAACTACAGTGGCTAGTGGCCCTACCCCATACCCTGTAGACACTGCCATGGCAGGGGTATCTGACACAGACTTGCCAGTTACCTATTGTAATAAATCTAAATGAGCCTGGTCGGGGCCAGTGTAACGGCGTGAGGAAGTGGCGGGGAGGCTCGCCTGAAGAGCAGGGCAGGCAGTACGGCTCTGTCTAGGGATGGGCCGACCCTCCTGAAAATCATCAGTGTCAAACCCGTCAGCAGGGGCTGGAGGATAAGTATGGGCATCTGGAGGTGGTGGGGGAGCCTGAGAATACTCAGGAGGCGGGAAATGTAGAACCGGGGGAGGGGGTGGTGGCTTAAAGTACCCTGGAGGGAGATATCCATAAGTAGTGGCTGAAGGGTTAGAGAACCAGGGGAGCAACGGCCGAAATAACCTTGAATGGGGGCAATCCCTCCGGAAGTGGCCGACCTGGTGACAATTATAACAGGTCCTGGCTGCTGTGGGTGCCCGGTCTCGAGTAGGAGTTGGGGTCTGCGGCACGTAACCTTGGGTGGCATGGGCAGGTCCAGTGATAGGGGTTGGAGCGGTAAACATCAGTGGGTTAGCTCTTCTCTGTAAAGGTTGTAGCACTGACTCTAAACCTTTAGCAACCAACAAAAGGTTGTCTAGAGGGATGATTCTATACTCAGGGCGAGAGAGGATTAAACCCTTACGGATGTGTTCTTTCAGACCAGCTACGAAGGCTGCGGACAACATCTGGGTGTGCGCTTTATTATATGTACTAAACCCTAAGTCTGAAAAGGTTTGCGTTAGTCGTGAATGATTTTTCTCAACTGACTCAAGCTTGTCCTGGACAATATCATTTATACAAGTGGCCTGGTCAGCTAACTTGTCTTGTGCCCAAGCACGGATTTGCTCACAGAACATAATACCAGACTGGAAGTCTGTGTCAATAGTAAGAGGAGCATCACTGAAACTCCTTGCCATTATTGGCCAGTAGGCATCACCAACTTTTATTTCACACAAACTATAGAGATCCCGCCAAGCAGTGGAGTACGTTTTGCGGATTTGAGCCATTCTGCGGAAGAAGGGCATTGGCTGTTTCTCTGGGTCAGGGAGGGAAGTAACCAAAGTGAGGGGTTGAACGTGACATACATAGGTGGAGCACCTTCGGCAACGGGGATACCTGGGGATGCACTCCGGAGGTGGCCTGTCTCCGTGGGAGTCTATTACTCCGAGGGTGGAGTGGGCCATGTTCTCCTACATCAACATCCCTGGGAGTAACAGGGCTTTGATGGGAAGCAGCATCAAGGGAGGCGGGGGCTGGAGCAGCCGGAGCGACAGGGGTTGGGAGTCCCGTGATAGGTGACGTGGTGGGATGGAAGCCTGAAGCTGGCGGGGAGACACCCATCACATAAGTTTTGCCCGAAGTTGCTGACTCATCGGAACCGACCACCATAAGTGGGTAGCTAGGGCTCACAGCAGGGGTATACGGGACCAGAGCCATGGAAGGTAGGGGCAGGTTGGGTTGAATGTGACAGGTGAGTTGTCAAGACATGGGCTAAGGCAGAGGTATCAGGGGTTAGTGGGGTGAGGGAAGCAGAAGCAGGAGAACCCGAAGTAGGGGGTTGGGACTTGTAGTTGTAGAGAGGGTGGAGAGTAATGATGGCAGATCGGCCGGTGAGACGGTGGAAGGAGCATCAAGAGGTGTAGGAGGAGGGACGGGGGTAGTGGGACGAGCCAAAGATGAGAGGATGGAGAGAAGTGACGACAAGTCAGCGGAAGGAGAAGGAAGACCAGAGGAGGTAGGAGAAGGGGTAAGAGTAGGGGGGCGGGAGTAGTAGGATGGGTTATGGCTGTGAGGGGGGAGAGAAGGGATAGGAGGTCAGTAGGAGAAGAAGAAGAAGAAGACGTAGTGGGAGGAGTAGGGGTAATAGGGTGGTGAGCTAGGGCTGAGAGGGCGGAGAGTAGGGACGAGAGGTCAGTAGGAGGAGAAGAAGAAGAAGAATCGGAAGATGCAGGGGGAGGGGCAGGAGTAGTAGGAGTGGGGATAGTAGGATGGGCTAGGGCGGAGAGGGCGGAGAGAAGGTACGAGAGGTCAGTAGGAGGAGAAGAAGAAGAATCGGAAGGTGCAGGGGGAGGGATAGGGGTAGTAGGGGTGGGGATAGTAGGATGGGCTAGGGCTGCGAGGGCAGAGAGAAGGGACGAGAGGTCAGTAGGAGGAGAAGAAGAAGAAGAAGAAGAAGAAGAATCGGAAGATGCAGGGGGAGGGATAGGGGTAGTAGGGGTGAGGATAGTAGGATGGGCTAGGGCTGAGAGGGCGGAGAGAAGGGACAAGGGGTCAGTAGCAGAAGAAGAAGAAGAAGAATCGGAAGATGCAGGGGAGGGATAGGAGTCGGGAGATGAGGAGTCTCGAGAGCAGTAGAAACGGATGAGAGGAGAGAGGATAACGAGGCGATAGGAGCGTTAGGGGATGAACAGACTGGGGCAGTCAGGGTAGCAGGGAGAAGGGGCGGAGCAGGGACATCGGGAGGCAGAGCAGGAGCTGATGGGGCGGGATCGGGGATGGGGGAAGGAAGGGCTAAGGTGGGAACAGGTGAGGACAGTGGGAGGGGCGGGGGACAAGGGGATAGAGGAAGTGGAGGGGCATCAGAGGGGGCGACTGGGAGGAGGGGTGATGACAAGGCCTGGTCGGGGACAGTGGGAAGCTGGGAGAATGACTGGGGTGTAGGGGCATGAGGGAAGGAATGTATCGGCACTGGGTAATAATAGGCTCCATCGGCTCCGAGCACGGGACACAGGGGGTGGGGACCTGATTTACACCACCAGAGGGTGGTGTCTGGGTGGTAACAGGGGAAGCTGGGTGGGAGTTAATCAACACGCTCTGGGTGCCATCATAGGGCGGTGGTCGGGAAGCGGTGGGGGGTACATCGTCATTACAAACATTTTGGTGATACACGTAAATAGTTTGTCCCTCAAAGTCTAATTCTTCCTCAGTCCAACCCTCCCGTTTGAGACCTCTAACGACCCAATACCAAGCCTCTACGGCTTTCGTCAACACATTATCCAGCAATAAACCCTCCTTGTCAACAAGCAATTTCCTCCAGAACTCGGGCTGTAGCCTACCACTAGGCGACATTTGGAAGCCACATATCTTGGCTATTTTCTTAATTTTCAACATTGCATCTTCCCCTCCTCTCTCTTTTACAATATCACAAGCCAAGAATCCCTTAGCGGGTCTAGTGTGTTCCCGTCCCATCTTAACCAAACAAAGGGAACCACGTGTAAGGGACAGATATATAGAGAAGTAGGAAAGTCTACAGTGCTCGACTGCCACGGGGACTTGGGTCCCGTGCGTCTTCTCCAAACGTAGACTAGTCACAAGGGTCCGCCCACCCGAGATGGTGGCCACGAACCGGAGCGAGCGAGCGTGGGTGACTAACACAGCTCTGGGCAACAAACACAGGAGAAATAGAGAACAAAGGATAAGATAAACGTGGCAACGCTAAACAAAAGGCATTTACAGAAATCACACACATAGAGATGGGTGTAAACCCCAGAATCCAGGATCAGCCACACAACACACACGCACACACCGAGGGTACCCACACTGTAGCAGCAATTAAACAAAATCCACAAAATGTGGATATGGCCATGTACATATTAAAACAGTATACACCAAACAGCAAATAGTAACAATCCCAGCCTTCCTCTCTAGGCTGTAACTCTGTAATCCGACCTTTTACCAGGTCTGCAATAAAAACCCCACCCTCTACTAGGTGGTACCCAGCCCTGCATCGGCTGTAACCCAGCCCCTTACCAGCTGTACTCAATATCCCAACCCTGTTACCCGGGTTGTACCCAGCCCCTTACCGGCTGTACTCAATATCCCAACCCCATTAACCATGTTGTACCCAGCCCCTTACCGGCTGTACTCAATATCCCAACCCTGTTACCCGGGTTGTACCCAGCCCCTTACCGGCTGTACTCAATATCCCAACCCCGTTACCCGGGTTGTACCCAGCCCCTTATCGGCTGTATGCATTCCCTGCCCGCTAGGCAGTCAAGCTAAGGTTAAAAAAGAACCGGCCGTCACACACCTTCATACAAACACACAGGAGGCAGATAGACAATCGACAGGTTCATTAAAAAAGAGGCACCGGACGAGATATTACCTGTCTCTTGTAGCCTTCTGGAAGCCGGAAGTGGACGCGGAGGCAGACCGACACAAAACAGGAGAATACAGACAACGGCTGTATTGTGCAGGTGATTAGGCTCCGGTTGTCCCACTTTCCGGAGGTCCGCTCCGGTCCATTGGTTTCCGGCCCTCCGAACCGGCAAATCCGGTGGCCCAATTGAAATGGAAATTAATTCAATCAATTGATTATTCTTTGTGTATCTGTCCCTGGCCAAATTAAGAAACAATGCGTGCATGCTCCCTGAAGTAATTCATACCAGACACAGGTTTCAGGTTGATGAATAACTTGAGGAAAGTTTATTCAGAGGGGCCGGCAGGTCCCTTTTAAAGCAAAATTACATCATAAGCATTGTCAGAGATAACATGAAATAATACATCAATAATTGGTTAGGTGTTAAGTGGTCTTCTTAATGCTCTGCCTACTGAGGGTAATGTCACTGGGACCATGAGGGTCTCCCCCAGATTCCAGCGCCATCTTGTTACACGAGTTAGTCAGTGTTATAGGGAGGGAGGGGTTAGAAGCTTCTAGTGGCCATTTTGTCTAAATATGTGTTAATAGCTTATGCACTGATTTCAGTTAAATGAGTAAATAGGCATTTTACTAACTAGAAAATATGTCAATATCTCATTTCCACAACATTAGTCCTGTAGACAAGATGCCAAAATACCAGAGTATTGCAGTATACAATGATACCTTTTTTTATTAGACTAACATAATATTTCAAAGACAAGCTTTCGATAGATACCTTTCTTCCTCAGGTATTGCTTCAGACCTGAGGAAGAGAGGTATCTCTCCAAAGATTGTCTTTAAAATATTATGTTAGTCCAATAAAAAAAGGTATCATTGCATACGGCAATACTCTGGTATTTTGGCATTATATATATATATATATATAGAGAGAGAGAGAGAGAAATTTATTTCCAATAGATTCATATATTTTAACATATTGTAGTAGGATAGAGGTTGTACTGTCCAAAATTCTTGACTAAACATGATGCAATTTGGGCCACTTGAGTGGATGCTATTTATATTTTAGGTCTCTGTCAATGCTAAAACCCATGCTATGTGCCAGCAGATGGTTGGCACAGAGGCAAGATCTATTTTCTATGAAGTATAAATGCAGTGCATAGTCTTCTGCGTTTGAATGAAACACTATGTTTTATTTACAATACCTTAAAGTAATGAGGGAATTGCAAAAGTGTTGCAGATGTTTATTTAGTTTGATGTTTATTTGCAATTAGGATTTGGGGTATGAATAATAATCTATTAATTTAACCCAGCATTCCGAGGTTTAGTACAAACAGCTGCTGCGCTCATTTTGGATTAAACCCTCTGGATAGACACTGCTTGTTACTGTAAGGAAAGACGAGAGTGTGGCTGAAACATTTGCCTGTCAATCAACACAAAAACATCTCTGCAGGAGTAATTATATGAAATAAAATGGTAGTGAAACGTTTGGGACTCTATAGAGAATTCTTTTGAAATGCCTTTAAAATAGTAGAATTAATTTTAACTAATGATAGTAAAGGCTTTTACTTTAATCTACTTTGAGAATTTTAGCCAGCTTTCATGCAGGTAAGAGAAATCTATTATTTAATAAAAAAAAAAAAGAAAAGTTACTTAAATGTATAACTCTTGATTTGGATTCTATGTAAAAATACAATTGGTAATAATAATTCTATGTTGTAATCTGTGTGACTCACCTGTACACTCCAAGCACCATAACCCCTACAGTAATCAAAAACCATTTAGTAATGGTTTCACTTCTTTGCTCCTCTCAGCTGGAAGAGAGTCCTAGAAACTCATATAGGAGCTTCCATTAGCTCTCCTGATAAAAAAAATCAGCTGAGAGTACCAGCTGATTGCTCTCAGCCAATGGGCTAAGCCCTGCACTGCTCTCCATCATTAGTAGCAGAGGCGGAAAGAGGAACCTACCAGACCCAAGATAAAATTCAAACCGATATTGAATGGTTTGACTACTTACATTAGGGGGAGGCAAGGGGTGCCATGGCACTCCTGGCACAATACCCACTACAGCAGCGTTTTCCCCTGTTATATGGGATGTTGGGAGGAAGTGATAGCACTTCCTCTCAGAGAGAGCATGCCACCTGGAGAGGGAGAGGGAGCAGCGGGGACTGAGCAGCACACCAACCTCAGCCAGCAGCACTGAAGATCCTCCTGCAGAAAAAAGGTAAGTGAACAGCAAATTAAAACATATGTGTGTGTATGTGTCTGTATGTTAAGGTTTGTGTATCTGTGTGCCACTATGTTTCAGTGTGTGTGTGTGTGTGTGTGTCAGATACATACACACACACACACACACACAAATACACACTGACACACATACAAACACAGATACACACACTGGTACATACAAACACCTTGACACACAGATACTTTCACACACACACACACAGATACACACTGTGTGTCAAGGTGTGTGTATCTGTGTGCCAATGTGTGTATATATGTGCCACTAGGAGTGTATCTGTGTGTCAGATACATACGTACACACAAATTCACACACCAGCACATATAAACACAGATACACACACAGATGCACACTGTGTGTCAAGGTGTGTGTACCTGTGTGTCAGATACACAGACACACATACTGGCATATACAAACACAGATACATACACCTTGATACAAAGACACACAACGGTGCATACAAACACACACTTTGACAAACAGATACATATACACCCACACTGTGTGTCAAGGTGTGTGTATCTGTGTGTTAGTGCCAGATACACACACACACAGATACACACGCTGGCACATACAAACATGAATACACACATCTTGACACACACCGGCACATACAAACACAGATACAATTTGACACACAAATATACACACTTTGGCACACAGATACACACTGTGTGTCAAGGTGCCTGTATCTGTGTGTCAAGGTGTGTATATCTGTGTGTCAAGGTGTGTATATCTGTGTGCCACTATGTGCCAGTGTGTGTATCTGTGTGTCAGATTCATACACACTGACACACAGATACGCACACTGGCACATACAAACACAGATACACACACCTTAATACACAGACACACACCAGCATATACAAACACACACCTTGACACACAGATACATGTACACACACACACACACACACACAGACAAGGTGTGTCAAGGTGTATGTATCTTGTGTCAAGGTTTGTTTATCTGCGTGTCAGTGTGTGTATCTGTATGCCATTATGTGGCAGTGTGTGTGTGTGTGTGTGTATCTGTGTGTCAGATACATACACACACACAGATAAACCTTGACACACAGACACACACCGGCACATACAAAAAAAGGTTTATGCAATGGTGTAAATTATCATTATTATTTTTTTACAGTGGTGGAGGGGGGTGAGGGTTCCACGACTATGGCAAAGGGTTCCATGGGAAAAATTAATTGGTAACCCCTGCACTATAGTATTATTTAGTGAATTTCTTGTTACCTTTTTTTGGAAAGCAAAACAAAAGCTGTTTGAAGAAAATGGTTGAATTAATAAACTGTGCTGCTATCACAATTAGTTTTAAAGGTTGTTTGTTTTTTTCTATTGAATAGGTAAATACATTGAAAACTTACAGAGTGGAGCATGGTATGAATTTAGCTTCTTTACGATGACTGGTCCCTAGTGAAGGTCTCAGGTTTTATTTTCTCATGGTTTTACTAAAGTTACACTAATATCCCAGTCATTTTCAACATGTTTATGCCCTGGAAAGACATTTACATAGATAATATCTACAATTTGTTCAATTTGAAGATAAGCATGTGGAAAATTGAGACATGCCACTGGAGGACCCAGATAGCTTCCTCCTTTGGGACTTCATCTATGGCAGTGTCCTGATAGGTTTGAGGCAAAATAAATTGAATCAGTTCAGGATGTGTTATGCCAAAGATGCATAATTCATTGTTACACTAAAAAGTATTGCTATTTAATGTAATATGTGTAGTGGATGCATGAATTGGCCGCTTGGTAGAGGACAGATGTCAGAAAGGGTAAATGTAAATTATATATAAATGTGATAGAGGTCAGATGGTTTACAACATGAATTGTTCTTTTGATCAACCTAGGCTTCTGCAAGGTGTGAAATGCCTGTAACTCCTCATAGATATTAAATTTCTTTGATATGTTAATGCGCCCTAGCATTCAAGAGACCCTTTGTGTCCCAGTATCATATCCAAAACATACATGAATTATAACTCACAGATGAGTTGTCGTGCCTCATTTTGTGCATATTTAGAATGAGGAAAACAAATCCTTTGAATAGAATGTAAATATGGGTATCGCCACATAAGTCGTTTGGATGGAATTGCAAAGTCCGTTATATTAGGTCACAAGTAAGAAGTGTACCATATCTATGGAATGGGAAAATTGTAACATATTCATAGATGCAATTATTATCTCCGTGGCAAGCACAAAAGAGAAGATAAAACCAGAAGTTACTATTTGGATTGATGTTGGTCTGGAACCCAAGGGGGTGATCACTTATATTCCTATAGATACGCCTTATCTCCACCTGTGGGCCGGCTTGGAAACATGAGATTAAACCAGAGGGTATATCTATTAAATGATATGTAAATGAGTGTCTTAGAGGAGCTCTGTCTGATTACAGGTTTTTCCCACCAAAATATAGACTCAAAGCTCTGCAGACAACCCAAAAACTACTTACCCCCACCAGCAGACATCATGGGCCGCAAGGAGATACCATATCCCTACAACTCTGAAACTCTGCCAGATATTAGGCTGTCCTTTGAGCGGCCTGCTCTAAACAGCATGGCCAAGATGGCGCCCGCGGTGCAAGTGGAGGAGGAGACCCCGGAAAACTTGTGTGAGGAGAGTGAGCAGTCTGCCTCACCCCAGGAGTCTAGAACAGAAGAACGGGATCAGCGCTCTCTATCTATTCAAAATACAATAGAAACAATAATAAATAAGTAAAAAGTGGCAGCACACCTAAAAAGTAGGGCTCCCTCACAGGCCTTACAACAGAAATGGTACAGAAAAAAGAAAGGAAGGCAGCGCCACTACAAACCACATAAATTAAAAGAGCACAGAATAGGCAGACCAGAATAGGCAGACTAGTTCCCTAATCAAGAAAGAATACTAAGACCTAACGTATCCCATAAGTGGGGATTATACCACTGTACGTTATCAACACTAGAGCTAAGTCCATAGCTCTTGAAAACGTGAGTAGGACCATATACTCTTTTATTGCTTCTACCCCTTTCGGGACATACTATACCATCAGTTGTTATTTTCTCATTTCATATGATGTACAAAGACGCATCTACACCACTCTGAAGAATACCCCACTACAAAAGACTGTATTCAACTCTACAAAGATATACCTCGTTGTTTGATTCATCTACTAGTCAGACTATTTATTCTGGACTTCTATTTGCTTTTTATCTATTATATATATTGCATTCTAGTCTGCCTATTCTGTGCTCTTTTAATTTATGTGGTTTGTAGTGGCGCTGCCTTCCTTTTTTTTTCTCTTCACCCCAGGAGTCTGCCTCAGTTGAGGAACAATAAAAGTCTCCTACAAGAGGTGAGGAGAGTATGGAAGGCTGACCTCCAGGAGACACAAGCCGAAATGGGGATTATTAAATAGTGACTGGACACAGTGTAAGCTAAGGGAAAGGTCAGAAAGAATACAGTACAGCACACCCAACACCAGATGGACAATCCCACAAGCTGTTACATGAGACGCAAGCGTGGTTATGATGTTTGTCCATAAAAGACCACATCTAATTACAAAGCAGACATACCACAGGCCACTTTAGAGATAACACCCTCAGAGGCATACTACCAACCACCAGCTAAATGTGTAGAGGCCACTAGACACAGATTATGCAACACTGAGTAGGCACCACAGCATAAGCAAACTTTAACAACCCATTCCTTAACCCCTTAAGGACCAAACTTCTGGAAGAAAAGGGAATCATGACATGTCACACATGTCATGTGTCCTTAAGGGATTAAACTCATGATGTTATAAACTGTTGACTGTTGTTGTGTAACTGTGAACATTTCTTTATATAATAACGTATCTTTTTTTGGAATTGGAAATAAAATATAAATTAAGAAAGAAAGAAAGAAAATAATCAGATTTACTGCAATTTACACACACATATAAAAAATTATATGTAAATTGCAAGTGTACTTGCTTGCGGCCAAAATCTAACGTTCAGTGAGTCATCATCTTTCATTGCCAGTGACCCAATGGGCAAAAGTTTTACTTTTAAAACCTGAGTGAGTAAGGTGAGTGAGTAATTTAGGACCTCTGTTAATTTCTCTTTTTTTGTTCATCTGTTGCTGGTGTAAATAATTTGTTTGTCGTCTATTTTTTCTATGCAATCTTAATATTTTTGTTCATAATAAATATTCCTTTATTAAGTTCTACCTTTGTCTGGCAAAGAATCACATTAACTGAAGAGACCAATTAGTGATTTGCAATTGCATAGATAGTGTGCTAAATTGTATGTGGTGTGTGTTTGTTTTGATTTGCCTGGGGGACCAAGGCACCCCACTTATAAATTGTCTTGGTGGTGGCAGCATTAAAATAGTAATATTTATATTATTATTATAATTAAGTGGGGATGTTGTTAAGGCGTATCTTTATCATTATTTCTGGTCTAGAGCAGACTAATATTGAATTTTAACCCTTTCACCACAAGATCTAAGATATGCACGCTTTTGGAATAGGGTACGTTTGTGACAAGATGGGCTCGCTTAAAATATATATTATAGGCTGGTGTGATGAGAGTTTAGAATCTATGTCTGTTAAAGAATGCATCATGAGCATTTTCCTCAGTTTTTTTGTTCTACTTGTGGTTTGACCTTGACCAATTCTTTAACACTAATTTCTGTAATCCATGACTAGAATAATCTACCATAATTTTGGTCTGACACGGTATCTACAATTCTAAATGGTCGATCTGCGTACATATCAAAACTCATTCCCAATTCCATAAAGCCACTGCCTACTTTAAATAGGGGAAACTATTATTTAGAAATTATTTAAGAAATGTTATGAGTGACCTCTGGAATTTGTTTTTTCCTCTCCTCAGTGCTGAAGGAAGAGTCATCCTTCCACACTCAGGAGAGGAAAAAACAAATTTGAAAGAAACTTCTCGATAACAGTGACTTGTAGGACTGCCCTTTCTTTTGGGTATTAAGAGCAAAACGTAGATTAGAGAATAGAAAATTGGCTTACTTTGTTTACATTCCATTTGGCAACTCTATTGGCCATTTCTCACTTGTTCTGTGAATAAAACATATAGAGGCTGTCTCCTAGCCAATAATCATCTTTTTTTTTTTTTTCTTCAATCAACTTTTTTTTTTTTGCACCATGGATGGAACTCCAAATTACTAATGGCTCATCCATTGTCCATAATGGAGATGAGTAATTTGGACAAATCTCCTATAGCTTAAACTTCAGATGAATTGCAATTTGTTTGAAATCAAATGCATAACTCTCAAGAGGCACTGATAAAAGATATAGATGTAGCCAGGGGCATCCACAGGAGGGGGCAAGGTGGGGGAACTTGCCCCCCCCCATATTTATCAATGTGTCCCCTCACCACAGGCAAAAGAATGAGGGAGGTACTGGAGGCTGGAGGCTGCATTTAGACTGCTGGGGGCCAGAGGGAGCACTGTGAGCCTCCCTTCTGAATCCCCACTATTTTCGTGTGTTCATGCTTGTGATGAACTGCCTGGCACCCCAACTGGGTGCCTCCACCAAACGCTGCTTCCTAGCTGTCGCGGAGTACCATCAGCACTGCACCAGACACCATAAGCACCATAGCCCCTTAGCCGCCACAGCTTGGCTCGGGTCTCGCCATCTCTTCTCACCCTGGACCAAACTCCTGGATCCAGCTCCCAGTGAGAAGACCTCTCCTCCAAGAGAGTATAGCAGGTATAGCAGTGTAGCTCTTACAATAGCTAGTGATTATAGCAATCCAAAGAACAATCCCAGGAGCAGGGATAATAGCTGGTATAGCTTTGCCCTGCAAGCATGAGATGAGGCTCTGTGTTGAGGGTAAACTGGAACTCATTTGTTGGTAGCCACAACTGGCCTTTTATGCAGGTCCCCATGCAAAGGGCACTCCCCCCTGGACCTGAGAGTAGACTACAGTAAAAACATACACACAATTACATTGGCTCTCAGGTCCAGGACATTCCCACATAAAACAAGATAAACTCAATTATCTCCAGGCAACAAAAAACATACATTTTTACAAAACCCCCAAAATACCTTTAAACATACAAAACCTCCACAAAGTTACATTCTCTGATAGCCCGGATCTGGGTGACCAACGTATCCAAAAATCACCCAGATCGGATCAGGGGTTCAGGAATTTCCTGGAAGTCATAATTTGACTGACTGCACGCATAATTCCATGCCCAAAACACTTCCAGAGAAACAGGGCTTGTGGTCGGTCTAGTTCGGTAGTTTAAAAACCGAACAAACTACCAAACATAGTCAATGTTACCCTGGAGCTTGTTCACCTTGTTCGTGGGAATGTTTCCACTGAACAGTGACCTTCTAAGTTGTGTAGAACTGAAGGCAGTTGATCCTGGAAGTCCAGCGGTGTTCGAGAGTTTCAGTGTCCATAACAGTTCCATGAACATGACTCAAACACCACTGCCTGCGTCTGCGGGGTCAAGATGGCCACCACCTCGTGGTCGTTCGTGCAAACAGCGGCCACCCAGATGAACACTTAGAACACTGCGGTGGAAAGTGTTACAAACTGTCAATTAGCCTTAACAAGCTCCCGGGTGGTCTCTGGTTCATGTGACTGTTTGGGAACCGAACCATTTAATCCCAATTGCACAAAAAGAGCCCTTTTAAAGTATTTTAACCAGATCTATTGCAGGGGGCCATAGTCCTGAGGCAGGAAGCTGGCAAGCAGGCCCCTCCCAGAGACATTTCTGCCACAATGCTCTGCCCCACATTCAGGCTCCGCCTCCCCCATGCAAGCCTTGCCCCATCACAAGCTCTGCCCCCACACTCACGCTGCTGATTAAGGAAGAGGACAGAACATAGAGACCACCTCCCTGTGCTCCCACTACCTTCTGTGACATGTAAGCTTCAACCCATAAAAGTAATTGTGTGTGTGTGCCTGATAGTGAGTGAGCTTGTGTGTGTGTCAGTGAGCTTGTGTGTGTGTGCGCACGTGTATAGTGAGCATGTGTGTGTCAGTGAGCTTGTAGTGAGCATGTGTGTGTCAGCTAGATTTTCTGTCAGCTAGCAGTAAGCATGTGTGTGTCAGTGAGCATGTGTATGTGTCAGTGAGATTGTGTGTGTGTGTGTGTGAGTTTGCTTGTAGTGAGCATGTGTGTCAGCAAGCTTTTCTGTAGGGAGCGTGTGTGTGTCAGTAAACTTGTTTGTAGTAAGTTTGTGTTTGTATACCAATGAGTTTGTCTGTAGTAATCTTGTGTGTGTCAGAGTTTGTACTAAGTTTGTGTGTGTACGAGTAAGCTTGTCTGTGTGTGTCAGTGAGATTGTCTGTCAGTGAGCTTATTTGTTTGTATCAGAGAGCTTGTGTTTTTATGTAAATGATCTTATGTGTATGAATGAGATTGTTTATTTGTGAGCCTGTGTATCAATGAGCTTGTGTGCTTGTGTCAGTGAGATTCTCTGTGTGTGTATGTGAGTAGGCTTACTGCATAATTATTTTTTACACTCACAGAACCAATATTTTGAATTAGAAAAAGAAACATACCAGTAATACATACACACACACACACACACGCACACACACACACACACGCACACACGCACAATGACTTATGGGGCTGGCATATATTTGTTTTCCAGGGCTGCTTTGAATCCCCAATACAGCAACAAAAAGGGGCCGAACATGGATGATATTACAATTATGCCCCCCCACCCCTTGAAAAATTCCTGTGGATGCCCATAAATGTAGCTACAAAAATATAGCATTCCCAGCTAGAGCCTCCAAAGCTCAAGGTTTACATTACAAGTAGTTAAGGTCTAAATCTTCAGACATCTCCAGTTGAGGTATAGATCTGTCAAATGGCGATAGACATGTGGTGAAGCTCTCTCAGAGCCTCACATATATATCTGGAAGAGATGTAATGTTCAGACAGTTACACTTATGACATCATAGAAGAATTATATAACTATATCACATCACAACTACGGTTCACAGATGTATAGGTGATTAGGAGATTTTTGTAACCAACACAACAAAATGTTCTTTACAGTAATTTTAAATTAATTTGAATGGATACTTCAAAATCTCCATTACAGTATCTCTCTTTATGAGCGTTAAACAAAAATATATGTCCTAAAGACATCACAGTGTAGTGTGGGAAAAATGTAGGGTGTGTGAAACCATAACGAAAAGAACACAATGGAAAAGCATACAATGTTTCGGCCACACAGCCTTTTTCATATATAACATACAACCACACACACATTGTATAAATACCTGTAATATAATGGATCTAATGGTGCATAAATATAGGAGAAATTACGTTATGATGAACCAAATATTAATACTACATAGTGTAAAACCAGCAGAAACAATAAATCAAATCAGTGTTACACCAAGGGCCGTAGAGAAGAACCGCGACAAAAGTAATTAATGCTAGAAAAGCAACAGTGTAATATGCAAAATACACATCTCTGTATGGTGCCATGAAGTAGCATACAAGGGAAGTAATACAGCATAGATCCTAATAATTTGAGTGTGTGCAATCAAGATAAAGCAAGGGGTCTGTAACGAGACTCACCACAGTTGTGAATAAAGCAGGACATGTGCTCCGTAGCTCAGGACAGCGTTTAACACCAAAGCTAGAGAAATCAGTTACAGTGTCAGTGTAGAGGCCGAAAGTAATAGGAGAGTAGTAACCGTGCCATGAGTAAACAAGAGAATAAACGTTGTCTCAGTAGAGTGTAGCACACCCAATTATATAGTTAAATCTATGTTCTTTTTAGCATCAAAATACTAATTGGTATGTGTTTTTATTTTGTCTTCTGATTACAATCATGGACAGGGAGGATGATAACTATTTGATCTGAACATTATCCCTCAATTTAATTGGCAGTTAATGAATGTGTAACCTTATGGGTGCACAATAAAGCCTGGATGAGTCTTTAATAAATGGTTACTTTATACTGCTATTCTGTAAGTGTATTTCCCTACTGGACTTAATATATAAGTTCCATCCAAATAGTTCACTTTTTACCCCCTTAAGGACAAAACTTCTGGAATAAAAGGGAATCATGACATGTCACACATGTCATGTGTCCTTAAGGGGTTTAAATACCAGGACTTGAGATCCGCCCTCTCTAGGGATCTCGAGTGATATTTTGTTTGCTTTTCCCACATTTGCAGTACTATTACTACTGTAAGGGATTCTACCTGGGCATTATGCAAATAGGTTCATCGTAGAACCACCTTTAAGCCTCATCTAATCCACTTTTACATGGATTACTTGGAGTATATGTCTGCTGTATACATCAGTTTTTTAAAATGTTAAACACAAATAAGTATATAAAAAAAAATAGATTTTCTCACCCCTCCTGGGTGGTATGTTTATTCCTCATTCTCAGGTCCTCTACCAGAGAGTTTGAGGGTTCTGTGCAGTATCTTCTGGACAGCGATCTCAGATGTCCAACCTGGAATCTGTTGAAGCCACTCCCCCAACTTGGGTATTGCCACATCCACCACGACTGCAGTCTTCCGTTCCTTGCCCACCACCACAGTGTCAGGTTGGTTGGCCAGCACTTGCTTGTCTGTCTGGATCTTGAAGTCCCACAGGATCTTAGCCCTGTCATTCTCGACTACCCTGTGTGGCATCTCCCATCTGGACTTAGGCAGGTCCAATCCATATTCTGTGCAGATGTTTCGGTACACAAACCCAGCAACTTAATTGTGTCTTTCTGTGTATGCTGTTCCTGCTAACATCTTGCATCTGGCTACTAGGTGCTGGACTGTCTCAGAGGCCTCTTTGCACAGTCTGCACCTTGGGTCTTGCCTGGTGTGGTAGACTCCAGCTTCTATTGATCTGGTGCTGAGTGCCTGTCCCTGTGCTGCTAGGATTGTTGCCTCAGTGCTGTCTTTCAGTCCTGCCTTTTCCAACCACTGGTAGGATTTTGTCATGTGAGCCACATCCACTATCGTTCGGTGGTACACCGCATGGAAAGGATTGTCTTGCAAAGAAACTTCATATTTTTCTGCATCCTCGATCTGTGGAAGTCTCAGGCATCCCCTTAGCAGTTCATCTTTGGGAGCCATCTTCATGACATACTTTTGGATGCTCTGTGTTTCATCCAGGACTGTGGCCTTGACACTCATCAGGCCCCCCGACCTCATTCCATTCGGCAGGTGTACAGTCTCTGGGTGCTGGATTTTCGATGGAATCCTCCATTCATAGTGAGTAGTTTTCTGCCCTTGACCAGTTCTTCTCTTGGCCAGGTTATTATTCCAGCTGGATACATGATGACCAGTAGGGCATATGTGTTGATGGCTTGGATCTTGTTCTTGCCATTGAGCTGGGACTTGAGGACCTGTCTGACTCTTTGTAGGTACTTGGATGTTGCTATCCTCCTTGCCTCTTCCTCATGGTTGCCATGCGTTTGTGGTACCCCCAAGTACTTGTAGCTGTTCTCTACATCTTATATTTGGCCTTCTGGAACTTCAACTCCTTCTGTCCTGATCATCTTCCCTCTTTTTGCTATCATCTGCCCGCATTTCTCTAGTCCGAAAGACATTCCAATGTCCTTGAGGTATATCCTAGTTAGGTGGAGCAATGAGTCAATGTTCCGCTCATTCTTGGCATACAGCTTGATGTCATCCATGTAGAGTAGGTGGCTGATGGTAGCTCCACTCCTAAACCTGTATCCGTATCCACTCTTCTTGAAGATCTGGCTAAGGGGATTGAGGCCTATGCAGAACAACATTGGGGATAGTGCATCTATTTGGTACATGCCACATTTAATGTTCACTTGAATTATTGTCCTGGAATTGGCTTCTAGAATTGTTTTCCCCTTGCCCATCGAGGATGAAGGCTTATTGTCTTGCTGACCTTGTAGAGAACCAAGCATTCCAGTATCCATGTGTGTGGCATTGTGTCATAGGCTTTCTTGTAGTCAATCCAGGCTGTGCACAGATTAGTCTGTCTGGTCTCTAGAATCCATTGTGACTGCTTGGACTACCAGTAGTTGGTGTTTTGATCCTCTGGTGTTGTTTACAATCCCCTTCTGAGTATTGCTCATATATTGACTCTTATGCCCTTGGATCTAGGAGGCTACAATACCTGACAGGAGTTACCATGTTGTTGGGAGGCAGGTTATTGGTCGGTAGTTTGATGGTGTTGTTCCCTTGTGAGGGTCCTTCATGACCAGTATTGTTCTGCTTTGTGTTAGCCAGTCAGGGTGGGAGCCTGTTGCAAGTCACTAATTCATTTGTGCTGCTAGGCGTTTATGCTGCGCTGTTAACTTCTTTATCCAGCAGTTGTGGATCATGTCAGGTCTTGGGCCGACCAACTCTTCATGTTTGCTGCCCTCTGTTGGATATCTTCAACTGTGATGGTGACTGGTTCCTGTTCTGGCAGCATGCAGTTGTCTGCTTTCAGGTCAATGACTGCTAGTTTTTCTAGGATCATTTCCCTTATATCTGTTATGCCATCTTGGGGTATGGATTCAGGTTGGCAATTCTGTGGTGCAGGTAAGAATGTGGTTATGGGAATTTCTTCCTCCTCATGGTGCATGATTGATTTCTTCTCTAGTCCGTTTAATTCCAGTTGTGGCACTAGATTTCTCTTGAAGATTTTCAAACGTTGTGTAACCAGCTGTTTTGGTGTTAGGGTAGATTATGGTCTCTAGTTCATCCATAGCTCCCACATACATTTCATGTAGCTTTTCTCGTTGGGTCTGCTGTTGTAGTAGCATTCAAGCCGGTATAGTTTCTCGCTCCGTGTCCAGGTATGATTTGTTTCGGTAGCCCACTACATATATACATATATATTTGCAGGGTGGCTCAAAAGTAGGTATAGAGTAGAGTTCAAGTACTGCTTTAGAATCACTTTCTTTGCTCTTGACTCAAGTTTGCTGAAATCATTCACAATGACCGTAAAGAGAAACAATTTGTTTAGCTGCCCTTCACTATTTTTTCCAACTGTCACACTGATATTTAAATGCCTGAAGTGTAACAGCTAGTTATCCGTGTGTCAGTGTGTATGTGTACCAATAAAATCTGAATTTAATTGTTCAACTGTATAACTACTTTTCGGTCCCCCTGTATATATTTATACACATAGGTAACACGATGGAGAGGCTTTGGGGGGGGGGGGGAAGCAGAAACTGTGGATGTGGGACTCTTTGGCTCCTGATCTCTACAGTTAGTGGAGGGAGCAGGAGGATGTTTGTTTATTTATTTGTTTTAATTTAGCATTATGCGGCTGCTTGTTAGGTATACAGTACTCTGTCAGTAATAATTGGCTGCACACCCCTTTATTAGTTATTAGTAGCATGGAACTTTAATGGAAAGTATCTTTTTTCATTTATTTGTTTGTAAATTTATCAACAGGATGCATTAACATAACACAGGTCACACTTTGCCAGAGGAGTCCATTTAAAGGACCACTATAGGCACCCAGACCACTTCAGCTTAATGAAGTGGTCTAGGTGCCAGGTCCATCTAGGGTTAACCCTGCAGCTGTAAACAAAGCAGTTTCAGAGAAACTGCTATGTTTATATATGGGTTAATCCAGCCTCTAAAGCCTCCGCGCTTCTCACTGTGATTTTCACATTCACATTCAGCCGATGACGTCGGAACGAGGAGGAGAGTCCCCAGCACCGAGGGAGCACAGCGCTGGAGAAAGGTGAGTGTTTAACCACTTCCTCCCCCTTCAGCTCTGCGGGAGGGGGGCCATGAGAGTGGGGGGGACCTATTAACACTATAGTGCCAGGAAAAGGAGTTTGTTTTCCTGGCACTATAGTGGTCCTTTAAGGCTGGTAAAGTGCATGTAACATATCAGTGAGTAAGACAGTAGCAGAACATTTTATTCCTCTACACCAGAGCTAATAGAGTAGCAATGTAAAAAAGGCTGTGAAACAAAATAG
>OW240914.1:114965870-115014749 GCA_933207985.1 Pelobates cultripes
ATTCAATCTATAACAGTAAAAAAAGTTTTTTGTTTTAAATCCAAGCTATTGTGACACCAGATCTAATTAGTGGCACTTGTCAAGTATTATCCACTGTTAGCAACACCGCTTTGCAGGACACTGACACTATTCCAATCTATAACAGTAAAAAAAGTTTTGTTTTTAAATCCAAGCTATTGTGACACCAGATGTAGTGGTGGCACTGACTTGGGAAATGGGCACAGTATCCACTGTGAGCCTGACACAGAAGCTGGCAGCAGTGGCAGACAACTGACTGCTATTCAATCTATAACAGTGAAAAAAGTTTTTTGTTTTAAATTCAAGCTATTGTGACACCAGATATAAGTGGTGGCACTGACTGGGGAAATGGGCACAGTATGCACTGTGAGCCTGACACAGAAGCTGGCAGCAGTGGCAGACAACTGACTGCTATTCAATCTATAACAGTGAAAAAAGTTTTTTGTTTTTAAATCCAAGCTATTGTGACACCAGATGTAATTGGTGGCACTGACTGGGGAAATGGGCACTGTGAGCCTGACACAGAAGCTGGCAGCAGTGGCAGACAACTAAGTGCATTTACATTACATAGAAAAAAAAAATCCAAAAAGCATACCCTTATCCCTAACCTAGCTATGCTTTTCCCTATCTTATGAACAGCAGCTACACTTTCCCTCCTCTTACTAAGCATGCAGCTTGAGAATGAATCTAAAATGGATGCTGTCCAGTAGGTGGGAGGGTCTGCTAGGGAGGCTGTGCTGCTAATTGGCTGGAATGTGTCTGCTGACTGTGAGGTACAGGGTCAAAGTTTACTCAATGATGACGAATAGGGGGCGGGTCGAACCGCGCATATGTTCGCCCGCCGTGGCGAACGCGAACATGCTATGTTCGCCAGGAACCGTTCGCCGGCGAACCGTTCGGTACATCACTAATCACTACCTACCAACATCCAAAAGGAATACAAACTTCCAAGTCATGTTTTGCAAGGTTTTAAAGATTGTTACATTGGTATATAAAAATGTTTAATCACATATTATTATACAATTCTCTCTCTTTAAGTTATACTCTACACCAGGGATGCCCAAAAGGTAGATTCCCAGATAATGTGGAACTACAACTCCCATGATGCCTTGTCATTCTAAATGGATTCTAAAGACATGTAAAGCATCATGAAAGTTGTAGTTATACAACATCTGTGGATCTACCTATTGGGCAGTCCTGCTCTTGTGGCTGTCTGATTGAAAGCCACTAGAGGCAGTCTTAGTCCTGCAAGGTAATTATTGACTTTAAAAGCTGCAATGATTACCATTGCAGGACTCCGTGAGAATGGGACTGTGAGAGATCCATCTGTATAGACTAAGATTGCTGGTTCGTCTGTTTTGCCTCTTTTCGTGGAATTACCTGTCCGTATGCCCCTGTTCGTTTATTTGACTTTTTTACCGAATGAACTTACCGAACGGACGGCCACCCAGAAGAGAAGTGTGCTGCTGGTTAACCTCTTGATCCCAATTAGAACGTTGTGGTTAACCGCAGACACCTCTCAATTATAACCGAATACAGGGCGGTCGTCGTTCCAAAGTCGACCACGAGGCCATTTTAAACCATGCGAAAGACCAGCGGTGTTCGGCACAGATGCTATGGAACTGAAAACGAACACCGCTAAAACCACAGACCGCCCTTCTCAGTCGACAAAGGCATGCGAACACCAGCCGTTCGGGAGTTTGGACTACACGAATGGACTTAACCCAGATAGCCTTCCCATGGAGTCAATCGCATACCAAAAGACTGTAAAAGACTTTGACTCCATGGCGATTAAACTGTGCGTATGGGATCTGAGCGCTATTCGCTAAGAATATGCACTGAGATCCAGGCTATCTGGGGATACGTTGCACGAATGGAATATATTCGGTAGTTGTGTAATTATTTATTTTTATGTGGTTTTTATGTTTCATCTAAAATGGTGATTTGCCTCTGTCCTGGGAGATAATTGAATTACTTCTCAATTATCTCCAGGGCAGAGGGGAGGAAACCATGATGCATGCTGGGAATATTATGTGCCTGTGTGTCCTAACATGCTAAATGTCTGTCTGCCATTACAGTCTCCCATTTGGTCCCCGAGGGGAGTGTCCACCAAGTGGGAGACCTGCATAAATACGGGCGGGTAGCTCACAGTAAACCCAGTTCTTGTTTTACCCTCAATGCGGAGCTTGGTCTCGTTATTGGGGGGATTTACTACACAAGAATAGCGACTGATTGCTGGAACCGTAAGCCACTTGGATGATATATTGATTCGGCTGTTAGCGGCGATTCGTGGGTTTATCGCTCGAGAGTTGGAGTATCCGTACAGGTCCCGTTTGGGAGGTTAGCACATTCCCCTGCTTGCAGTTCGTATGATTGGAGTCTATACGAATGGAGTTTGCATTATTGCGAGATGGGAGGATTCACTAAACGGCGGTTTTGACTATTTGATGCTGAGGTTGCCGTTACAGACCAATTCAATGAGCTGCCACAATAAATGTGTTTAGAAATCAGTTTGTGTGAATAAGATAAGTTGTACTTGTGGCGACTCAATAATACTGCTTTAGTAAGTGTGCTTGCATGCATAGTTACATCCGGGGTTTACTGGTTTGTCTCCCATGGTTATCTAGTCATCATGTGTTGTGTTTATAGTAAATTAGAAAACTGATTATGTCTATGTTTTCTAATATGTCTGAATTACATACTGTTTAGTTAATAGACCACTATAGTGCCAGGAAAACATACTCGTTTTCCTGGCACTATAGTGCCCTGAGGGTGCCCCCACCCTCAGGGACCCCCTCCCGCCCGGCTCTGGAAAGGGGTTAAATCTTACCTTTTTCCAGCGCTGGGCGGAGAGCTCTCCTCCTCCGATCCTCCTCTTCTCCTCCCCGTCGGCTGAATGCGCACGCGCGGCAAGAGCTGCGCGCGCATTCAGCCGGTCACATAGGAAATTCATAATGCTTTCCTATGGACACTTGCGTGCTCTCACTGTGAAAATCACAGTGAGAAGCACGCAAGCGCCTCTAGCGGCTGTCAATGAGACAGCCGCTAGAGGAAATAGGGGAAGGCTTAACCCATTCATAAACATAGCAGTTTCTCTGAAACTGCTTTGTTTATGAAAAAATGGGTTAACCCTAGCTGGACCTGGCACCCAGACCACTTCATTAAGCTGAAGTGGTCTGGGTGCCTAGAGTGGTCCTTTAACATAATTAGAGTTGCTAGCATGCAAATTATTCAATTAAATTTGACACATTTATATGCATCTACATGTGAAAATATCACGTAATACATACAAGCTAGCTTTCAAAACCATGTGTGCATTAATATTATTATTTATATATTTTTTTTATATATATTTCTTTACATAAAATTATAAAGAATCTTTTGAACCTGCTCCATTGTGTTGACTCTACAAGGCTTTATTCCAGTTATTGTGGGCAAATAAATACATTCTGACTGTAGAGCTAGGGGGTGCTTGGCGGCCACCTGTCACAGCTAATAATTAATTTAAACACATTTTTAATTAATTATTCCCATTCTGTTGCTGTTATACATCTACAATAATGAAATCCTGCAGCTATGATTTAAATGAACTAAAATATGGAAACTCAGATGTTAATCTGGTTGACCTACTAACCAGTATAGATTCCAGTATGATGTTTGGAAAATTATTTTTGAAACAAGTATGTATATAATTAAAATTTCCATGGATGTAAGCAAGGGACTACTGCCTTTTGCGTACAAGTAACATGAAAAGATGCTATAATGAGCTATGTGAAAAAAGTGCTACATTTAAAATGCACTTAAGTGCACAAAATACTATATGAAAAGTGCTACTTAAAAATAGTTCAGAATTTGTTACACTTAATAAAACTGTCAAAAATATTTTAGTGCATTAACAAAAATTCAGAAGAGATTAGGAAAAAATAGGTACAGTTTTCCTAGTTATACAAGAAGAAGTATATTGTTGGTGAGTTATAATCTAATGCAACAATTTTATATTGTTGGATAAGCTTTTCCAATGATTCATTATTTTTTTATAAACTTCTACAATGTTTTACTATTTTTTTTTATATTTTTTTGATAGTTTTTGATATATTGATATTTTATTTTTTTTTTATTTTTTTTTTAAAAACAACGTTACATTTTATCCAAAAATATTAAATCATTTGGAAAGTTTATCCAACAAATCTAAGTTTCTAATTTTAATTTGAAGTCTAAATTTGACAATTCTGCTTTTGGTACTTTGACATTGCCTTGTTTGTGACTATCCTTTATTGTTGTTCACTTTACCATTTAGTTACTTTATCCTACACCAGAATCCAGATATCAGATAGCCACCATTTGAATGACACCAATTCTGTTTCCATTAGAATCAATCTTTAGTTAGCAAAAATATTGCAGGTCCATTTGGATTGCAAAATCTATTAATTGTTTTCAAAATTTGCAGGTGTTAATCATGCATCATGTTATACATCCATCGTTGTTTTGTTTATAAACTTTGTTTCAAAATAGTTTTCAATAGAAAATATTTGAAAAGATTTGCAGATGTCTGGATTTTCAATAACGCCTCAGAATAAGAATGAATGTAAATCCGATTTCAGTCTGTCCAGATGCGATCGAATTTGTAAGCAAATTACTGGAATTCTCAACCCAACAGTGATAATTAGACAGAATCGCTAACTGTCTTGCTACCAATTTGGTTCAACCAAATCTGAACAATTCAGATGGAGTGAATTTGCAGGCAGGTAGCTAGACGTTTACATTATTAAAAGTAGACATCGGCACAATTTGATAACTTATGGGGAGAAAAGGGTTAACTCAAAAAGGCATGCAAAATACCTCATTATTTTTTATAATTGTAATACATCTATAGTATAAGGATTTATTTTATAACTATGCACATCCTACGAAATTCAGTCCTTAGTGAATAATCCCATGAGTTCGTTCTGACACGTCTGTAATGGTACTGTGAGTTGATCCCAGCATTCTCTAAAGGACAGTATTTGTTTTTTTATTTTCCCTTTTAAATATCTGTAACCATTAATTGCCCTTTCTACAATTTATCCATAACTAGAGCATGTCAACATTAATAAGAGACATTTAATACTGTTGAATTTGCACTGAAAAATCTATTAGTATGGGGGGTTTTGGAACCAGAATTGTTTATCAAAGAAAAAATACCGGTGCTGTTTCTTTTTTTTTATTGTTCTCAAAATGTATATGCCATGAAACTATGCTAGTTAATGAATCCGATTTATGGTGTTGCTGGTGGGGGTTGGGAGGGGAGGGGATGGGGGTGAAGGGGGCTGACCGGGACTGGTGTCCTTTGTGGGTTCCTGAATTTAACAGTTTAGTTTTGGCACAATTTCATTGTTAGCCCTGAGTCTCTTGTATTATTACACAACTTTAATACAGTATGGTGAAGGGTAAATACAGCATGATTCGCAGTTAAAGGACCACTATAGTGCCAGGAAAACAAACTTGTTTTCCTGGCACTATAGTATTAATAGGTCCCCCCACCCTCATGGCCCCCTCCCGCTGGGCTGAAGGGGTGAGGTAGGGGTTAAAATCTTACCTTTCTCCAACGCCAGGCTCCCTTGGTGCTGGGGACTCTCCTCCTCCTTCGGATGTCATTGGCTGAATGCGCACACATTCAGTCAGTCCATAGGAAACCATTCTCAATGCTTTCCTATGGACGCTGGCGTCTTCTCACTGTGAAAATCACAGTGAGAAGCGCGGAAGCGCCTCTAGCGGCTGTCAGTGAGACAGCCACTAGAGGCTGGATTAACCCATATGTAAACATAGCAGTTTCTCTGAAACTGCTATGTTTACAGCAGGCAGGGTTAACCCTAGAGGGACCTGGCACCCAGACCACATCATTAAGCTGAAGTGGGTGCCTATAGTGGTCCTTTAATACAGCAGGTGTAGAGTTCATAAATACAGGTTAATTTCATACTTACAACTTTAATAACTAGCATCCAACTGCATATGTGGCCATTCAGACTGCAAAATAGCATTAATTCACAGTATTTAACCGAACATGCCTGGATCTGGTCCAGATTTCAGTTGGACCTAACACTGCCAGGCAGATAAAATCCAGAGCCGAGTGCTCCAAATCTGACCATGCATGGATGTGGTGGCTAGCTATCAGTTGCTAGCCTGCTGCCACATTAAATAGTTTAAATAAGAATAAATAAACCCTAGGGGGGTAATTCCCCAATATACCTATAGGGACAATAGATGTATATAGGGTATCCTTCCTATGCCTATCTCCTAAATGTTAAAACTAGCGACTGGCAGTCATAGAGATAAGCCTGTAAAATGGCTAGGCATAGATTGGCGACTTTAAATTAAAAAGTGATGGTGGGGGTGTTTAATTAAAAATATGAGGGGACATCCTAATCAGTTGAGGGCTATTAAGTTTTTCCTCCCTATGCCTATCTTCTAAATGTTAAAACTAGTGACTGGGTAGCCATAAGGATGAGCCTATAAAAGAATAGGGGTAGACATAGTCCCCCAATTTCCCTACCCATGGGCATCGGGTGGTGATGTTTAATTAAAAAAATGGGGAGAAATCCTAATGGGTTGGGGGCTATTAAGTTTATACTGGGGGGACATAGTATTCCCTCCACCCCCTGCACATGGGCAGCGGGTAAGGATTATTGTAATATATTTTGGGTAGATTTAGTGTCCCCCATCACTGACCATCCTTTGGTGGTGGACGGGGGCTCTGTGGCAGACCACCTGGCATCCCAACTGGGGGTGCAGGATTTTTATATGAAGGGGGTATGAATTTGAGGTGTAGGGGGATTGCTGGGTTTTTATGTGTAGGGGGTGCAGGATTTTTATGAGATGGGGTGTAGGGTTTTTATGTGAAAGGGGGGTATTCATTTGATATATGGGGGTGCAGGGTTTTTATGTGAAAGAGGGATGTGTAAGGGGGGTGAAGAGTTTTTATGTGAAGGGGTGGTGCAGGGTTTTCATGTGAATGGGGTGTATGATCTTTATGTAAAGGGGTGCAGGGTTTTTATTTAAAGGGGGTATAAATTTGATGTGTGGGGAGGTGCAGGGTTTGTATGTGATGGGGTGGTGCAGGATTTTTATGTGCAGGGGGTGCAAGATTTTTATATTTAGGGGTGGTGCAGGGTTTTTATGTGAAGGGGTGTATGAACTTTATGTAAATGGGGTGCAGGGTTTTTATCTGAAGGGGGTATGAATTTGATGGGTAGGTTTTTTTTGTTTGTTTTTTAAGTTCATATATACAGTTTACAAACAAAACGTGTGGGTGTTTCTTACATTTTAATGAGGGGGAGCCAAACAAAGGGTCCACCGGGGGGGCCAGATACTCTAGGTACGCCCCTAATCACATGTATATTTTATCGGATTGGAACAGAGAAACTCTGGTTTGGGTGTTTAAGTTGCCTACTTCTCTCAACTGTATGTTCTAGAAACCTACTATCTCTACATTTGAAAAAAAAGCTTGCCTGAAAGGGATGCATGTCCTTTTAAGAACACAATTCTCTCAACTGTTCTATCTCTAACGTTCTCTATAAGGTGCTAAACATACAGGGTTCTAATAAAACTTTAAAATTAACAATGTTGTAAACTCCTTAGAAAGACTTGGCAAGTGAGTGATAGAATGTTTCACTAGTATAAAAATAATGAGATATTATTAAAGGGCTAAGTTAGGATGTGACAAGAATCAGGGCTGAGTGATGTGTTCTTCAGGTGGTGCCAAGAATATCCCCCAGGGAAGGATGGATTGCATTGCAAACATATTAATTTTCATGTTAATTCTTATCTATTTCCTCTTTATATTTCCTTTTACTTCACAAACACCACGACAAATAATCTATCCTAGAATAGGAAAGGGGAAAAAAATCATGGTTCTTATTAGTCTTCTTTTAGTTTAGTAACTTGAACCCAGCAGTAAATTTAAACAATGGTGCAAGTATAAACCCGTGGCACTAATATGAATTATTCCTATTTATTATCCCTACGTTGCCGACGCATATGCTAATTTAACCCTTTCATTGAGGTCTATGTAATATCAAATGAAGCATAGCGAGCTGACCACTATGATGGTTACATTTTGAGGAGCCTTGTGACAGAATTCTTACACCATGAGGAAAATCTCATATGTATTAATAGTCAATGTTCAAGATCCTGGGTACATGCCAGGAGGCTGCTTGCAGGATTTAATTTTTCTCAGCTCGTGTGGGCCTTTGGGACACTTCTATTGTGCTGTCTTTCAGTGTCAATAAATCAAAGGTATTGAGTCATGTCTATTATTAGCTGAAAATAATAATTTCAACATTGGTGCCACCAGGGCATTGGGCATTCTGAGGCAAATTCCCATAGGATGCTTAATCAGCACATTGCAGACCACATTCCCCAGCCCTTGATTAGAACATAATGCTTAATGAGATGTATGTAAAGCATTTACTAATATTTAACCTTCTTTAACCCAGAAAGGTCAGCAATGCATTACAGAGTGCAGCAAACCCTGCTGGTATGGATTTAACTGTAAAGATCCTGGAAACAAGGGGAAAATAGCAAAGCTAATATTATCTCCTGTAGGGCTGTGAAAGCATTCAGATAATTTAATTTTGGCTAGTACAGAATTCAAAGGTTTTTTTTTTGTCCACAGTGAGAAACTGTTACTGAGAAAACAATCAATAAACCATTGATTTAAGTTATTTACATCACAGCATTACTGGTAGTGGTTTTGATTTATATTTCCTATGTAGGTGCTTGACAGTTAAATTTGTATCCACCCAAATGGTGCATAATTTACTAGCTATTTCTGTTTGGATCATTTGATGGTTAAGGTATTTCGGAGGTGGAAAGAAAAGGTTAGCGCTAATAATAACTATATAAAAAAATGAAAATAAAGGCAGCGGCCTTATAGAGGGTCACCCTCTAACCCTCTACAATAGGAATATATACAAAAACAGAAAATAAGGCTGCGCCAAGAGAAATAAAAATAAGTCCAATTAGTAAAAATATTCAAATAAGAGAGTCCCAATGGTAGGTGGTGTTTCAATTGGTATGGTGTCTTCCTTAGTAGTGGTCGTCCGTCTCACGATATGAAAGACACAATGGGAAAGAGCCAATTGTGCAGAGTGTATAAATAAGTGATATGTGAATAAGATATAAATTACACACTCACATTGCCATGAGCTAGGACCAGCTCAGGTATGATGGGCATACGGCGGATAACCCTCCGCTTGTAGGGGTACTTTTCCTCCTGGAGCGTCCTGGTGTCCAAATTCTCAGGGAAAGGAAATAAAAACAGCCAATAGTGCTCTCTGATAAGATGGTTTATAAACAGGATAAAAAATAAATAAAATATACTCACAAGTAGAGTGCAGGTCAATCTGCACTCTGATATTCGCGTGGGTGGTATAATCCCCACCTTAGGATATGCCAGGAACAATAAATGAGGTTAAAAATATTATTAATTATAAAATTATTTATTAGTACAATATATTTAAAACCAATAACGCGTTTCACCGTGAAGGCTTTATCAAATTGGAATAGTAAAGATACCTGGCACATTAGGAGTATATATAGCTAATACAAAATTTAAAATTGGCGCCAAAAAATTGATCAACCAATTATAATAATACAAAATATAAATAAGAAATATACATGCAAAAGATGAAAAGTAATATAAATTATAGACATCCATAAATATAGGATGATATGTGTATATAAATATGTAAAAAACGAGCATTGTATAATATATAAATGGGATGAAATAAAAACTTTCGATTTTGTGCGAATCACGTGACCCGCAATGCATCTTGGGGCATGTAGTGCCGGGTCACGTGATCGCCGATATACACATACCACAGTCCTTGCGGCCGCAATAGAAGAGAACGGCACGCACAGGACTGGGGAAGAGGAGGGCGGATTCAGACCTGGTCACGTGACCCGCGGCGTCATGAATCAATAATACCCGCGGGCCACGTGACCATAACCGCAAAGAACACTGGGGAGAGTAGTTTAGAACAGCAACTTGGGAAATATATAGCAAACAGTGAAAATATAATAAAAACAGGCATATTTGTAAGGGATAATATATGGATTAATAAACATAGGAACAGACATATAAATAAAAATAACATATGAATAAATATAAAGCAGATCAGTAAACATATTTAAATATATATAAAATAAAAAGTGGATGCAAATCAATTATGGAGGGGCATAAGATAATAGATCAATAATAGCAATGTAAATAAAGATAAAAATAAGATTAAATAAAAATATAAATATATTAAGCCACAAGATAAAATGGAAAATGGTAATTAAAAAGTAAAAAGTTATAAAAAATTAAATAAATCAAAGTCCACATTTAGACCTTGGGGAGTAAGAGTTTGCAAATTATATATCCATTCCATCTCTGATCTACCAAGAATGTTTTTAATATTGCCACCTCTCCAGGGTATTTGGCACTTCTGGATACCTAGGACTTTAAGAAATTTAGGATCTTGGTTATGATTAATAAAATGTTTAGATACTGAGTGGTTTAGGAATCCGTTTCTTATGTTCCTACAGTGTTCTGCCAGTCGTATCTTAAGACACCTGGTGGTCATACCTACGTATTGGAGGCCGCAAGGGCACTCCAATAGGTAGATGACGTTGGTAGTGTTACAACCAATAAAATCTCTTATCTTATAACTTTTATTTGTTTGGTTGGATTTAAAATTAGTGATTTTAGATTTGGTTGTCTGATCGGTGTTTTTACATACAGTGCAGCGTTTACATTTGTAAAAACCTTTTGCCCCATCTAAAAACGTATTTTGAGTATTTTTGGTCACTTTGGTATAATTATTAGTTAGAATTGATCTAAAATTAGGTGCCCCTCTAAAAACAATTTTTGGCTGTGCAGGTAAAATTTCTTTAAGTAGATCATCCTGTCTTAAAAGATGCCAATGTTTTTTAATAGTTTTTTTAATAAAACCACTTTTATTATTATAGTTAAAAATAATGGGAAGGGTGGGGGTTTCTGAAGTATTTTTATCTTTATACGTTAAAAGACTGTCTCTAGGTTTATTTCTGACTGTGTCTATAGTGCTATCAAGAAAAGTGCAAGAATAGTTTTTTTCAATAAATTGTTTTTTTAACTTATACTTATTTTTATCTTTATTTACATTGCTATTATTGATCTATTATCTTATGCCCCTCAATAATTGATTTGCATCCACTTTTTATTTTATATATATTTAAATATGTTTACTGATCTGCTTTATATTTATTCATATGTTATTTTTATTTATATGTCTGTTCCTATGTTTATTAATCCATATATTATCCCTTACAAATATGCCTGTTTTTATTATATTTTCACTGTTTGCTATATATTTCCCAAGTTGCTGTTCTAAACTACTCTCCCCAGTGTTCTTTGCGGTTATGGTCACGTGGCCCGCGGGTATTATTGATTCATGACGCCGCGGGTCACGTGACCAGGTCTGAATCCGCCCTCCTCTTCCCCAGTCCTGTGCGTGCCGTTCTCTTCTATTGCGGCCGCAAGGACTGTGGTATGTGTATATCGGCGATCACGTGACCCGGCACTACATGCCCCAAGATGCATTGCGGGTCACGTGATTCGCACAAAATCGAAAGTTTTTATTTCATCCCATTTATATATTATACAATGCTCGTTTTTTACATATTTATATACACATATCATCCTATATTTATGGATGTCTATAATTTATATTACTTTTCATCTTTTGCATGTATATTTCTTATTTATATTTTGTATTATTATAATTGGTTGATCAATTTTTTGGCGCCAATTTTAAATTTTGTATTAGCTATATATACTCCTAATGTGCCAGGTATCTTTACTATTCCAATTTGATAAAGCCTTCACGGTGAAACGCGTTATTGGTTTTAAATATATTGTACTAATAAATAATTTTATAATTAATAATATTTTTAACCTCATTTATTGTTCCTGGCATATCCTAAGGTGGGGATTATACCACCCACGCGAATATCAGAGTGCAGATTGACCTGCACTCTACTTGTGAGTATATTTTATTTATTTTTTATCCTGTTTATAAACCATCTTATCAGAGAGCACTATTGGCTGTTTTTATTTTCTTTCCCTGAGAATTTGGACACCAGGACGCTCCAGGAGGAAAAGTACCCCTACAAGCGGAGGGTTATCCGCCGTATGCCCATCATACCTGAGCTGGTCCTAGCTCATGGCAATGTGAGTGTGTAATTTATATCTTATTCACATATCACTTATTTATACACTCTGCACAATTGGCTCTTTCCCATTGTGTCTTTCATATCGTGAGACGGACGACCACTACTAAGGAAGACACCATACCAATTGATACACCACCTACCATTGGGACTCTCTTATTTGAATATTTTTACTAATTGGACTTATTTTTATTTCTCTTGGCGCAGCCTTATTTTCTGTTTTTGTATATATTTCGGAGGTGGGTTTATACATTTTCCACATATGTGCTAATTTATTTTGGAGCAATTTGGTGTCTGCTATAAACCGTAGTGAAAAATGTCTAAATGACATGCAAAATATATGCATTTAGTAATTTATCAAACACCAAGCTGTTTCTGAATTACCTCCAAATATGTCCATTCAGAAATTGGTTTGAAGATTTATTTTTCCATTCACAATAATGCACAATTAAAGCTCAGTGAGAAGTCTTTGCGAGGCAGGTGCTCTGGGCAATTGCTGCCTCCTGAGTTTAGCTCCACTGAGCTAACCAAACCAGGAAGTAACATGACACTTGTCTGCTTGAATGCCAAGGGGGTGTTACTAGGTTAATATATAAAAGTGTCAATTTCTATTGAAAACTGCACTTTTTGTGAAATGAAAGTAAACAGGACACACACTTTACACATAACGCATTTCAGCAAGTCTAACTTGTGTCCAGTGAAGCACGATTTCAGTGGGCTGGGTAAAAGGGTGGGCCACTGATGGGAATCACATAACCAGAACCACCCAAAGGGACAAACATGCCCCAAAAGAGGGCGTGTCTATGCAAAGATTTGGATGTTCAGCCTGGCGTGAATGCATGTCAGGCTGCCTGCCAATCATGCAGGATGACCAACCAAGGGCATACTGTGCAGACAGTACCCTGAGCTTGGCATAAATGCGTCTAATAATGTGTTAGCTCTACTCTTTCTAAGGACTGTCCCCTAGCACTCCTTGGTCTACTCATTTACTAACCTTCTTACTAACAGGCAGACGCTCCTGTTATACAGTTTGGGACAGAGAAAAAGTGTAGTGAGTATAAAAGAAAGGGAACATGCCACTGTGTTAGAGAGACTGCAGCAGCAAAAGCATCTGCATAGTGAGCAATGTCAGCTTTACCTTAACTAATTTCATTGCCAGCCAGTCCACACCAGTTTTGTTCCCCTACATCCCTGTTAAGTTTCCATACTTAGGCAAGAGCATGTGAAGAGTAGTAAATATATATATATATATATAAAATGCAGAATCCAGCGCATTCGCTTATTCACTAAACAATTATTTCAAATCTTAGAGATTGTAATAGTTTTATTTAAAAACACCTTACCTGGGCAAAAAATAATGGGGGTTTAGTTACATTATATGATCATATATTGCATAAACTGCCACACTGTCAATGTACCCCATTGTTGGCAGGTCCTATCCTAGCAGCCTAATGCTTGCTTTTAAATAAAACTATTACAATCTCTAAGATTTTAAATCATTGTTTAGTGAATAAGCGAGTGCGCTGGATTCTATATTTTGTATATTTTGGCCCCAGCAGCACCCTATAATGTATGCATGTTCAGGTGAGTGCAGCCCTCTTGGTTTTGTTTAAAATATATATATATACCCCCCCCTTGTTTCATATATATATATATATATATATATATATATTAAACCTCTTGGTTGTGTTTAATTAATATATATATATATATATATATATATATATATATATATATATATATATATATATATATATATATATATATATATAGCAAAATCTAATAAGGTTATGGTGGGGAAAAATTGTGATTGAAAACCCCTTCCACCTGAATTATGTGGATAGTTAATACAATGCTAAACAAAAATCTGCACACCAGTCAAGCCATAAGACTTGCTTTTCCCACAGAAATCCCAAATTGGCAGTGATGTTACAACTGCAAAGGATTCTGGGTGGGCATATGCAAATTAGTTTAACAAAGAATCACATTTTTGCCTCATTCCATTTTAAACATAGATTCCTTTTAATTTGTGTTTGCAGTATACAACTGCTTGGAACACAATTTAGTATAAGATGCAAAACCAGTGAACCACTCATGGACAGCTGTTTCATTGTTAATGCAACTCTTCAGCATGAGGTTGGTTACTGGTTTGCTTAGTGAGGCTTGGTAGTGCTTGGGAAGCAAAATCCAAATAGGTTATGGTGGGGAAAAATTGTGATTGAAAACCCCTTCCACCTGAAGTATGTGGATAGTTAATACAATGCTAAACAAAAATCTGCACACCAGTCAAGCCATAAGACTTGCTTCTCCCACAGAAATCCCAAATCGGCAGTGATGTTACAACTGCAAAGGATTCTGGGTGGGCATATGCAAATTAGTCCATGAGTGGTTCACTGGTTTTGCATCTTATCCTAAATTGTGTTCCAAGCAGTTGTATACTGCAAACACAAATTAAAAGGAATCCATGTTTAAAATGGAATGAGGCAAAAATGTAATTCTTTGTTAAACTAATTTGCATATGCCCACCCAGAATCCTTTGCGGTTGGAACATCACTGCTGATTTGGGATTTCTGTGGGAAAAGCAAGTCTTATGGCTTGACTGGTGTGCAGATTTTTGTTTAGCATTGTATTACCTATATATATATATATATATATATATATATATATATATATATATATATATATATATATATATATATATATATATATTTATTTATTTATTTATTTATTTTTAATTTTTTAATCAATGGGCATACTCCATAGGCATGGGCCTGGAACTGTAGCTCCATCAGCCCCTATGTTAATCCGGTCCTTGGTGTAGGATGTAGGTTTTTGGAATTTACTCTATTTTCAGTTATGCAATTGATATGGTTTTCAAACTGCTTTTAAAATGTGCATTTTAAATGATTAGGGTCACTAAAAATGCATAGTAACCCAAGCTCAAAAAAGACTTGTGTTCATCAAGTTCAACACTTAAACACATTTATAGGATACTAGTCATCTTTTAGGGGTGGAGTTATCCTTTAGGCATGTCTGGAGGGTTTATGGTTTGGGTTTCATTAAAAAGACAAAGAGTTATATTAGGGCGCTTAAGGATTTAGGGTTGAGCAATATTTATTATTAGAAGGTATCTCTTTTCAGGGTGCTGTTGAATGTAATTCCCATGATTCACAGCTACTCTAAGCCCCCTAACCCAATGTTCCACTAAACTAAGAATATGAGTAGACTTGTGCATCACTTAGTTAATGCAGCTAAGGCCATAATTCCCAAACTATGGGCTGGTGGGCAAAATAGGAATTGCATGGAAATTGTGCCGTGTCCCTTCCAATTCATATGTTGGATGCTTATTTTAAGTTATGCAAACTGAGGAGAATATGTGTTGTTTCTATTGTTTTGGAGAATGTTTTTTGGTGTGATTGGGCAACCAATCTATCTGTCATTCTGTAACAATAATGTAAATTGTTCCAAAAAATAAACATTATAAAAATTAAAAAATAAAAGATTATGAGTATACTGCTATACCCTACATGCTCTTTTTAACACTGTGTCCTTTTTGGAACTTATTGGTACCTTCATTATCTTGACTTTGGGAACCTGGTCTCCTAAAATTCTTTGAAGCTTTTTCACATAAGAGTGATGGAATCTGCCTTTACATGTGCAATACAGCTATAAGCTTCAGCTCAGTCACTTTAAAACATTTGAAAATGTAAGTAGATAAAGTAGATAAAATAATCTGATGACATATATGTAAGGTATCAGCTAATGCCCCTCAAAATCTCTCCTTACGCCAACTTTCCTCATCCTCCCAACAACTTTACATTTCTCCCTCTCTGCTACACTCCCCCCTTCTCTCAACTCATGCCCTACACTCATTTTCTGCTCCCTCTCTCCTACCCACAATCGATCTCATCCTAGACCCCATGCACATAAAAAACACTCACACCTCCTGTCACCATCTCTCCTCCTTCTTCTAGCAGCTGATGATGTCTCTCCCAACCCAGGGCCCTTCACCTCATCTGTACACACTAAGACAACAAGAAACAACACAAACTCATCACAATACCCTGCCCTTTACCCTCATTTGCCAACATTCAGTGTGCACTCTGGAATGCCTGCTCTGTCTGCAGCAATCTGAAATCAACAGCCATACATGACCTTTTCATCTCAAACTCATTCATACTACTAGCACTCAGAGAGACCTGGCTTTCCCCCTCTGATAGTGCTACTCTTGCCTCTTAATGTTTTGATGAGCTACAATTCTCCCATACTCCCAGACCAACAACTGTAAAGGAGGTGGTGTAGGCATACTTCTCTCCCCTCAAGTACCTTTCAACCAATCTCCCCTGCCCATGGCCTATCCTTTACTTCCTTTAAAGTTCACACTATCCGCCTATTTAAACTCACTCCTTTAAGAATTGCTATCTACTGCTCCTAGCACTCTAGCACTCCTTCCCTTATACTGGGGGATTTCAATATCCCAGTCAACAACCCCAACTACACTTTTGCCTCTCATCTGCTCTCTGTAACCTCCTCCTTTGGCCTCACGCAATGGTCTAATTCAGCAACCCATACAGTCTGAAACACTCTTGATCTTGCCTTCACCAACCTCCGTACCACCTCTAATCTCTCTAATATTCCTTTTCCTCTATCTGACCACCATCTGCTTACTTTTGACATCAGCACACCCAGGACTCAACTGACACCACCCTCTGCACATCAATATCACAGAAAACTCCAATGTCTTGACCTAGAGAACTTCTCCACTAGCCTCTAAAATCCCCTTTTACCTATATTAAACCTCACCTGCCCTAACTCTGCAATCCCCTTCTACAATTCCACCCTCTCCCTTCAACTAGACATCATGGCACCTCCTACACTTAAATGCAGCAAGTGCCCCAACTATAACATTGGCACACCAAGCTGACTCGATACCTCCAAAAATGCTCCAGAACTGCTGAACGCTGTTGGAGGAAGTCTCACTCCGCATCTGACTTTCTCCACTATAAATTTATGCTGCGCTCTTACAGCTTGGCTCTTTCCTCTGCAAAAGTAAATTACTTCAATATCCTCATAACCACACTCTCCCAAGGACCCAAACGACTCTTCCACACTTTTAACTCTCTTCTTCGCCCTGTTGCTCCTCCTCCTCCTACCGACTTAACCACCACAAACTTTGCAACTCAGTTCACTGACAAGATCTCTACAATCAGGGAAGAGATCTCTCATCTCTCTCCTTCCACTTCCAATATTTCCCCCAACCTCACTCCCGCTGCTGTTCTATGCTCATTCGTACTACAGGTTTCTGATCTGCTTCGGCCCTCCTGCCCCACCACCTGCTGCCTTGATCCTATTCCCTTGCATCTCATCCGTACTCTGTCTCCTTCTATTACTTTGCCTCTTACTAAAATTCTCAATCTCCCCCTCTCCTCTGGCATATTTCCATTACCCTTCAAACATGCAAGGGTAAAAAAGACCCACCTTGACCCTACCTCCCCGTCCAACTACCGCCCTATCTCGCTGCTGCATTTTGCTCCCAAGATCATTGAAAGACTTGTGTATGTGAGATTAAAAGACTTCCTGGAGTCCAATTCTCTGCTCGACCCATTTCAGTCTGGTTTCCCTCAGCACTCTTTTGAAAAGGCTCTGACCAAAGTATCAAATGATCTACTTGCTGCAAAATCTTATGGTCACTACTCTGTCCTAATTCTCCTTGACCTTTCTGCTGCTTTTGATACTGTTGATCATCAACAGCTTCTTCTCATTCTCCGTAATCTCAGTCTTCAAGATATTGTTCTCTCCTGGTGCTTCTCCTACCTCACCCAGCGCTCTTTTAGCGTTTCTTTCTCTGGCTCTGCCTCTTCCTCACAACCTCTCTCTGTTGGTGTCCCCCAAGGTTCAGTCCTTGGTCCCCTACTGTTCTCGATCTATACTGCCTCCCTTGGTAAACTCATCAGATCTTGTGGCTTCCAATATCACTTCTATGCAGATGACACACAAATCTATCTGTCCTCCCCTGATCCATCCCCACCCCTCTTGACTAGTGTCTCTGACTGCCTCTTTACTATTTCTAACTGGATGGCTCCTTAAGCTCAACTTGTTCAAAACAGAACTTCTGGTCTTTTCTTCCTCAAGTGTTGCTACTCCCATTTCTGTCTCTCTCCACCACCAGCTCCACTATGCAGGCACATTGCCTAAGTGTTCTCTTTGACTCCACCCTCACCTTCACCCCTCATGTCCAGTCTATCGCCAAATCCTGCTGCTTTCAACTCAAAAATATTGCGCGCATCCGCCCCTACTTAACGCCAGATGCGGCTAAGGTGCTGGTCTATGCCACTGTCCTCTCTCTCCTTAACTACTGCAATCCACTTTTCACTGGTCTTACATGCTCCCAACTTGCCCCATTGCATTCTGTAATGAATGCGGTGGTGAGGCTTATCTTCCTGTCCGCCCGCACCTCCTACGCCTTAATCTGCTGTTAGTCCCTGCATTGGCTTCCTGTAGGATATAGGGTTCAATATAAAATTCTGGTTCTTGCTTTCAAATTTCTACATAATGCTCCTCCCACCCATCTATCCTTCCTTATTCACAAGTATGTCCTGTCTAGGCCCCTACGCTCTGCCAAAGACCTGTGTCTATCCTCTGTTCGTACTCCAAACTCTGATGTTCATATCCAATACTTCTCTAGTGCTGCACCGTTCCTGTGGAACTCCCTTCACTTTTCCATTAGATGCTCACCCAGTCTCCACTCCTTCAAAAAAATCATTAAAAACTAACTTTTTCACAAAAGCATATCAATTAAATTGTTACTGGCTTCAAAAACCCCACACTAAGTCTTCATTGAATACTATTCTACCAATCTACTTCCCTAATACTTACTTTACCTTTTGTGTCACTTTGCCCCAGTTATTGTAGCATGTAAGCTCATTGAGCAGGGCCCTCAACCACTCTGTTTCTGTGTGTCAAACTTGTCTGGTTACAATTACATGTTTGTTAGTCCACCCATTGCAAAGCGCTACGGAATTTGTTGGTGCTATATAAATATAATAATAATAATAATAAAAATTATTTTCATGGTTTTTTTACAAACACAATTCAGTTTTTGTGACCCAAATTACTATATACAGTGTCATGTCAGTGGTATTGTAACACTACCAGTGTCTAATTAAGCATGGAAATTATCAATATCATAAACACAAAATCCAAAGCGAAATTATCTGTGTTAACATTCCTCTTAATTATTTTTGTTGTTACATTCTCCACAATTGGTTTGACACAAAGATAATCACTAGATCATGGAGCTGATTGTCAGTTTTCATTGTTTCTGTGATATGTAGATGACAAGAATATATAAAAATTGCTAAAAAGGTCTTTTGTTAACATAAAGTAATTGATAATGAATGTAGCATAAGACTAAATATATGTGTGTGTGTACATGTGAGTATAATGAAACTGAGTAATAAAATATGATGGATGACGAATATGATATAAACCTAAAGACAAAGAAGTTATAATATCTATGCATATAAGACGAGTAATAAACAAAATAACCTTTTGTTATAGCTGGGGCTGCATACTATAAGGAGGTAAATTAACATGGAATAATGTGAAACAAACCATTGCAGCTTATGAATAAGAGAAACAAATTCACACATAATGAATAAAAAAATATTATCTTAAATTAAATTATTCAGAATTATGAGGGATGTGAAATTTAAATCTAATACCAGTAGGATATCTGGAGCTTAAATGCAATATGCAGTAGATTCCCAGTGGCTTAAACCCTAAATAAATCAGTTTCTTAGAAGCTATATCACATCTGTCTGCTGAAAAGAACAGAATTGTTTTTTGTTTTTTTTAATTGTTCTTTCAATGAAATGTCAATCACCTGTCATTGGCTCATTCCCAGTTAAAACATCTTGAATGTGTTCTCTTCTTTCAATGTTTGGTGGTCTTGAACATATTAAAATATTGCATTCATTAAAAAAAAAATCACAGGAAATGCAATTTTTCACTAAGCAATTAGTACAACATGAGTGCATATGTTGCTTATCAGTTGTATATTACTGGAACCCAGTAACAACATTTACACATGTTCTTGCACTTGTCAACATATCCCTATTAATTGTAGCTTTTTATAGCTTAATCAAAATACCCAATGAAAAACTGATTCCTATGTCAGTAACCATGAGCATAGAAACACAACAATCGGGCAGTTTTCAAGTCTGTGCCCCCTTTTAATGAGATTGCATACTTTAAACAAGAACGTTTTGTAAAAGACAAATACACACGCTACACAATACTATATGTTAGTCAAAATCACAATGCACCAGGACGATGGGATGTTTAATTCACTGAACAGTGAATTATGGCTAACTACATCATTTTTTGAAAATGTAGATAAAATATACTTTGTTGGAACATCAAGTTCTCCAGCTCAGCGGTTTTACTAAACAGACTAATTTAGCCCAGTGTTTGCAGTTCATCTGATTTGTTTGCTATCATGGTATTTGAATTCTTAGTTATATATTCATGGTACTTCATGGAACGTCAGTGAGTGAGTTCAAGGTTGTATTTGTATGGAGTGTCTCTGTATATGTATTTGAACAGAGTATGTCTGTGTGTGTTGATGTCTGTTCATGCAGGGTTGTACATGAGTAGTGTCAATGTTTGTGAAATAAGTATGTATGGTATGTGCAACATCCCTCAATTTTATCGTATCAGACAGCAGCTCTTTCTATGTTAGCTTCTTCAGTCTCTTTGTAGGTCATCTCACTCTCCTTTTATATTGTCCCTACCTGTTTCTTTTCTGTTATTTTTCTCAGTATGTTCAAGTCGCTCTTTATTCCTCCCATTTACATTTCTCAGTTTGCTTTTTCAGACCCCATGCTTATCTGAGCCAGCCATCTGCCATGTCTCTATGTAAACCCTTCAATTTTTTCAGCTTTTATGTCTCTTTAACATTCTTCCCACCTCATCTCCATCAGGTGCTCAGTACTCCTCCATGTTTTAGCCCCAGCTAGTTCTGCCTGTAAATTCTTGGATTCTTGCTGTCTCTGTATCTCTCTGCCTGATGGGAAGAAAATCTGGGACTGCTCCACAATGGCTGGTTCAATGGAAATAAAAACAGACATTAATAAAAACTAGTGCAACAAGGAAATGCCCCTAAAAGCCAGTTAGCTGTGAACCTAATATAACATCCATGGCCGTGGCTTCATGGTGAAGATTAAGGGGAGCAAGTTAAATTGCATATCTGCAGTGCACGTACAGCAATATGGCATCTAACTTTTTAGACAAGATTAACCCGGGTGAGAGGGTCTATCAGTGGATTCTTGTGCATAAAGGAATTTCAGACAGTGCTCCACCAGATGTTTTGCAAAAAAATATATTATTTACAGTAGTTTGGGACCACTAAGATTTTATTTCTCCTGGGAGAATGTTGTTAGCTAAACAATATGGTAACAATAGATTAAAAAATTTTCCTCCATTAACTTTTTGTGTTTTAAACTAACAAACTGAAATGTCTCTTTAAATCTGTAGTAGGTTTCAGTACCCCTTTGAGTTTCCATTTAGACAGCAGAGTGAGCTGTCCATGAGAGAAGGCATGCTATTGGCCTCTGTATGCAATGGGCAACATTGGCACTGGTGGTATTACAGTACCTACAGTAGAGAGAAGCAAAACGTTACGACATAGCAATAGCTCCCAGACCCTGCTAAATGTAAGTGTATAATATTATCTTTGTATATATGTAGACGGGGAAGCCCAGGGAGGACAAGGAGGGAATGGAAAATGGCAGACATTTTTGATAAGACTGTACTTCCTGTCACTAATAGTTTTAATAACTCCAATTTCACATTGCATAGTGTTGCAATGCCCCAGTGCCCACCTTCTACTTTAATTAAAGATCTGTAGCTGAGACTTAAGGCACTCATGCTGCGGCTAATTGAAGCTCCACACTGCAGGACTGATTCTAAATACTGATCTGATTCTGATTTCAATTTGTAATAATTATTGCGTCTGTTAACCATGTCAGCTAATTATTGGCTCTATATTGAACATATTGTCAGCTGCATAATAATAATAAGGCTATCAGTATATTGCTGCTCTAACCATGTACACATTGTGTGCTGAGAGCTAATAGTGAGTCAGGAGTATCTAATATGTTTAAAAACAGCAACAGCGACAGCAACAGCAACAATTGTTAGAAAGCAATAGTTGTCATAGCAGGAGTACTACTAAATGTGAGATCAGAAAAGGAGAGCCAGAGACTCAGAGAGTGCTAGAGTAAGACAGAGAGATATGCAGTATTACACAGAGTCGTTGTACTGTGTGGGATGTATCTGTATTGCAGTTCCATGTAATCCATCACAGTGACACTGGCTGTCTGTGTGTTGTAACTCTGTATCTGTATGTGAATCTCTGTAATCAACCAATCTCTGTGTATTGTATGGGTATCTCCTTATTGTGTTGGGTTCTACGTATTGTATGGGTATATCCTTATTGTACTTGGTTCTATATAATATATGGGTATCTCAGTATTGTACAAGTCTCTGTTTATTGTATAGGTATCTCTGTATATAGCCTAGCTTTGAGTTTTGTATGAATATCTCTGTATTATACCTAGTTCTGAGTGATGTGTGGGTGACTTGTGTATTGTTTTCAGCTCTGTGTTTTGCATGGGGACTTCCATTAGGGGTTGTGCACATGAGGTTAAATGAACAGATATGACTGGTCAAAAGATGGTTTCTATAGAGTTAACGGGAGGAGGCGTTTCTAGAGGACGAGGCTAGGACCCCACTGTCTTAATACATGTCTAACCACCACTGCTGCTAAACCTAGTAGGGCATGTAGAGTGGTGCCCCGATGTTTATTTGTATACAACTTTAAATATGAATTGACTATCTGCTGGCCCCCTGTAGCGCCACAGAAGCCTCCCTAGATAGATCAATGAGAATGCTCATTATGTGTTTACGATCATTTGTGTAATAGTATCATTTTAATGCATTTAAATGCATAGTGCTGCCCTTATAAGCTACGTTTATTCCATTAATATTATGCTTTGGTATTATCTTTTTACTTAAATGTTAAAGGGACACTATAGTCACCAGAACAACTACAGCAGGGGTAGGCAATCTATGGCACGTATGCCATTCACGGCCCTCAAGGTGTCTTTACACGGCACTCAAGGCTGCTAGAGCCAAACATGCTCTGGCCTATCAGGAGTCCCAGTGATATCTACTAATATGAAAAAGGACCATCCTTAATTTATGCTTTGCAGCACATAGAGGAAGTGATCTCAGATTACCTCCTCCCAGCACTTGTAAATGTGAATTCCACAATGCAGTAGAGCAGCCCGCAGCTGCTGTTGCAGTTCCTGTCATTGACCTGTTCCTAGCCATCCTGGTCCACACTGCACTCCAGGGAAGCCACCCACACTGCTAGATATACACAGAAATGCAGAATAACCCTCCCCTCATACAAATAATACAAACAGCCCACACACAAACACACAATCCGTACAAACTCAACACCACTGGGAATCCACATATATGCACACAACCCCACATGCAACCTCTCACATCCAATACCCCAAACAGCCCCTCACATACACACACTACCAAACACAATGTGACATATCCATCCACACACACAATTCCACAAGCAGCCCCCATACACAGCCCACATTCATAGGTATCATACACAATATCACAAACTACTCGTGAACATATACAATATAATAGCTCATATACGCACAAATCCAAAAATACAAAACAACTGCAATATAAATAACACAAGCAGAATACTACAACATACATACCTCAATTTTTAAAAAATAGGATCGGAACGCTACGGGACATCACAATCTTATTTAGGTACAGTGCTGCTAAAAGGTTGCCCACCCCTGAACTACAGCTTATTGTATTTGTTATGGTGAGTATAATCATTCCCTCCAGGCTTTTTGTAATAAACACTGTCTTTTAAGAGAAAGTGCAGTGTTTACATTGCAGCCTATGGATAACTCCACTGACCACTCCTCATATGGCTACTAGAGGTGCTTCCTGGGGCAGTGCTGCACAATGTGCAGCACTGTCATTCAGTTTATCCATCCTCTGCATGGAGACACTGAACTTTCCTCATAGAGATGCATTGATTCAATGCATCTCTATGAGGAGACGTTTATTGGCCAGGGCTGTGTTTGGATAAACTGACTTTGCCCCTGATCTGATCTGGTTCAGAGAATCACTTCTGATGATGTCAGAAAAGCAGGCAGATCAGGAGCAGAGTCAGCAGCTGCAGACTTGAATACAAGTAAGATTTTACCATATTTAGGGAGGTAAGGAGGGGTCAGGGGGGAGGAGATATTGGTTTTAATACCAAATGGGTCAGGAATACAAGTGTGTTCCTTTAACATGAGACATAGAATATATCATAGATTATGCATTAAAGGAGACAGAGGAAGTGGCAGCAGGTGTCCAGCGGACCCCAGGTAAGTTATCAACTGTTTGGAAATAGTTTGACTACTTACATTGGCAGACACCAAAGCCAAACCTGTGTTTGTTTGATTATTTGTGTATGTATTTCCAAAACAACATGACCAACATATGTATGTATTTGTGTAGGATATGTGTGGTTATTTGAGTTTTGTCAGAACTCCAACAGCCTGTATGTTTGTAAATATGGGTACATAGTTAAATAGTCGCTAATTATGTAAGCACAGCTTATTAGCTGTGTGCATGAGAGAGACTGATCTTGTATGTGTGAATGGGGATACATTCATCAGTTCAAAACAAAGATATTATTGTATGCATGCATATGTGTGCCTGTTTGTTTGTGTGTGCTGATTGTCTAATTGTGTGTATCCTTGCACAGCTAGATCATGCTAGATCATGCCTTGTAATTAAATCTAAAACTGACAGTGCTGTATTTGTGGGCACACAAGCTCATACAGCACTATGGAAGGAGTGCCTTTGTACAGTTATTTTCTGTAGAAGCATTTGCAAGTAATAATGTCGCCTGTACACAAACATGCTGTGGAGGTGAGTGTACTTTTTTAGTTACCTGCTGCTTCAAAAGTGTTTACTGGGGTGAGGGAATAAGAAACGGTCACCTTCAGATAAGTGACAATTCCACTTTGAATGATGAGATTATTAATCTTACAGACTGTTCTAGAGGCACATTTTTAGATATTTGGGTATATATATATATATATATATATATATATATATATATACACTGCTCAAAAAAATAAAGGGAACACAAAAATAACACATCCTAGATCTGAATGAATTAAATATTCTTCTGAAATACTTTGTTCTTTACATAGTTGAATGTGCTGACAACAAAATCACATGAAAATTAAAAAATGGAATCAAATTTTTCAACCCATGGAGGTCTGGATTTGGAGTCACACTAAAGTGGAAAAACACACTACAGGCTGATCCAACTTTGATGTAATGTTCTTAAAACAAGTCAAAATGAGGCTCCGTAGTGTGTGTGGCCTCCACGTGCCTGTATGACCTCCATACAACGCCTGTGCATATTCCTGATGAAGTGGCGGATGGTCTCCTGAGGGATCTCCTCCCAGACCTGAAATAAAGCATCTGCCAACTCCTGGACAGTCTGTAGTGCAACGTGAAGTTGGTGAATGGAGCGAGACATGATGTCCCAGATGTGCTCAATTGGATTCAGGTCTGGGGAACGGACGGGCTAGTCCATAGCATCAATGCCTTCATCTTGCAGGAACTGCTGACACACTCCAGCCACATGAGGTCTAGCATTGTCTTGCATTAGGAGGAACCCAGGGCCAACCGCACCAGCATATGGTCTCACAAGGGGTCTGAGGATCTCATCTCGGTACCTAATGGCAGTCAGGCTACCTCTGGCGAGCACATGGAGGGCTGTGCGGCCCCCCAACGAAATGCCACCCCACACCATTACTGACCCACTGCCAAACCGGTCATGCTGGAGAATGTTGCAGGCAGCATAACATTCTCCATGGCGTTTCCAGACTCTGTCACGTCTGTCACATGTGCTCAGTGTGAACCTGCTTTCATCTGTGAAGAGCACAGGGCGCCAGTGGCGAATTTGTCAATCTTGGTGTTCTCTGGCAAATGCCAAACGTCCTGCATGGTGTTGGCCTGTAAGCACAACCCCCACCTGTGGATGTCGTGGCCCTCATACCACCCTCATGGAGTCTGTTTCTGACCGTTTGAGCAGACACATGCACATTTGTGGGCATTTTGCAGGGCACTGGCAATGCTCCTCCTGTTCCTCCTTGCACAAAGGCGGAGGTAGCGGTCCTGCTGCTTGGTTGTTGCCCTCCTACGGCCTCACCACGTCTCCTGATGTACTGGCCTGTCTCCTGGTGGCGCCTCCATGCTCTGGACACTACGCTGACAGACACAGCAAACCTTCTTGCCACAGCTCGCATTGATGTGCCATCCTGGATGAGCTGCACTACCTGAGCCACTTGTGTGGGTTGTAGACTGCGTCTCATGCTACCACTAGAGTGAAAGCACAGCCAGCATTCAAAAGTGACCAAACATCAGACAGGAAGCATAGGAACTGAGATAAACCTCACACAATATTCTGAACCGTGGTTAAAGGAATGCCATGATGTACATTTGATAATCAATAACATAATAAAAAATACTAAAGTGAGCCTGGTAACATACTAGTGAACATATTTACATATGTACATCATGGCATTCCTTTAACCATGGTTCAGAATATTGTGTGAGGTTTATTAAGAATCCTTTTGATGCCTAGTTTTGAAGCTTTCACATTTCAAGTTTGCTACTTTACAGTGATTAAGGAGGTGTTACTATTGGGATTTGTATATGTATATAATTGTACACTATCTCTTTAAATATGTGGAATTTTTTTTTTTTTTTTCTAGTTTACAGCATCACCTGGGTTTGCACAGTGGCACCCATACCACCTTAATGTTATGCACTTAAGATTATGTATTTAGCATATTGCTATTTTTCTAATGGATGATTATAAAAAGTTAGGCGTATGAGTCTGTAGGCACAATTCTAGGCATTAATAACAGTGTGTCTCTTCAGAATATGTATGATACAGTGTATCTTTTGGTAATTGTATGCGATTTGATTCTCGTGCGCAGAGCAACAGTAGCCTGTGATTGCGCATGCGTCCGACGTCTCCATGGAGATGGGAGACGCGAATAGTCAGGAAATAGCTAGAACGCACAGACATAGTGACGGAGCCTGGTTGCAGCCGCTCACTTGCTTGGAAGAGAGACTGATTGATCCTCTGCACATCTAAACCGTTAGTTTAACTGATTGCCTTTCTTATTTAAGCCATGCTGATTTTTTTAAATTGTTTTCTGTCCTGATGAAAGTTCCCCAGTGGAACTGAAACGTTGACTACTGGAATAAAGATAAGTGTTTGGATTTTTTGCAAAATTCCTGGGAGTGCTGATTTTTTCTGGCTTTATATATTTTATTTTTGTAATTTTTATTTGAAATCAAAAATTCATTACAAGTGAAAGAAGTTATTACAAGTGAAAGAAGTATATCACACTGAGACAATGACACATAATAGGTTCCGGAATACTCGTGGTTGTCCAGCGAAAACATGTGTTCATGTGTCGTTACATATGAGAAGGTATACATCCATGTACACAAGGTCTATATGCAAAAAGTATAATTTGGAGTTGGAGTTATGTGGATAGTAATGGAGTGTTTCCCCACCCTGATTAGCAGCTAAGGTGGTATAACCCCTGAGCCTTGTGATTCGAGGGGGTGGTTTGGGGATTGGGAGGGGTGGGGGTTGGTAATATTCTTCACCCAGCTAAGTTTTGTACATGTGTAGTATAGGCTATTCCTTCCAGAGGGGTTTACTGGAGGTCCATTCACCCTGCCTTGGACGGTCCTGGGTTGTGGAGGAAGGGGAACAGCTCCGTACCTTTGCCTTAGAGTAGATTACCATATGTCGATCAGCAGTACATATTACAATCAGTAGTAAATATGAAGACATTTTAAACAATAAGGCATCATCTGGTATGTACCCTAGGATTTACAAATTACAGAGAGTAAATATATAAATTTCGGTTGATGATTAGAAACAGAGGTGATCATCCTAGCATCAGAATCCATTTCACCCCTATACAGGATGTGTAGGATGGAGAGTTATGTTTGGGTAAGGAGATGTTCAAACTGGGTTATCCCTGAGGTATTTACACCAGTTTCGAAATGGAGTAGCACGTTTCCTCTAGGATTCTGGTGGTTTCAACTTTCTGAATCCAGTCCCTTAGGGATGGGGAGTTTGGTTTCTTCCAAAACATTGGAATCAGTTGGTTTGCTTTAGTTATTAGGTGTTGGAGTAGGGTATTTGGATATATTTTATGTCACCTGTAATAAACTGTAAAAGACTGGTACATCAACCTTGCCAGTGCTGACATCAAACACAAGCCTTAAATTAACAAAGGAAATTAAACTGGCATTATCCTTGCACTTAGGTGTGAACACTTGGCATTCCTTAGCTTGATACATCCCTTGCCAATTCCTGTCTCATTGGCGTTGCATTAATCTCAGAGTCACAGGAACACGAAGTTATAATGACTTACAAAATTATAAAATGAATAGCCAGTCAGGGAATGGAGACTAATCTAAAGATGGAAAATTCATTTTCAAGACTGAAAAGCAGAGATGTAAGTGAGAATGCTTTATGTAAGTGAGAATGCTTTATTAAAATGTTTTGAAAACTGTTGAACAATCAAAAGGAGAATAACATATTACTAGGTTTCAATATTAACGCATGCCCTTTTTGGTGAAATTCATTTTAAAACCAGTCCTGCAGACTTATCTAGGTACTTAATATACAGTTGTTATGGTGCAAAGAGCACACATACACCTTCTCCTTCGTGATTTCGGTAATGGAGCTTTGTACTCAGCAGAAGTTTCTCTCCCTTGTATAGCTCAGATGTCCAGAGTGATCATAGCTTGCCTAGGAGTTTACCCAAACATCAGCCGAGACTTGATAAAGGGTGAAGTTTGGGTGCACAGAAACCACACATTTATAGAGACTCAATGTATCCCACCCACTGAGACCAATTCAGGTAGGACACCGGGATATCAGAGCTCCAAGACCCCCTACTCCAACACAGAATCGATACAACCAGAACATCCATGAACAGATTACCCCCTCTGCTACCCACTGTCCTGATTCCACATATGGTGTCTAATCTCCACTTGGTTAAAGATGTTACTGGTTGTAACCTTTGTATAGTTTCATGTGGTCAGCTAGGACTTCTGCGTCTCACCCTGGTCTCAACCAGTATGCTAATGCAGTTGGGTGGCTAGCATCCTGGGCGCTCCAGTAAGCTGCATTTGCTGGGTAGAGGTGAAGACCTCAGGGATGGGGGGAAATAGTCACATTGGCATATTTAAGGTTATTTTCTGACAGGGTCTATAGTCTGTGAGGAGGAGGCTGGCCTTGCTTGAGCCAGGGGAATGTAATATGGGGACCCTCCCAGTGTCTATAGCACGGATTGTAAACTCTAGTCCTTCATATGCTACTAGCCTATAACTCCCAGTATTCTTTGAATACAATAGATGACCAGAGTATCATGGAAGTATTAGGTCAGCAACAACTGGGAAGCCAGAGTTTGAAATGATTGGCCTAAAAACTGGCTAACACAGCAGTGAATTACCTGATTAGCAACTCAACTTTGGACAGCAATATCAAGCTGAGAGCACACTGCTAATCTGCTCCTATAACGGGCCCCCTTTACTCCCCTCCTATCATTGCTTGGCCAGAGATAAAGGTAAGTGGGGATTATTGGAAGATATACTATTTTTATGGCAATGCATGAGAAATCAAACTGTTCTTTGTATAAACATGCAGAGATCCTGGTAGTGATTATATTATGATTTTATAATGCAAAACAAAATGTAAACATTAATTGTCAGATTGGTTGAAAGGCTGTTTTGACTATAACATTTTGTGGCACATTCACTTTAAAATGTACATGAGAACAAAGGAATTACTTATTATAGTAGAACAATGTATTTATTTTGCTATTTTTGCAAGGTAATACATTAAAATGATTATGTACAAGAAGCAAAGGATTTTCTTAATTCATGCATATTTTTTATATGTCTTATCTGAATTGCAAAGTATGTTCTTGCATACGTACCCTTAAGGGGAATGCCATAAATTAACCCTTCTGCTAGTGGAAGAATTCACAGGGATTATGTCCTCTTAAAATATGGGTCTATCACAACAGTAAGCAACATAGAAATAGGAAAGTGTGTTATAAAAGCGGAATTGTTTTCATGAAAACAAATACAATTGCAATAATGCATTAACACAATGTATGATTAACCCCTTAAGGACACATGACATGAAAATGGTAGTGGTTTCAGTGCTTTGTATCTCAACAGAACAGTGTAAAATATGAGTATAGGCAGCAACTTAAAATAGAGACGTTCCCTCATGGTGCGTCAAAGAAATGGAGAATCTAAAGGGGGGGTTAGGTTGCGCCAAAAAATAGATAGATATAACAAAATCTAAATATTGTAATACAACAATCAGTAAAAATAAAATTGAAAATCTTAACATATAAAACAGATATAATACATGTAGATGATGTAGTAAGTACTTACAAATAGCAGTACATACAAAAAAGAATAGATGAAAAAGTCCTAAAATAAGCAGAGGATGATCGAGTCCACTTGAAGGAAAAAAAACAGTCCTTGTAGAATAAGGGAAATGGATATGACGTCTTGTTCCAGGTGCCAATATGCAAAAGAAAACAAAATAAAAGCTCCAATGGTATAGATAGTCTATTCCGCTTCTTTATAGAAATACAGAGTAGAGAGGTATCACACTCACCTATATTAGAGCTAAAACTCGCTCAGGTGTATGTCGCCTTCAGTGGTACTGGTCCCCCACTGGTGGGATGTAGACATGAATACGTGGCCGAGATTCTCGGGAAAGAAGAGGATAACACAGAATAGTGCTCACTGTATGAATAGATACTTAAAAAGGAGTAAAATGTGTATAAAATACTCACATTTAAGTGAGCAGGAGATACTGCTCACTGATATAGCGTAGGTGGTATCATCCCCACCTAGGATTCTTGAATATAAAGTAATAGTAACCAGGTCCAAGAAATAATAAGTAAATAAATAAATAAAATAAAAAATAAAGAATTTATAAATAATAATAAGTGAGTAATACTTTATTAATAGATTATAAAAGATATGTATAAAATAGCCAAAACGCGTTTCGCCACACAGGGCTTTTTCAACTGGCAGTAAGAAACAGAGACCTGGTTCACAATGGTTTAAATAACCTTTCAATGCATTAACAATTTCAAAATTGGCGCCAAAATGACGTCATAATTTATGCATAAATTAATAATGCAGCTTTTGTATAATAAAACAATGATTCTGATATAAATAAAGATTCAGAGGTAAAAATAAAAAAGCATATATAAAACATATACAATAATACATAAAAAATGCACAAATTAGTGATTTTGAATAAAAATATTGAGATCTAAAAAATTAATAGAAGATTTACTGAATTCTGATGTAAGGATAATTCCCTTATTGTTATTGTTAAGATGATTTAAAAACTCATTAAGATCAAATTCTGAACCTTTCCATATAAAAAACACGTCGTCTATATAGCGAAAATAGGAAACAAGGTTCGCCCTCCAGCCATGATTTCCCCAGAAGGCCGAAGATTCCCATTCGGCCATAAATAGGTTGGCATAGCTGGGGGCTACTCTTGTTCCCATCGCTGTCCCTTTTTTTTGGATAAAAAATGAATCTAAAAACCAAAAATAGTTGTTGGTTAAAATAATCTTGATCCCTTCTATAATAAAATCAACCTGACTTTCAGGAATTAAATTTTCAGACTTTAAAATTTTTTCAACTGCTTCACATCCCAAATCGTGAGGTATGATGGTATATAAAGATTGGACATCACACGTAACCAAAATACATTCGTGGCTCCAGATAAAATCTTTCAGGATCCTTAGAAGGGACATCGAGTCTTTAAGGTATGACCTCATACGTTTAACGGAAGGTTGAAGCAGGATATCCAAGTATTCTGAAAGATTAGCTAAAATGGAATTAATGCCAGATACTATGGGTCTGCCAGGTGGAGTTATCTCATTTTTATGTATTTTAGGCAAAAAATATAGAACTGGAATTTTTGGATAAGGGATGTTCAAATAGTTAAACTCTTGTTTACTTAAAATCCCTAGGTCTAGACCTTTTGTAAGGTATTCGCACAAAATATTTTTTATTTTTAAAGTCGGATTTTGAGAAAGTTTTTCATAAACTTCAGAATCTGCTAGTTGGCGATTTGCTTCTTTTATATACATCTCTTTAGGTAGGATGACTAAACCTCCACCTTTGTCGGCAGGTTTTATTACAATATCATCGTCTTTTTGTAGATCTTTTAGAGCCTTAAACTCATTACGGGTTAGATTTTGATGGTCGTATTTGGTGTGTTTTATATTTTCGAAGTCTTTAAGAACAAGTTTTTCAAAGACTTCAATTGGTCCAGATTTAAAATTAGAAGGATAAAATTTAGAAGGAGTTTTTAAAAGTGTATGTGTGATAACAGTATTTGGATTAGTATCGGGAGAAAGGGGAGATGATTCTGGTTTAAAATTTATTTGAGAAGAAGACTTCTGATGAGTATAAAATCTTTTAATTGTAGCTTTCCTCACAAATTTGTTAATATCTAGAAATGCTTGAAAAGGTTTGAAGGAATTAGTGGGGGCAAATTGAAGACCTTTACTTAAAACTGAGATTTGTGTTGCGGTTAAAATTTTATGTGACAAATTAAAAATCCCTAGTTCTTTCTCATCCTTAGTGGTGGTTATTTCTCTGTTCTTTCCCTTTTGTAATCTTCTGCCACTTCTCCTTCCTCTATACTCAGACTTCTTTTTCGTCTTCTGGGTAGGTAAGGAGTTTGTGTATGTGGGAGATTTTGGGTGCGGAAGTCTAAAAAATTGTCCTCATTTTCAAGTTCTGAATCAATAGATAGCAATTGGTAGCGATTTTCATGGATATGACATGTCATTATTCCCTTTTATTCCAGAAGTTTGGTCCTTAAGGGGTTAAAGAACACTGGTAACAAAAGTGGAGACTGATAAAATAAATTAATTTAATTCACTAAACAGTGAATCGTGGTGATCGAAATTAGAATTTCACAGTTGGCCCAGATTGCCAAATTGTGACTATGGTTTACCTAAAGAATTTTTCCAAAACAGCTGTTTGCCTGCATTTAACAATTCAATTTTAATGCAATACAATTCATTATTTAATATACAGGGAGTGCAGAATTATTAGGCAAATGAGTATTTTGACCACATCATCCTCTTTATGCATGTTGTCTTACTCCAAGCTGTATAGGCTCGAAAGCCTACTACCAATTAAGCATATTAGGTGATGTGCATCTCTGTAATGAGAAGGGTGTGGTCTAATGACATCAACACCCTATATCAGGTGTGCATAATTATTAGGCAACTTCCTTTCCTTTGGCAAAATGGGTCAAAAGAAGGACTTGACAGGCTCAGAAAAGTCAAAAATAGTGAGATATCTTGCAGAGGGATGCAGCACTCTTAAAATTGCAAAGCTTCTGAAGCGTGATCATCGAACAATCAAGCGTTTCATTCAAAATAGTCAACAGAGTCGCAAGAAGCGTGTGGAAAAACCAAGGCGCAAAATAACTGCCCATGAACTGAGAAAAGTCAAGCGTGCAGCTGCCACAATGCCACTTGCCACCAGTTTGGCCATATTTCAGAGCTGCAACATCACTGGAGTGCCCAAAAGCACAAGGTGTGCAATACTCAGAGACATGGCCAAGGTAAGAAAGGCTGAAAGACGACCACCACTGAACAAGACACACAAGCTGAAACGTCAAGACTGGGCCAAGAAATATCTCAAGACTGATTTTTCTAAGGTTTTATGGACTGATGAAATGAGAGTGAGTCTTGATGGGCCAGATGGATGGGCCCGTGGCTGGATTGGTAAAGGGCAGAGAGCTCCAGTCCGACTCAGACGCCAGCAAGGTGGAGGTGGAGTACTGGTTTGGGCTGGTATCATCAAAGATGAGCTTGTGGGGCCTTTTCGGGTTGAGGATGGAGTCAAGCTCAACTCCCAGTCCTACTGCCAGTTCCTGGAAGACACCTTCTTCAAGCAGTGGTACAGGAAGAAGTCTGCATCCTTCAAGAAAAACATGATTTTCATGCAGGACAATGCTCCATCACACGCGTCCAAGTACTCCACAGCGTGGCTGGCAAGAAAGGGTATAAAAGAAGAAAATCTAATGACATGGCCTCCTTGTTCACCTGATCTGAACCCCATTGAGAACCTGTGGTCCATCATCAAATGTGAGATTTACAAGGAGGGAAAACAGTACACCTCTCTGAGCAGTGTCTGGGAGGCTGTGGTTGCTGCTGCACGCAATGTTGATGGTGAACAGATCAAAACACTGACAGAATCCATGGATGGCAGGCTTTTGAGTGTCCTTGCAAAGAAAGGTGGCTATATTGGTCACTGATTTGTTTTTGTTTTGTTTTTGAATGTCAGAAATGTATATTTGTGAATGTTGAGATGTTATATTGGTTTCACTGGTAATAATAAATAATTGAAATGGGTATATATTTGTTTTTTGTTAAGATGCCAAATAATTATGCACAGTAATAGTCACCTGCACACACAGATATCCCCCTAACATAGCTAAAACTAAAAACAAACTAAAAACTACTTCCAAAAATATTCAGCTTTGATATTAATGAGTTTTTTGGGTTCATTGAGAACATGGTTATTGTTCAATAATAAAATTAATCCTCAAAAATACAACTTGCCTAATAATTCTGCACTCCCTGTATAAACCCCTTATTGTGAATATCCATCTATCTGCTGATATACCTAATCTATATGTTTTAGAGTTATTGTTCTGTTGTCCTGTTTATCTGTTCAAAAATCACCCCTTTCCATATATTCTAGACACAGACAGGCCTCTTTCCTTAGCTAGACCCCTGAGTGTGCCAGTCTTTCTGGTCAGTACACATACCATCTGGCTATGTCTGTTAATGCTTGTTATATTTTATATTAATGATTTAACTAAAATGTAGTGAATTGAAGCTTTACTTGGTGTTTTACCTGCTGTTATTTTGAAGAGAAGCCACATGGGAAGTAAAAAACATGTGGATTTGTTCCTCTGACATTGAGTAACATTTAGCACCCCCGCCAAAATTTTATACAAGCAAGTTTGATATGTAATCTCAATTACTTAATAAAGCCTGATTAAGTTCTGCAAACTCCAGGCTATTTCTTGAATAGTGTTCCAACTAATTCTATAATGCTTATAATTAGTAATCATGTTTTTGCTTAAAAATAAATAGGTTGCTATCTCCGTGTAAGAGACTTGACTGAAGCATTTGAATAAATGTTCACAAACAAAATAATAAAAAAAACCCACAATGGATTAAATCACATAAACACACAGAGGACATGATGGGTGTACCGAATTTTAATGATGTTGCTGCTCCTTTTTAAATGCCCTGTAATGCTAATTAAACTCTCACTGTACCTGTGATGATTTAACAGTAGTGATTTATTTTGCAGGGTCTTCCTGGGCTGTCTGTAATTCTGATAAATAGAGCAGTTACCTTTCTATCATTTTTTTGTATTATTTTTATATATACCGTAAATATCGCATTTTTCCGTGTATAAGACCCCCCATGTATAAGACGACCCATATTTTTTGAGCCTAAAATTAAGAAATCAATATTTTAAACATCAAATAGAACAACTTTGATAGTTTAGAGGGGACTTCTGAGGAGAACGACACACTTCTGATTTTCATGCCTCCCCCCTGTGCTACAGTACTCTGTGAAGTTAATGGCTCCATAGTGCATGCTTGGAGACGACAGCTCCCACAATACAGCAGGTGGTGTGAGGGCATACTGAGACATCACAGTAGTATTCCCTCTGCTCCCTGATTCCCATTTCCTCTCCCATGAATATAAATCAGAATGCAAGACCTACCTGAGGTGGAGAAAACCTTAATATGGCTGTTTTTTCTTGGTGTGGCATTGTAGCAGATGCTCTTGTTATGGGTGTAGCGGAGCTGCAATATTAAATCCCAATATCTCCACTGGTACAGAAAGTAATCCAAAGAAAGCGCTGAAAATGAAGGCAATATCCCAAATCGAAACACAGCCCTGGGAGTCAACTGACGATTTTATTCACAAGCTCCAGTATTTATGTGGTTCCCCATGCAAGGGGTTTCCTTACTGACTTTACAGGGGTTGTACAGTAGGGGACTACATGGAGTACTTAACATATAGAACATTTCTCCCACCATGCGCTGCTGTACGAGAGGGATACTCCCACTAGAATATCTTGTTAAGTGGATTATTCCTCCATACAGCAGAACTGGCTTTTTACATAAAAATACATCACTTCTATTTTATTCATGCCACTGTACCGAATGACCATTCAGCAGATAGCTGGGGGCTGAGCGCATACTTCGTGAAAGTACTGCTCAGATCCCAGCCCAATCAGCCGAATGCCGCACAAAATATACTTTAACATACATTCCTAATAGAAATCACGAATACATAGGTGGAGAAAAAGTACCAAAAGACCGGCGCTCCCAAACGGCCTGGAAGTCCAGCGGTGTTCGTGCCATTGAGTAGCCGATTTTAGTTCCAGGCATTCAACGACCAAACACAGCTGGGCAAAAAGGGAATCCAAGATGGCCGCGGCCTCGTGGTCGGTAGCCGAACGACGGCCACCCGGGGACGTAAATTAACAGCCAATAGATACATTGTTGCGATCGGTTAATGGGAGCCACACGACCCCCTGTGTGTGGGCTCCCATTCGGTACTTTGTTCGTTTCACAAACAGTGTTGCAAATCACTGTTCGTGAAACTACCGTATGAATGCTAGCGGCTTTCGTGCCACTAGCATACGAATTCCCTCTTTCACATTTTAAACAACCATATCAAACCCTATATAAACCAGTCTTTCTAGGGCAACCCTTAAAGTGAAACAAAATAGTCTGAAGTGGCTAGGTTTGCCACAATCGGGTTTGCACAGACTTACTCCGGACACAGGTCGTAAGAAAACAAACTTAAGTCTTATTCTACTCAGAGTCACAGTGTCCGACTAATGTTCAAAATACACTGTGCCCCAAATCATCAGTGAACAAGCATTTATATCATAAATGACGCGATTCATACTTACAGAGGAAATGGAGCAAATATTACCCAGTTCGCAAGCTATTACTTATCGCTACATATATTAGCTACTTGTAAGCATTCCTGGCATTCCACACATGCGCCCTGGTTCTAAGTGTTAACCACATACGTTCCAGATGTTTCTAGGATATCCTATAGCTTCTACCACATTACCCCCTTTGATGCTACAACACCTGGGTACTGGTGGCTGATATGCATCATTACTGTAGAGGCCTTGCATACCATTCTTCTTCTTTTGGGACAGAGACAGACATAATTCTTGAACTGTGTTTTGAGAGGACATCTCTCCCCAGGAGTTGATTGGGACAGTCTGGCATGTACAGGAACTGGTGTTGAATGACGTGGCCCACCAAGTTGCATGTCCTTTCTTGTAACAATGGTCTGGTGGCCGGTTTGCCAGTGGCCCCTACGATGGTGACTGTCCTTTCAGATGCTGGGGCAATTGGTTTAGTTACGACTGAGTGTTGGGCCCCAGTGTCAACCATGAAAAGACTTTTTTCTTTCCCTCAGTTGAAAGTTCAACCAGTGGCTCCTAATGACCTAGGGGTATGGAGCCAGGTTAGCATCAGTATTCAGCTTCAGAGAACACAGTATCAGCCAGTCCCACAAAGCCCCTGTAATTTTGGTTAGTACGGTGGTATACTCCGCCGGTGGAGATATATCCTGCACCTGTTGCAGTATATCCTCCGTCAGTGGGCCTTCCTCTGGATTAATTTCCTCGATAGTCATGCCCTCTTCTCCTCTGTTCGTTAGTTTGCCTTTCATCCCTGTTTCTTTTATTTGGACATTCGTTCTTCCAATGGCCTTCTTCCTTACAATATGCGCACTGGTTTCTGCTCAGGGAAGTGCGGCCAGTTCCCCTCCCTCTTTGCACCGGGGCTCCACTCCCCCTTCCTCTGTGGTTAGAGGACGTGCCCACAATGGCGGCGGCAAGCAGGTCCTCCTTCACTTTAATCTCCCTAGTTTTCTCTCGCTTTGTTTCCACTTCCCTATTCATGAAAACCTTGTTGCCAATTTCCAGTAGTTGCGTAAGGGACATACCGGCAAAACCTTCCTGCTTTTGAAATTTGCGTCTGATATCGTCCTGGGACTGTCTGAAAAAGGCGAGATTTACCATGCAGGAATTCTCAGTAGTGGTGGGGTTAAAGGGGGTGTAAAGACGGTAGGACTCATACAGCCTTTCAAGGAACGTACTAGGGGATTCCTCCGGGCGTTTTAGCACTTCAGATACGTTAGTAATATTATTGAGGCATTTACCCCAAGCTTTCATGACAGCCAGAATAGCCTGTTGGTTTGGCCGAGTCTTCGGCTTTATTGGGTTCCCAATTGGAATCTGCTTTAGGGAAGTGGGTGTTTGCTTAGTCATCGGGGTTGTTGATCTCGTCCATCCCTGGGTATGCCTTGAGAAACTTAAGGGCCTCCTTGGTATTACGGGACCTTTCTTCAGTATTGCATAGGGTTGTTACGGTTCAAAGTTACCTCCTTTTACGGAGGAATGTGTGTAACAAAGTGCTTAAAAGATGAGTGATTTACAGTCAGCTCTATACACTTGTGTGGAAATACCCTCTTTTCCACTAAACAATCATATAAACTACAGTGCGGTATAAGTGACAAAGACCTACACCTATAAGTGGAGCGCTCAAACACATATAAAGCTTACCAAACGTTATTTCGTTCAATAGTGCAGTATGAAGTACATTCCAAAAGAATACAAAAAGGTACAATATAGTGCAGATGGTATTTAAAATGACAATACAGGAATAATAATATCGTAGTGAACTGTGCACTCACATTTCAAAGAGCCTGTATATAGGAACACTGGCTCCGTATTAAGGCTTGTGTGCTTATTATGGTAGCACCACCCTTCCACTTCGGCTTGGAGTAGTTCTCATGAATAAAACATAAAGAGAGGATGAACCAATGTGTAGACTGTAGCAATAAAATGATGTAGGATAATAAATGTGGTGCTCACCTAGTCCTGAGCCTATGGGTCCTGGCTCTAAGGTGGTTCCAATTTAAATAGGGATGGCACTGCCCATATGAAGATTCTTAGAGGCTCCAAAAAAGGGCTTGAGCAGAATCTTGAGTAGAATAACAAATTTATTAATATATAATAAAATTAAAGAATAAATGTTAAGAAAAGTCCTCAATAAAAGTCCTTTAAAATGGCCAATACGCGTTTCACTCTCAATAGATCTTCCTCAGTCAGCTGTAATAATGGTCCTCAGAATCTTCCATTTTAAATGTCCCTTAGGTCCTCCTCTTTAATGATCTCAATGCATTTCATCCAATAACAGTGATGTGTATATATTTCTTATTTGGGAAAATTTGTGTGTGCATTTTTAATTGGCCGGATTTTCGGCACCTTTATTTATTATTATTTTTATTGGTGGACAGTGGTGGTTGGCGGAAGTGCTCGGGGTCTGTCGGGACGGTTGGCGGAAGCCGCCTAGAGACTCCCAGATCCTCCGACCCTACTGCACGTCTCTCATGCGTGCGGGTCGGAGGAAGGGGATTGTGACATGTAAAGGGATGGTCCGCGAGCACATTGATTCGTCCGGCCCATCGGGCGTGTCGATGTGCCCGCAAGCTCCTCTCCCCTCCAGCTCAACTCCACAATAGACAGAATGTGTATATAAAAGAATAAGCAGAGAGTGGGGGAAAGAGTATAAAGTGGAAATAGATAATATGCAAAAGAGAATAAAAGAGAGAATATACAATAGTGATGATAGGTACAATATATATGTGTCCAAAAGCTTAATTTGATGTTTATGGTGACTCATAATATTTAAAGTGCATAGAGTGTATTTAAAGTGATAGACTTACATTTAGTGTTACTATTAGATTGGTATATATAAAGATTAATATCCTTATGGATATTTCATATATCCAATAGGGTATTAAGTCTATATTAATTAGATATTGACAAAATTATATTCATTAAACCGCAAGTGGGGATTAGACCACTAAGTTGGAGTGTTGTTACGGTTGCCTCAGGCTAGCTGAGAGTTGGACCATTTGGATGTCCTTGTCCCCGATATTGAAGAGCGGTAGAAAGCTCCAATTCAGCATCTAGCGATATTCCTGCAAGTGTAGAGTATCCATGGAGCTCTTAGCAGAGCTAGTGATCAGCATTTCCCTACAACACGAGTCGAAGCTGCGAGTTGAGGGCAAGAAATCTGGTTTATTGAATGGCAAGACATTGCTTATATACACATTTTCAGGCCAGAGTGGACAAAGTGCATCTTTTCAAACCCTCCCCTCTATCCTGGAGACAATTAGATTAAATGGTTACAGTAACTTAATTATCTCCAGGTACAGGCAATATTCTATATTAGCAGTTATATGGAAAATCACATACAAATCTATAATTCTTCCAACATATTCTTTAACTTATACATTCAACATATCCCCAGACAGCTTGGATCTGGGCGCATAAGATATCCGAAAAGCGCTTAGATCTCACGAATAGAATGGAAACGCCATGGGGATAAAGATTGTCTGTAGGGCTGTTCGGCAAATGAGCAACCCAGAAATCAGCTCTATAATGTCCAGCATAGGGTCGGTCTAACCTCCATGGTCTCAAAATACCGAACGGCACGGTGTTCAGTGCATTATACACGAACGGACGGGGCTTTGGTGGGGAATAGCATCCGAAAATAGTACCAGAAGGTCGACGACCAAGTCCTGCTGGGCGTTAAATGTGGTCGTCGCACCATGTTCGTGCATACAAATGATGACCATCCTGTCGATTGTCAATTAGGCTACGGTTAACCACAATCCGCAACTCCTGGGTGGTTCATAAGGGGCACACTCCTCATGTAGGGTGGTCGGTTGTTCAGTATTTTATTCAGTAGTTTGTTTGGCACTTCAAAGGTGAACAAGGTTAATAAGTGTGAAACTGCAGTTTCGGGGTGGTTAGGCTGCACACACTAAATGCCGAGTGGTCGGTCATTCGTGTATCCGAATGACCTGGGGAAGGTTTTCGTGGATTTATAGCAACAAAACAGTATCAAAGTAGCAAAAGGTAGCAGCCAGAAGGTACTTTGTAACAAGGGTCATCAGTAGCTGCTGGCAATCTGACCACATAAGGTTATGAGTATGAATGATAGATTGAAACAGATCAGTCATGGCCTGGGGCTTCTCCGTATAGGAGGGGTTGTTTGTTTTCCAATTCAGCAAGGCAGTGGTGGTTAAGGGGATATATACAAATATCTAGGGAGAGTTAACTATGTGTCCTTCACCATCAATCATGGGAGGACCAGGTTGGGTTTTGAGGGGTAAGATTTTAACACCGGTTCTATCCTGGATGTCATATCGATGACCAGTGGGGCCTTTGGGGGGTTGTAAGGAAGGCCTCTGCTGGCAGAAGGGATTCTGTGCTGTGTACAACACTGGGTACCAGCTGTATGGGGCTGAAGGCAGACTGTGTGGTGGTAACCGGGGTGGTCCGGTGAATCCAGTGAATAATGGCCTTCTGGCAGTTGATCTAGGGGAGGAGGTGGGGGCAAGTTGTCCAGGTTGGCGTATAAACGGGCATTGGGGGGCGGTTGGGTCCCCGATAAGGGGGTGGCCCATGCAGACCAGAATCACTAGAATCTGAGGGATCTTAGGAGGGCTTAGGTGCTTCGGGGCGCGGGCAGACTTAGGAGCTGAGGCCAGTCTGGCAAGCATTAAGCAACTTGCCCCTTCTGAACACCTTTTTAACCATTCTGGCTGCTTTTCAACTACCTGTTGCCAGGCATCAATATAGGGGAATTGTTTAGGGTGACCTGGGGAACCAGCCACTAGAGCGTGGTAATTAAATCCAAGTCCAGACTACCCTCAGGGGGCCAACCAGGGCAAATGAGGGGCCATTCCCTCTCACACAAGATTATCAACTGTTTAGGATACATCTTAACACCATAATCAGCTCTATAGCCTTTCCTAAAGTTATTGATTATTATTATTGTTATTATTTATATAGCACCAACAAATTCTGCAGCGCTTTACAGAGGGTGGACAAACAATCATGTAGTTGTAACCAGACAAGTTAGACACACAGGAACAGAGGGGTTGAGGGCCCTGCTCAATGAGCTTACATGCTAGAGGGAGTGGGGTAAAGTGACACAAAAGGTAAGGATAGTATTAGACTAATGACAATTGCAAGAGAGGAATCAGCAGGGAGCTATTAACAGTTTAATTGATATGCTTTTATGAAGAAGTGGGTTTTTAATGATTTTTTGAAGGAGTGGAGACTGGGTGAGCCTCGAATGGAGGAGGGAAGTGAGTTCCATAGGAACGGTGCAGCCCTCAAGAAGTCTTGAAGGTGAGCATTAGAGGTGGGAGTATGGACAGAAAATAGACTTAAATTTTCAGCTGAGCTTAAGGGCCTGGATGGGACATACTTGTGTATTAGGGAGGATAGATAGATAGATGGGAGCAGCATTATGTAGCGATTTTAAAACAAGAACCAGAATTTTAAATTTAGCCCTATCTTACAGGAAGCCAATGTAGGGACTGACAGAAGGTTGAGGCGTGGGAGGTGTGGACAGACAGGAAGATGAGCCTCGCCACCGCATTCATTATGGGCTGTAACGGCGCAAGTTGGGAGCCCGTAAGACCACTGAGAAGTCGATAACAGTAGTCAAGGCGAGAAAGGACAGGGGATTGGACCAGCACCTTAGTCGCATCTGGCGTTAAGTATGGTCGGATGACCGCAATGTTTTTGAGATGGAAGCATCAGGATTTGGCGATAGACTAAACATGAGGAATGAAGGAGAGGTCAGAGTCAAAGAGAACACCTAGGCATCAAACCTGCGTGATGGAGCTGATGGTAACACCATTGACTTGGAGGGAGACAGACACAAGAGTAACAACACTTGAGGGAGGAAAGACCAGAATTTCAGTTTTGGTCAAGTTTAGTTTAAGGAAGTGGGCAGCCATCCAGTTAGAAATAGCAGAGAGGCAGTCAGAGACACTAGTCAAGAGGGGCAGGGAGAGATCAGGAGACGACATATAGATTGGCGTGTCATCCACATAGAAATGATATTGGAAGCCAAAGGAGCTAATGAGTTTACCAAGGGAGACAGTATAGATAGAGAACAGTAGGAAACCAAGGACTGAACCTTGGGGGACACCAACAGAGAGGAGTTTGGGAGAAGAAGCAGAGGTAGGAGGAGCACCAGGAGAGAGCAATATCTTGTAGACTGATATTACGGAGGATGAGAAGAAGCTGTTGATGATCAACAGTGTCAAAAACCGCAGAAAGGTCAAGGAGAATTAGGATTGAGTAGTGACCTTGAGATTTTGCAACGAGTAAATCATTGGGTACTTTGGTCAGTGCTGTCTCCACAGAGTGCTTAGCGTGTAAACCAGACTGAAGGGGGTCTAGAAGAGAGTTGGACTTGAGGAAAGTCTGTAAATCTCACATACACAACTCTATCAAGGATGCAAAAGGCAATAGCGAGATAGGATGGTAGCTGGATGGGGAGTTAGGGTCAAGGTTGGGTTTCTTTAGAATTGGGATTATAGTTGCATGTTTGAAGGGCGATGGAAATGTGCCAGAAGAGAGAGAGAGATTGAGAACTTTAGTGAGAGGTAGAGAAAGAGAAGAAGACAGAGTATGGATGAGATGCCTGGTCTTTGCATTTGTTAATGTTGTGGCTGCTCAGTGTATATATACAAACATTTCCTTTGATTATTCTTTTTTTACAACAAGAGTACTTTGCAAGATATTCCTTGCCACAAGATGAGGTACCATTCAATTCATCTAAACTTTCCTATGAAATCTACATGAAATTGTCTTTCTTCTTTTTGATGTTACTGTTAAATAACAGCATCCAAACATTGAAGCAGTACACAAGAGCAGAATCTGTACCCTACCAATAATCATTTTAATGGAAATTGTATTCCTTATATTCTAGATCTATTCAATCAACACATGTGAAATTTGTGAATACTCATAGAAACTTCCAAATTAGAAAACATGGCAGCTAAATTGCTATTGCCTTGTAAAGCAAAATAGGTATTTCATTATTTAGTGTTACAAAGACTCGCAAATTAATCTGACTGATCAGAGGGAAACATTTTGATGCTTATTTTTTCAAAGCTATATTTTATTTTTCAATTAATTTCATGTCCTATTTTTTTCATGTACATTTACAGCAACATGTAATGGGCTGTATAAGTATTTAGATTTAGATTTAAAGGGACACTATAGTCACCAGTGCAACTACATGTATTCCTGACCATATAATGTTTTAACGACCATCTAGCCCCCCTGGGCCCCTCATGCCTCCATAAATATAGTAAAAATCTTACTGTATTCAAGCCAGAAGCTGTAAATCTGCATGCTGCTAGACTCAGGAAAAACAAGCAGTCTGCTGACATATGATAGCCTGATCCAATCACAGTGCTTCCCCATAGGATTGTCTGAGACTGACAAGGAGGCAGATCAGGGGTAGAGCCAGCAAGATTCAAACACAGCCCTGATCAATCAGCATCTCCTCATAGAGATTAATTGAATCTCTATGAGGAAAGTTCAGTGTCTGCATGCAGTGGGAGGAGATACTGAATCACAGGATGCTCGTGCACAGCAGATCTGAGTGGATGGAGGCATATTATACCTCCATCAACTCAGAAGTCCCTCTGGTTCACTCTGAGTGACTGCAACTGGAGGTGTTCCTAGCTTTCAATGTAAACACTGTATTTTCTTAAAAAATACAGTGTTTACATGAGAGAGGCTGCAGGGAGCTATAGTTCTGACCTGAACAACCTCATTAAGCTGAAGTTGTTCAGGTGACTATAGTGTCCCTTTAAGTTGAGGCTTGCATGAGCCAGTCAGTATATTGCTCATTTTCAATGCCATGAGCTCAACTAATCCTGGCAATTATCAATTTTTCTTCCTAATCACATGAAAATACCAACTAACAGGTTTTTGCACTTTTGGAACAAAATATATAGAAAAAAAATCTAGTGCAGAACATCAATAAATTGAAAACAATGCACTAAAGTTTAGATGAATGGTATCACACGCACAAATATCGAGTGGATTAAATACCACTCTCACTCTACATGCTCTGGAATGATCAGGCTTCTTGTCTACGATGGGTTCAATAGACGGTGGAATAGGTATCTTGACCACAGATATTTAAATAATACATTTGAGATGTAAGTCTTGTGACTTGATAAGGAATCTCTGATACAGTAGTACCTCAACATTCCCAAAGTAAAAAAAATGCTAATAATAAAGTGTTTTAATTTGTAAGCCTCCACATAGAATCTTCAGAATTTACAGGAACTATTACAAGATTTGTAGTATATTTTGCACACAAAATAGTTTTCTCACTTTTCTGCCCACTATACCCTTTTAGATCTTCCAGCAACTGGTCAGTCACTAAATTCTATGAATCTATAAAACATCTGAAATACACTGAGATGTGTAAAAATAATATAACGCGTTATGTATATGTCATATTCCTAGAAAAAGAGCAGGTATGTATGTCACAAGGTGCTTCAAACGCACAATCTTAGTGCATACGCCTTATCTCTTTGTTCTGTGGAGCAGAAAGTTGTGTCAGGCTCAATTCTGTGTATAGCATTGATGTTGCACATATGCTATCTTGGAAAAGAAAAATTACTGTTGTACCAATATTGGCATATTTACATATTAACAACTCCTCAAACATTTGCAGATGTCTCTAAGAGCAGAGGTGACCTTTTCACACTAGATTTGTACATTGGCAACAATCTCTGGTCTCTTTGATGTTGTCAGATCTTCTTGAAGTCAAAGCGTTAGCTTTATGCTCTGAGCAGCTCTGATAAATGGCACTTGCATCAAAGACTTATTATCGCATTCATTGTCTAATTTCAATCAAAGCGTTGTCTATGCAGCTGAATATCAAACTAACTGATTACTTCTCTGATATCCCAGGAATTAAATCTCCTGAAAACTTTTGCTTGGATCATCTTTGAGATCCTTTGCAAAAACATTTATTGTCAGAAAGCTCATGTAAGAGATTAATTCATATGTGCGTTCCTCGCTTAAAGCTATTCCTGTTATTAGTTTAGATTTTTATATCCAATCATTAATATACAATGCAAGAATATCTTTATTTTGTAGCCCTCACTACAAATGATATTATTTAAAAAATAATAAACACAAAATAATCAGATGAAGTGTCTGTCTGTCTCTGTCTGTCCATCTATTCAAAAATCAATGCTGAGCAGTACATATCTTACGTAGAATGAAACAAACAAGGGATTGTTTAGTGGTCTTGCTAGCATGAATCTGAAACATAAAGCCACTCATTCACATGCAAAGTGTGGTGATGATAACGGTCTATGTCCGAGAAAGTTGGTGTTTTTAACACTATAGGGTGAGGAATACATGTTTGTGTTCCTGACCCTGCAGTGTTCCTTTATTGTGATGAATCCATAAATGTAATTACAGGTATCAGAATGAGTGTAAAAGGAATGGGGGCTATATTGGTTGATTAGGAGGCATGCATGATGTTTGCTTCCACAATATCTATCTATCTATCTATCTATCTATCTATCTATCACTGTGTCAGTAGGCAAAACATGATGTGCTCTCAAATGCATAAAATGTCATGAAGCAAGATATTCAGCCCTGTCTGATCTTGAATGTGATGGATCTCAAACACTCTTAGAGGATTTTCCTAACATACGAAAGATATGCTCTGATATGGGTTCATTTTTGGATTCTATGTCCACAGTCCTACCTTACTAATGAGTAGTGATGTTGCGAACCCGAAATTTTCGGTTCGCGAACGCCGAACGCGAACTTCCGCAAATGTTCGCGAACCGCGCTTGACTTCAATGGGCAGGCGAATTTTAAAACACACAGGGACTTTTTCTGGCCACAATAGTGATGGAAAAGTTGTTTCAAGGGGACTAACACCTGGACTGTGGCATGCCGGATGGGGATCCATGGCAAAACTCCCATGGAAAATTACACAGTTGATGCAGAGTCTGGTTTTAATCCATAAAGGGCAGAAATCACCTAACATTCCTAAATCACAATGAATATGGATTGACACCTGACTTATGACATATTGACACCTTGACATATGGATTGACACCTGTCCTCAGAGCCCCTGATGCACACGGACACAGAGCAGAATAGAGACTGGTCCCCCTACATAGGGTCACTTGGCAGATATGGATTGACACCTGTCCTAAGGATCCCTGATACACACTGACACAGAGCAGAATAGGGACTGTTCCCCCTACATAGGGTCACTTGGCAGATATGGATTGACACCTGTCCTCAGAGACCATGATACACACTGACACAGAGCAGAATAGGGACTGTTCTCCTACATAGGGTCACTTGGCAGATATGGATTGACACCTGTCCTAAGGTTCCCTGATACACACTGACACAGAGCAGAATAGGGACTGTCACCCCTACATCGGGTCACTTGGCAGATATGGATTGACACCTTGTTACAAGCTGCTATTTGTAACGGGCCCTTTAAATGGCAAATTGCCCTGCTTCCCTGGGTTGTGGAGAAGCCTATTTGCCAGCCTCCTCCCGCATGACTATGGCCCCTGGGAGATTGTGAAAATGTATGCACTTTTATTTGGTGTGTATGGCCTTTAAGACTGTCAGTGGGCATATTGGGGCTTATGGACTCTTTATGTGACTGGTGCTGGCCCTTTAAACACCTTTTTTGGGACATCAGGAAGATTGGGACACTGCCCCTTTAAGGCCGTGTCCCCAGACTTGTTGGGGACACTGCCCCTTTAAGACGGTGTCCCCTGTGTCCCCAGACCTGGTGCAAACCCTTTGTGCCTGCCTGGCTAATTCCCACTTGGTTCAGTAAATGGGGCTTACTGAACCAAGTACCACACAGGCAGACCACCCAGAAGTGGAAGTGTGCAGGCAATTTACCTCCCAGAAGCTGCGGTTAACCGCGGCTTAATTGACAATGCTGGGAGGTCTTTGTTCGTTTGCCGAACACGTGGCGGCGGCCATCTTTGATCATTCGACGAGGTCAGCGGTATGTGTAGCCAAATTCATGGAACTAAAATCGGCTACACATTTCCGCGAACACCGCTGAGCTCTACCTTCTCCCCTACTGGTTTTACAGCTGCAGAGACTAAGTCCCATTCGTGATGGGACTTAGTCGTTTTTTCAGCCTGAAATAGACCGACCTCACAGCCCAAATCTATGGAACTGTTTTGGGCAGGAAAATGTGCTTGCGGTCGGTCATAAAAGGACCTCCAGCTAACTTTTTAACCCCTGGATGTATTTGGCTGATTTTTGGTTATGTTTATGTTTTAAGTGTGCTGATTCCAAATATGTAATTATGAAGATGGGATGTGTAGTTTTAAAGTTACAGTGTATGGCTAAAAACTG
>OW240914.1:115014849-115036362 GCA_933207985.1 Pelobates cultripes
ATTGCGCATGAGCGTCCAGTAACGTGGCAAAAAAAATCCCAGCTCCCCAGAGGCTGTCCTAGCACCCCGGTCATACAAATATTCATTAACGGCTTTTTCTTGTTGGAGCAGGCGGTCGAACATTAGGAGTGTTGAATTCCAACGTGTCGGGCTGTCGCAAATCAAGCGCCTCACTGGCATGTTGTTTCGCCGCTGGATATCGGCAAAGTGAGCCATAGCCGTAGGAACGCCTGAAATGGCCACACACCTTCCTGGCCTGCTTCAGGGCGTCCTGTAAGCCTGTGTACTTATGCACAAAGCGTTGTACGATCAGATTACACACATGTGCCATGCACGGCACATGTGACAACTTGCCCAACTTCAACAACTTCAATGCCGCTAACAAATTTGTCAAATGCACGGCACATGTGACAACTTGCCCAACTTCAACAACTTCAATGCCGCTAACAAATTTGTTCCATTGTCACAAACCACTTTGCCGATATCCAGTCGCTGCGGAGTCAGCCACTTTTCCACCTGTGCGTTCAGGGCGGACAGGAGTGCTTGTCCGGTGTGACTCTCTGCTTTCAAGCAAGTCAAACCCAAGACGGCGTGACACTGCCGTATCCGGGATGTGGAATAGTACCTGGGGAGCTGGGGGTGTGCCGCTGATGTGGAGCAAGACGCAGCAGCAGAAGAGGACTCAGCCGAGGAGGTTATGGAAGAGGATGGAGTAGGAGGAGTAGAGGAGGTGGCAGCAGGACTGCCTGCAAGTCGTGGCGGTGTCACCAACTCCTCTGCAGAGCCATGCATTCCATGCTTGGCAGCAGTCAGCAGGTTTACCCAATGCGCAGTGTAGGTGATATACCTGCCCTGACCATGCTTTGCAGACCAGGTATCAGTGGTCAAATGGACCCTTGCCCCAACACTGTGTGCCAGAGATGCTATTACTTCCTTTTGCACAATTGAGTACAGGTTGGGGATTGCCTTTTGCGAAAAGTAATTTCGGCCGGGTACCTTCCACTGCGGTGTCCCAATAGCTACAAATTTTTTGAACGCCTCAGACTCCACCAGCTTGTATGGTAAAAGCTGGCGGGCTAATAGTTCGACAAGCCAGCAGTCAGACGCTGGGCAAGGGGGTGACTTTTCTGACATTGTCTTCTGACGCCAAACATGTCCTTGACAGACACATGACTGTGGAAGATGAGCGTGAACTGCTCAAGGCGGGAGGCGGAGTGGCGGATGGTTGAGAGGGGACAAGGAGGACAGTGGTTGACGTGGCTGAAGATGCTGAACCAGGAGGAGGCTGGCGGCTTAGAGTAGGCGAGCTGCTTGTACTCATGTGTTGATCCCATAGGCGTTTGTGATGTGAGATCATGTGCTACGCAAAGCAGTTGTACCTAGGTGGGTGTTGGACTTCCCACGACTCAGTTTCTTTTGGCACAGGTTGCAAATGGCATCGCTGTTGTCAGAGGCAGACCCACAAAAAAAATTCCACACTGCTGAGCTCTGCAATGACGGCATTCTGGTGGTGGACACAGCATGCGTTGATTGGCGTGCTGTCGGGCTGACCCCGGGTGTCGATGCATGCTGTCTGACTGTGCCACTAGCTCCTTGCGACGACCTCCCCCTGCTTCCAACTCGTCTCCTCCTCCTCCCTGTCTCCCCATCCGAACTTTCACCCTGTTCTTCTTCTTGACGAGCGGGCACCCACGTGACATCCATGGACGCATCGTCATCATCAACCGCTTCACTTGTATCTGACAACTCAGCAAAGGAAGCAGCAGCGGGTACAACATCATCATCATCATCACACCGCACGTCCATGTGTGTAATGCTGCCTGCCTGAGACATATCCCTGTTATCTACATCCTCTGGCAATAATGGTTGCGCATCACTCATTTCTTCAAACGGATGTGTGAATAACTCCTCTGACATACCAACCGAAGCGGCTGTGGTGCTAGTTTTGGTGGTGGTGGCAGGCGGGTGAGTGGTATCTTGAGAGGTGCCTGAAGCTAAGCCGGAGGAGGATGATGCGTCAAGGTTCTGAGCGGAGGCTGTAGAAGATTGGGTGTCCTGTGTTAGCCAGTCAACTATGTCCTCAGAACTTTTCAAGTTCAGGGTACGCGGCCTCTGAAAACTGGGCATTATTCTAGGGCCAAAGGGAATCACAGCACCACGACCACGATGGCCCCTGCGGGGTGGCCTGCCTCTGCCTGTCATTTTTGTTGGGATTAGTGGTACTATGCGTGCAAGCTACTGTGAGACCAGATATGAGTGGCAATGTGAACTGGCACAGTTGTGCAGAGCACAGGCTGTAGGCCTGACACCCGCTTGAAGATAACTAACTGCTATTCAATCTATAACAGTGAAAAAAGTTTTTTGTTTTTTTAAATCCAAGCTATTGTGACACCGGATCTAATTAGTGGCACTTGTCAGCGTATCCACTGTTAGCGTAACACACCAGCTTTAAGGACACTGACTGCTATTCAATCTATAACAGTAAAAAAAGTTTTTTGTTTTTAAATCCAAGCTATTGTGACACCAGATGTAATTGGTGGCACTGACTGGGGAAATGGGCACAGTATGCACTGTGAGCCTGACACAGAAGCTGGCAGCAGTGGCAGACAACTAACTACAATTACATTACATAGAAAAAGCATACCCTAACCCTAACCTAGCTATGCTTTTCCCTATCTAATGAACAGCAGCTACACTTTCCCTCCTCTCACTAAGCATGCAGCTTGAGAATGAATCTAAAATGGATGCCTTCCAGGAGGTGGGAGGGTCTGCTAGGGAGGGTGTGCTGCTAATTGGCTGGAATGTGTCTGCTGACTGTGAGGTACAGGGTCAAAGTTTACTCAATGATGACGAATAGGGGGCGGGTCGAACCGCGCATATGTTCGCCCGCCGTGGCGAACGCGAACATGCTATGTTCGCCGGGAACCGTTCGCCAGCAAACCGTTCGGTACATCACTACTAATGAGGTCTATAAGAGAGAAAACATACTGGGTTTGCTGTTTCTTTTGTAAAGAGTTAACTTGTCTGACATTTTGGCATACAGTAAGCAGATATGAACATTATTATTATTATCATTATAATGTTATTATTTATATAGCTCCGTCAAATTTCGCAGGGCTTTACAATGGGTGGACGAACAGACATGTAGTTGTAACCAGACAAGTTGGACACACAGGGACAAAGGGGTTGAAGGCCCTGCTCAATAAGCTTACATGCTAGAGGGAGTGGGGTAAAATGACACAAAAGGTAAGGATATTATTAGACTAGTGACAGTTGCAAGAGAGGAATCAGATGGGAGCTATTAACAGTTTAATTGATACGCTTTTATGAAGAAGTGAGTTTTCAATGATTTTTTGAAGGAGTGGAGACTGGGTGAGCATCTAACGGAGGAGGGAAGCGAGTTCCACAGGAACGGTGCAGCCCTCGAGAAGTCTTGAAGGTGATCATCAGAGGTGGGAGTACAGACAGAAAATAGACGTAAGTCTTCAGCAGATGGTAATGGCCTAGACGGGACATACTTGTGTATTAGGGAGGATAGATAGGTGAGAGGGGATGCTCTCAGCCAATGACCGTGGTCCTGCTTTGCTGAATAGAATTAATTGAATTAGACCAAAAGCAAGGGATTCTGCCATTGGGCACCTGTCAAGACTCATTCTAAAATGGTTTGACAGCTTACCATGGGACTGCGCCAGGGCACATAAATTACATAAACATAAACTACAGTCCCACTAATTATTTAGAAAAATATTTGTTACTCAGTAAAATGATAGAAATATACAACCATGGTTAAACAGCAAATTAGTTATCTATAGTAAATACATATAAAACACTCACATAGTATACATTCTGAGCTAGACAGAAAATGTATACTCAGCAGAATACAAAGGTGCTCTGTAAAAGTTTACTAAACAGCATAGGGCACACAGTGGGTAATATCATTTATTGAAGGTGCTACACATTTCAAGGTATAATTTGTCCATTCTTCATATTAAAGGAACACTCTGGGCACCATAACAACTTATTATTGAAACATCTGTATGTGGATTAATTTGGATTACGTTGTTATGGTGCCTAAACTGTCCCTTTAACTAGTATCTAAAAGACATTGAATTGTCCACTCCTATAACTACTACCAGATAAAGAAACCTGGCCAAATAATCTGCTGTGGGGGAAATGTTGGCAGGCTGGCAGGACTGTTGTCAATCTGTGGGTCATGGATATTGTATTCTTACTAATGTCCTCTCGTCTCACTTCGCCCCATCCCATCATTTCAACTTTTTGTTACATTGTTTAGTCTCATTATTTTTGTTGGCCTGTTCATTAATCAGACTCTGCTCAGGGTTTAGTGATTGTTTGAATGCTAGAATCGGCAGATTAAGAAAACCGTTTTTCAAGGCCACATCTTTGCCTAGCACTGGCTGTGAATCTTTGATTATTTTATGTATTTCCTCTAGAGCTAAGCTGAATGTGGCCATACGTGTATTCTTCCATTCTGCATTTTTTGGAATGTATATTCTTGTTGATTGGCATAAAGAATTCTACATGAATGGCTCAGACAGTAACTTTATAATGGCCATCATTGTTGCAGCATATGTGATTGTATCATGTTTGATACATATAACCTGGCTATAGGTAATGGCATGTTTTACAGAAGACAAATTAAGATTTTTAGAATAGCTATACAGCCTTCTTAGGGAATAGTACTTACCGTATATACTCGAGTATAAGCCGACCCGAATATAAGCCGAGGCCCCTAATTTTACCCCAAAAAACTGGGAAAACGTATTGACTCGAGTATAAGACTAGGGTGGGAAATGCAGCAGCTACTGGTAAATTTCTAAATAAAATTAGATCCTAAAAAAATTATATTAATTGAATATTTACAGTGTGTGTATATGAAGAATGCAGTGTGTGTGTATGAATGCAGTGTGTGTATGAGTGTGCAGTGTGTGTATGAATGCAGTGTGTGTATGAATGCAGGGTGTGTGTATGAGTGCAGTGTGTGTATGATTGCAGTGTGTGTATGAATGCAGTGTGTGTATGAATGCAGGGTGTGTGTATGAGTGCAGTGTGTGTATGAATGCAGTGTGTGTATGAATGCAGGGTGTGTATGAATGCAGGGTGTGTGTATGAGTGCAGTGTGTGTATGAATGCAGGGTGTGTATGAATGCAGTGTGTGTATGAATGCAGGGTGTGTGTATGAGTGCAGTGTGTGTATGAATGCAGGGTGTGTATGAATGCAGTGTGTGTATGAATGCAGTGTGTGTGTATGAGTGCAGTGTGTGTGTATGAATGCAGTGTGTGTATGAATGCAGGGTGTGTGTGTGTGATGCAGTGTGTGTTTGTGTTGCAGAGCCTTGGTGGGGGGTGGGCATTTTTATAAAAAAAAATCTATTATTATTTTAATTTTTTTTGTTATATTATTATTTTTTTATTATTATTTTTTAATTATTATTTATATTTATATATTATTAATTAATATTATTTGATTTTTTTGTTATATTATTTTTTTTATTATTATTATTATTATTTATATTTATGTATTATTCATTTAATTATTTTTGTCCCCCCTCCCTGCTTGATATATGGCAGGGAGAGGGGCTCTCCTTCCCTGGTGGTCCAGTGGCATTGGCAGTTCAGTGGGGGGGAGGAGGGAGGCTGGCAGAGCTGTTACTTACCTCTCCTGCAGCTCCAGTCAGCTCTCTCCTCCTCCGCGCCGGTCCGTGCAGCTCTTCTCTCAGCTCACACTGTAAGTCTCGCGAGAGCCGCACTATGACCCCGCGGCTCTCGCGAGACTTACACTGGGAGCTGACCGAGGTGCTGCACGGACCGGCGCGGAGGAGGAGAGAGCTGGCAGGAGCTGCAGGAGAGGTAAGTAACAGCTCTGCCAGCCCCCAGTCTGTATTATGGCAATGTAAATTAATGTAAATTGCCATAATACAGACACTGACTCGAGTATAAGCCGAGTTGGGGTTTTTCAGCACAAAAAATGTGCCCAAAAACTCGGCTTATACTCGAGTATATACGGTAGTTTAAATTATACTAATTAAGAAGGGACTCTCTTTCATTAGTACTATTACAGGCTCTTCCATTAAAGGGTAACTTTAACCTTCTCTCGCTATTAGCCATATTAAACTAACAATACACTGTTAAGCATTGTTTTTAGGTATCCCCCCTTGAAACATTCAATAAATAATATTAAAAATTATCTTTAATCCAGCGCTGGGCAAAGCTTCCAGCGCCGATCTCCGTTTGATGCTACAGAAGGACTTGCATGGTCCAATAACAGGGAAGCATGTTATTAGACCATTTGCTGGCTCAGAGCATATGTGTGAAATCTGACCCAGTGAGGGGAGTGGGGAATAAGGGAGGGAGGGATTCTGAATAAAAAAATATATAAATACAACACCAAAGAGAGGCAGGAGGGAGTGCCCAGCGGGAGGGGAAAGAAATCTTTCCCTTTCAAGTGCTCTGCCTGCAAAGGAGAAGATTATTATGTCTGTCGCCAGCGTGCCTATTGACAACAGATGTAAAATATGCACAGAATTGACATTAGGCAGCCTAGATTAGAGTTATGGAGTGTAACTAGCCCCAACACAAGTGCAAAACTCTGAATGTGCAGTGTTTTAAACAGAAGCACTGCACATCACGGCTTCTACCACTTCAAATCACTGATGTAGTCATGGTGGCTGGAGTAACAATTTAATTATGGTATAGATATAGAGGCTTTAAGTGCTCCTGTGCCTCAATATATGCTTTGTGCACCAATATCTTTGTTTTCTGTTGTTTTTTCTTAAATAATTTTGCTGTTTTACTTTGCTGGACATTAACATTGTAATTTACTTAAGTGAGAAAATTAATTCAAAGTGAGAATAAAATATAAGGCCATAATAGCCAGACTCAAACTGGAACTGAATGGTGGATTTTTTTCTAACTCTATTCTAACTCTGTTTTCTAACTCTATTAGCTATTTTGGCCTAAATTTTGAAATTCATTTTACATTCCGGGCAGTTTTCACTTTAGTGAATAAAATGTGTCATTGTATGTAATGTTGTATATTTGATCATGCAAAAAAAAATACAATGCAATTTTTATTTGGGTTCAGTTCAGGGATGGACCACACTTTACACAAGTTGTAGCAATAAAGACATTTCAAATGTAAATATTTTAATAGTCATAAACTTGGAAGCATGACTTCAAGCCACCCCTCCAAGTCCTGTGGAAAGGAGAGCCCTGCTCTCATACCCATCCATACCGTGACATCACACATTCATTCAATGATTTGCTGTGACAGAATCAATGGGTAGTTGCAGTGAGTGCCATGCATTCGCCAGTGGTATATTTCAAACCTTACAAATACATATTCATTAAATATAGGTATAAGTAAATATAATGGTAAAACTCCAGGGAAGTGATTGTTCCCCATTAATTAAGTGGTATTGCTGCATCGATTATGCACATGCAGTCTTACTGCTCAGGACTCACTGTCTCAGCCATTTAGAAGTTAAATTCCTTTATTTCTGCAAACTTAGCCACACCTCCCCTGACTGTCAATAACACAGCCTGCTTTCACCTTTCCTAAAAATAATAATGTTGGCCCTATCTTATGTTCGGTGTCATATGCCAGCAGCCTCCTGTGTGAGAAAAGATAATTATATCACATTAGGACACCATTAGAGAATACAGAGAATCTGGACCGCATCAGAGAAGCTCCTTTTTTGGAAACATTATACCACAAAATTATTGTATTTTCTTTTCTTTATTTTTTTATTTGTCATATAATTTGTAAAATATCCAGAATGTAATTAGAATGAAAATTATTGCAAGATTCTTTTCAGAAAGTAGCAACCATTATATTTATAATCATTTAACATATACTTTTACATGGATATAACACCTTTCTTTATTATTCCACATGTTAAATTATGTTGCTGTCGTAGTCTCTTCGTGTTATCTTTTGTGTGTTCTGCTTGACTGTCTTGAGTGTTTATTCAGTCATTCTGTATGAATGATTACCAGTTTAGTTTCTTTACTATATGGTACCTGCATGACGTGTTATCCCATCTGGTTTATCTGATTATCCTTTTAAATTTTTGATTAATGCACATGTTCTTAGATGACTCTATATTGTCAAACCATTGTGTAAATACTCATAGAACATTATGAAGCATGCTCGACTGAAACATCCTTTTCTGTGTACTTTTAGTTTTTTACTACATTGGAAACTTACAGTTCTTACAGTCCTATGTCTATTTATTAATCTGCAATATTTTTCTTCCAGCAGCTTAGTTTTTGATGAACAGACATATCTAACAGTTTTACATTTTGATAGAAATAGTTGCCAAATAGTACCAGATATTTGCTGAATCCACTCACCCTGGGTAATACCATTGAACTTCTCGATTTATAGCAAATTAAATATATTCCCATAACTATTTATCTCTACTGAAGTTGAAACTCTTAATCCCCCTTTAAAGATACATATGTTTACTTATAAAAATATGTAAAAATAAAGATTTAAGTTGCTGTAGTTTGGGTTTGACAACTTTGCAGATCAGGAGTTGACTATGCAACTTTTGGGAGAATCCTACAAGGTCTTGAAGGATGATCAATTTCACGGTACCTTGACAGAGCTCCTGTATGTGGCAGTACTTACCTTATCTGAGGGCCGGCCGGGGTCCACAGCTTGTGTGCGGCACAAGCACTCCCGTCTCCACACGAGCCCAGCGCGACTTGATCTCCTCTTCTTAACACAGTGAACAGTCACGTGGGCCAATCAAATGTTAAGTAAGGCTATTTAAACTCCCTTAGTCCTATCCGTTTTGCCCTATTGTGGTTTCTGTTTCAGTGCCCTTTAGTGTGTTCCTTCATCTTTTGTGTACGTTGGTATTGACCTTGGCGATCGTGGGTTAACGGTGCTCCAGTCTGCCTCTGTATTACAGGCAGACCGGGAGCACCCGATCGGGCTGCCCCAGCACCGGTGCTCGCTCTGACAGGCTGTCATGTGCTCAGTGTACTTATCTTCCGCCTCCCTGCACTTCCGGGTTCTGTGTGAAGTGCAGGGAGACGGATCAGTGCTGCTGATCTTCTCCCTGTGTAAAAAATAAAAATAAAGTTAAATATCCCCCCCCCCCCCCGTTCCCCTGCTTTCATAAAATTAACCCCTTCCCTGCCAATTGATCACTGACTACAATGGTGTTAGGCTAACTATGGGGTTAACGTTAAAAAAAGTTTTAAAATAAGTTTTCAAAAGGTAAAAAAAAGTTTTAAAAAAATGTTTTAGTAACGTTTAAGTAAAAAAAAAAATACCACCCCCTTTACCCAGTCTTAATAAAAATTAACCCCTTCCCTGCCAGTTGATCACTGCCTACAATGATCAAAATACAGATCACAGTATTATACTGTAATCTAATTTCTTTTAACCCCTTCAATTTATTTAAGTAATTTAAATATTTTATAATTATATATATTTTGCTAGCTGGAGTGGGTGGGAGTTATTGGAAAGGGGGAATTTACTGTTAGTGCTGCTTACTGCTAGTTAGGGGTTAACGGTAAAAGAAAAGTTTAGAAAAAAAGTTAAGAAAGTGTAAAACATTTAAAGGACCACTATAGTGCCAGGAAAACATACTCGTTTTCCTGGCACTATAGTGCCCTGAGGGTGCCCCCACCCTCAGTGTCCCCCTCCCACCTGGCTCTGTAAAGGGGAAAGGGGTTTAAACTTACCTTTTTCCAGCGCTGGACGGGGAGCTCTCCTCCTTCTCTCCTCCTCCGTTCCGCCACGTCGGCTGAATGCGCAAGCGTGGCAAGAGCTGCGCGCGCATTCAGCCGGTCACATAGGAAAGCATTCATAATGCTTTCCTATGGACGCTGGCATGTTCTCACTGTGAAAATCACAGTGAGAAGCACGCAAGCGCCTCTAGTGGCTGTCAATGAGACAGCCACTAGAGGCTTTGGGGGAAGGCTTAACCCATTAATAAATAATAAGTTTCTCTGAAACTGCTATGTTTATTAAAAAATGGGTTAACCCTATCTGGACCTGGCACCCAGACCACTTCATTAAGCTGAAGTGGTCTGGGTGCCTAGAGTGGTCCTTTAATAAGTAAAAAAAAGTTTAAAAACGGGTTTTACAAAGTAAAAAAATACATTAAAAAATGCTCATTATTGTATGCCTTTATGGGGTAATTGGATTATATAGCCTTGTAAAATACTCTAAAATGGGACATGGACACAGCGTAAAAATTCAAAGTTTGAAAAAAAAACCTGGAATGGCTGTGTCTCAAATGTGCCCCTTCAATGTCCACATATACCTGGCAAATGTACATACGGAGGTATTGCTGTACTCAGCCGACATAGCTGAGCAACATATGAAGTAGTATACAGTCGTAATACACATAAGGTTTGCAAAATATACTGCGCAAACTCGCTTTGTGTGTCAAAAAGGCAGAAAAAATGCTTATTACCACTACACTTTATACAAGCTAGTGGAAAAAAGATCCCACGCTAAGGTTCAAAATAGGCCTTTTGAAATACCCTGGGATGTCTTCTTTAAGAAATGGTATGGCTTTATGGGGTATTTGGATTATATAGCCTGGTAAAATACTCTAAAATGGGACATGGACACCGTAAAAATTCAAAGTTTGAAAAGAACTGGAATGGTGGTGTCCCAAATGTGCCCCTCCGATGTCCACATATACCAGGCAAAGGTACATACGGAGGTATTGCTGTACTCGGCCGACATAGCTGAGTAACATATGAAGTATTATACAGTCGTAGCACACATACGATTTGCAAAATATACTGTGCAAACTCACTTTGTGTGTCAAAAAGGCAAAAAAACGCTTATTACCACTACACTTGGTATAAGCTAGAGGAAAAATTATCCCATGCTAACGTTGAAAATATGCCTTTCTTTAAGAAATGGTATGCCTTTATGGTGTAGTTGTAATATGTAGCCTGCTCAAGTGCTCCAAAGTGGGACACGGACGCATCAAAACCCTCCATGAAAATTCACACTTAAAAACCTTAACTTGTCACGTCTCTTTTACAGCAGTGTAACTTCACAAAATAGTGTCTAGGTCATACATTGGGCATATTATTTTACTCAGAAGACTTAACTGGGCATAATTTGGGGGTTTGAACTTAGTGGCACATATGAAATGTACAAAATGCCCAGCAAAAATTTAATCCGTATGTAAAAAAATGCCCAAAATTATTTTTTACCACATACTTTGGCATATATTGGTGAAAAAATGGGGACATGTTAAGGCACAATATACACCATATGAGATACCCTGGAGTGTCTACTTTTACAAATGGTAGGCCTTTGTGGGGTTTTTTTTGAACAGTCAAACTGATATAATACCCCAAATTGAAGCAAATCCGCCTCTCAAAATTCTACTGTAAATGTTGAAACAGACAGGTCTCCTATATGGCACTGTAGCTTCACGAAAAAGTGTCAAAGACATACAATGGGGGTATCGTTGTACTCAGCAGAAGTAACTGAACACAAAATAAAACTTTGTACAGGAATAGCACACACCAACTTTACAAAATACACATGAGAAGTTCTTTGTTATAAGTTTGTGTGCCAAAAAAACCCAAAAAACTAAATTTTACTCCAATATTTAGCAGAGATTGGAGAATGGCTACGTAGAAAGTGTCAACACAACCTTAGGACAATAGCCTGTGATGTCTCCTTTATATAAATATATACTTTTGTGATGCAATTTTGTTTTCTTTTATGGCTATTAAGCTTACAAGACAAACATACCAAATTCTAAAATCACTCCACATTAAATGTTTATTTTACTCCTTGTGCTTTGTGACCTGTAACTACCAAAAAAAAATTAAAATCCCAGACACATTATATATTCTGTAAATCAGAACAACTAAATGAATTTATTTTTAATTACTTTCTTTAACCTGCACTACTTAGGTAAACATTATTATTGCAAAAACTGTACAAAAAACACAATTTTTTTTTTTGCATTTTTCTTTTTTTTTTTAATAATAAATAAGCGCATATATATATATATATATATGTTACATAAAATTAAAGCCCTTTCTGTCCTTTAAAAAACAGTATATAATTTGTGTTGGTGCAATAAACGAGAGAGATGCAAATTGCAGTTGAACGCATACAGCAAGAAAATGCAAAAATTGCTTGTGTCATTAAGCGTAAGACAAGCTTCTGAAGCTGTGTCCTTAATGGGTTAAACCTTTCCTGTCTTGTTTACCTGTCTTTACCTGACTAATTACTTTGTACCTGACTCTGGCTAGTTCTCGTTTTTGTTGTCTCACAGTTGCCCTGACCTCGGTTCATCTCTGACTATGCTTTATCTCTGTCTAAAGTTTAGTCCAGACATTCTAAGGCCTGGTAATACGTTATATCCTTGTCTTGTCACTTGCAGTCCTAAACTCTGCATGTTGGGGCATTACGCCGTGACACTTTAGGACCTTCACGATAAAAGATCACTGTTGGAAGATGTATACTTCTAGTTCAGTGTTTCTTTACTCAGCAAAAACATCGGTTTGAGAATACCAATCCCAACCTAAAAAAAATCTCTTATTGTGTCCTGTCAACACAACAGGTTGATGCTCTATATAGACTCTTAAAAATTAAAATGTATTTGTTAAGCAGATTGTCATGTTGAGTTGGAAAAAAAGAGAGTAACAGTATGAACAATTTACCACAAATGTAGTCCTATGAAATTGATGTGGGGAGGGAGCAGTTCATTAGAGCTTACAGCAAATAGGGACAGTGAGTAATTGATACAGAGCAAGTCAGTTCTTCCAAATATAAACCCAAGAGCAGGTTTCAAAGAAAGTGACAGGTAGTTAGTGCTTTTGGATCAGTCATCCAGATTGTATGGTTAAGAGGACATTTGGGACTAGCTAAGGAGAGTGAGTGCATTTCTAGAAGTAATATATACACTGAGATCCACGTGCAGACAGTTACTTAGGATAACATTCTAGTTGTGCATAAAGAACCTCTTTGAGATTGGTAGTATTTATGTTTAGAAACTTACTTGAAAATGGTAATTTTCATGTATTTTATTCCGAATTAATTTTGTATTAGTATTAGTCCAAATCATTTTGTCCAAAATTAAAATTTAGTTAAGGTAGTCCCAAAGTTGCTTGTATTTAATGATTGAGCTTGCATGTATGTCATCCATACAAAATATTCAGGGGAAAGGATTCAAACAAACTAAACAGTGCACGAAAATGTGTCTGTCAGTGCACTGCAAAATATATACATCATTTTAAATATTCACATTTTCATACCATTTGGTTCACAAATCAATTAAAAAATTTAACCAATAGAGTTACCTAGAGGAGGATCAGTAAAAACAAAAAAATAAAAAAAAAACGTATTTATATATTTATTTAATATATATTAATTTAATACTTAATATATAAATATGGATTTTTTTTTTTTACCGCTTCTCTCTTTTTCCCTCTATTGGTCACTTCTCACTTAATCTGTGAAATAAACATCTAGTGGCTGTCCCCTAACCATCAATCATCTTTTTTTTCCCATTATTTCAGAGTTATGGCATTCGAATGACCTGATGGTTGGCCTAAATTCAGTTGAATTGCAATCGAGCCAAAAATGAATGCAGAAGGCTATTAACAACATTGCACACTTAAGTGTTTCTTGTTGGTCCATTTATCTTTCAAGATCTACTATTATTATTAATATTTATGAAACACCAACTAATTCCGCAGCGCTGTACAATGTGTGGACTAACAGACAGGTATTTGCAACCGGATGATTTGGACGCACGGGAACAGATGGGTTAAGGGCCCTGCTCAATGAGCTTACATGCTAAAGGGAGTGGGATATAGTGACATAAAAGGTAAGGGTAGGGTAGAAAAGTAGGTTGCTTGAATACTATTCACTGAAGACTTAGTGTCTTGTTTTGTTGTGTTTTGTTAAAAGTTGCAGGAGAGGAATCAAGGTACGAGAAGGGAAAGTTATTAACAGTTTAATTGATTTCTGAAGAAGTGAGTTTTTAATGATTTTTTTTCAAGGAATGGGGACTGGGTGAAAGTCTAGCGGAGAATAGCAGTGAGTTCCACAGGAACAGTGCAGCCCTAGAGAAGTCTTAAAGGAGAGCATTAGAGGTGGAAGTACAATCAGAGGATAAAGTTAATTAAACATGTTATTTGTAATCTATACCATCATAAGTATTAAAAACTGAGAATTAGATGTGTGCTTCAATTAGGATTACAGTGAACTTGAATATAAATAATGAAACGTTGCGCTGTTAGGTTTCCCATCATATACAAGCATTAATCTATCCTTCTTTAGCGGCAATGGGTTCCTTAAATGCATTCATGATGAAAGGCTTCATTTCTGACTGCATGTGAGCAATGTGTAACAAGTCTTCTAGCAAGCAAAATAGTTAAATGTCATCATCATTTGGCACTCAGTAGTCCAAATTGAAAAGATGGACAGAGTCACCATGGCAACTCTGCAAAGCTATGCTGACAGCCACATTGTGGGCATTAATCAGTGTCAGTGATGGGACCTGAGTGTTGATTGCTCGTCATGTATTCCATGTATTGTCCCATTTATGATGCCTACACACTTAGACGCTGAATACATTAGGCACCAATTTCCTGTAAACAAGACTTAATAGGGTGACAGTAATCTGTTGGGAGAACATTTTAATACATTTCTCCATGTTAACATTATTAAGGTATTTTTTTTCATACAACATACATTTATTTCAAAGGAGAGATATAACGTGTAAAATAGTTCCTGCCAGTGAAATTATTAAACAGTGATAAACCAACTAGATTAAATATAAATGCCTTCTAGAAAACAATTCACTGGTGTTCAAAAGCACAGACGGTATGAAGAAGCATTAATGCATTTTTCAATGTTTACTTCTGTTTATTCTGTTCGGTTTATTATAACACTTTGTCAAAGAACTTCACAACATTAATCAAGCAGAAAAAAGTACAGTACCCATTAAAATTAAAATCTAATTACTGATAATTTATTTCCTAGTCACGTGGTCATTGTGCATGGATAAAACAAATAAAATTTAGTTCAGCCTGGAAGTATTTTTTTCTGTTCCGTTTCTACTCCTTTTAAATAAAAATAGAAACTGTTAGGTTGCATGGATATTACTGGAAAAAATGGATACATACAAGCTACAAATACAAAATTGTTTGATTTTTGTAATGTTTAAGAATTATCGCCTATATTGTTTTCAACATGACTACACTACCAATCATTGTGATGTGTTAAAAGAGCTAATCTATGTCTTGAATCCAGATGCAACCTTCTTTTAGAAGCACTTATGTAGAAACACTGACACATTCGTTCAGCACTATACGAACATCAGCTTCACACATCTACTATTGTGCTTTGTCCATAGCCAGCACTTTACTCATTCTTCCCCACTGTAGAAAAGGAAATGGGTCAAGTTGACCTAGAGTTAGACAAAGTGGCATATAACTTCGAAGAACATATAAAATCTTCTATCAGTATAACAATTCCTGAAAATATCAGACTTGTGTTTAGATTTCATCATATTAAATTAATTTGCAATAACTAGTAATTATTAATGATTACGTTTTCTTTAATGAACTCTAATAAATGTGTAACTTTTTTTTTAATTTTGCCATTGTATTGAACATATTATTTATGAAATCTATGAAAACATGATGTGATTAATATTACTTAACAGAGAACAAAGCATAGTTTAGGCTTAAACAGCCAAAATGGTCAATTTAATTTTTTTTTACCATTATTAGTTCTGCTAATTAATAGCTTAAATTAAAATAAATATTAAAGCATATCTACAGACTGCACCATGTGATAATCTCTCACCATTACTGCATGCCAAGGTGGATATTAACAAATGTGGCTTCCTGCAGATCCTAATATCTACTAGGGATAGGCAGATAAATGCTTTCTCTCCTTAAAATCTTAAAGGAACACGCTGATGTTATGGATAAATATATTTATAAAGTTAGAGTGTTTCTTTTAACTATTGGATTATTTGGATGCTGCATTTCATTTCAACTATAAACTAAGTAAAACTATGAATTAAGTAACCCTCACCTTTAATCCAATACCATCCCAGACTTGTCATACCATCTGCTCCAACCTCTGTGAGGTCATCACTGATGAGGATCTCAGTCTAGTCTAATGTTTTTCATAAAGATGCTTTTGGGTACTACTGCATATGCACCAGTGTTAAATTTGACAGCAAATTTAAATTTTGTTTTAGTCAAACCTGCGGTTTGTAGTGACACAACATGTGAGGAACTGACTCTGCTGGGTTTCGAACCCTGGTTTACATGATGCTAAACCTTTTCATTACCAGTACACCAGCCTGCCTTTTGCAAATTTACCTGATATCTGATACCATTGCTTGTAGAGTCAAGGTTATCAGTGACAACTCACTTCAGCTGTGTCTAGTCAGGTGTCTGGTTCTTGGCCTATAAAAGCCACTTCCTGTCTCTTTACCTTTGCCAGATTATTGTGGTTCCTGTACTCTCTAATCCAGCGTGTTCCTGTTTCTCCTTCCTGTTGCTGAATTTGGACTGTTTTGACTTTGTTGCTTCTCCTTCCCACTGACCTCGGCTTGCCTCACTACGATTATCATCTTTCTGTTCCAGTCTCCCATCTCTGCTTAAGACCAGAAGGCCACTCAAGGCTCAGGGGCTCAACCACCTGGGTAACGAGTGGCTACCTCTGGCAGAAAACATTGCTGATCTGGCTACTGGACTCCAAAACTTTGTAACATCAATATCATTACAGAATAATCTGGCCCATTCATGGAGACCGTCGGATCAGATTCTGCATTGGCCCAGCAGGTTGCTTTTAATGCAAGAACTATGCAGACCCAGGCACAGACCATTCAAGTGCTGCAGGATCAGGTAGCTGAACTGCAAAATGAAGTTCGATCAATGCATAGTGAGCTTACCAGCTACAGGGCACATGATGTTGCGGCTGCTGCTACTACTACTGTTACACCTGCACAAGATGCCCGCTTGCCTCTACCAGAAAAATTTGGAGGAGACCGCAAAAAATTCAGGGGTTTCCTAAATCAATGCCGTTTGCATTTTATGATGTTACCTAACCGTTTTCCATCTGAAAGAGAGAAGGTGGGATTTATTTTTTCCCTCTTCAAAGATGAAGCCCTGGCCTGGGGCTCCCCTTTTCTGGAACAGGACAGTCCAATCTTGGGAAATTTAAAAGACTTTCTTGAGGCCATGTGCCTAGTTTTTGATGATCCCAATCGCTGTGCTACAGCAGAAGCCACTCTCCTTCATTTACATCAAGGGAGGCGCTCTGTGGCTGAATATGCTGCTGAATTCAGACAGTGGGTTACTGATACTACTTGGAACCAATCAGCCCAGAGGTTCCACTTCAGAAGGGGTCTCTCAGAAGCTATAAAAGATGAGCTAGCTCGTGTTGATCTTCCTGTTGAGTTTGATGCATTTGTGCGGTTGGCTATCCGTATTGATCGGAGACTTTCAGAAAGAAGATTGGAAAGACAGGGCTCTTTTAAACCAAGTGCTACTCCTACTTTCTATTCAAGAATTTCTACTCCGACCCCACAAACACCTACAGACTCTGAACCTGAGGCTATGCAGGTAGATCTAATAAGAGGGCCATTATCCAATGAAGAAAAACAGTGGCGACGCACTCACAACTTATGCCTGTATTGTGGTAGTGCAGGGCATTATGCCATCAAGTGCCCTAACAAGTCTAAAAGAACAATAGCTATGACTGCTGAGGGTGCACAGATTCAACACCAATCCCAGATTTCAGACCAACTGGATTCTGTCACACAACCCTTGTTTTCTCTGGCTCAGGGTGAAGAAGGTATGATGACTCAACATCCTCATTTGGTGGTGCCTATCACTTTGCAATATGGTAATAATATAATTTCAACTACAGCTATGATAGATTCCGGAGCAGGCGGAAACTTTATGGACATTAAATTTGCAGCAGGAAATAAAATTCAGTCTATCCCTAAATCTTCACCTGTGTTAATGGAAACAGTAGACGGTTCTCCACTTACGTCAGGCCCGGTTACACATGAGACTGTGCCCTTAAAATTGATTCTGGAAGTGAATCACCATGAGTCTATATCTTTCCACCTAATTTCCTCAACACAGTTTCCAGTGATTTTGGGTATACCCTGGCTTGCTCTGCATAACCCACAGATTGATTGGAAGACTAGAACTTTGTCCTTTCCTTCAGAACACTGCTTAATGAATTGTCAACCCTCTAAGGCGACACCTGTTACCACAACAATTAATGAAATGGTTGCTACAAACTTAACTAAGCTTCGCTACAATATCAGGATTTTGCAGATGTCTGTGATAAGAAGAATGCTGATCAGCTTCCACCTCACAGGCCTTATGATTGCCCCATAGAGCTGCTACCTGGAGCTGCTATCCCATTTGGCCGTATATACTCCCTTTCTGAGCCTGAATTGAAAGCACTTCGTGAATACATACAAGAAAATCTTGCCAAAGGCTTTATTCGACCATCCACTTCTCCAGCAGGAGCTCCTATATTCTTTGTAGAAAAGAAAGATGGCAGTCTACGGCCATGTGTCGATTACAGGGACATTAATAAAATCACTGTTAAAAACCGTTATCCCTTGCCTCTCATTCCTGAACTTCTGGAGAGACTTCGTTCAGCTAAAATATTTACGAAGCTTGATCTACGGGGGGCATATAATCTGGTTCGCATAAGACCAAATGATGAATGGAAAACAGCTTTCAGAACCAGGTACGGACATTACAATATCTAGTAATGCCATTTGGGCTTTGTAATGCCCCTGCAACTTTTCAGCATCTAATCAATGATGTACTACGGGATCTCCTGGATCAGTTTGTTGTGGCATATTTGGATGATATCCTGATATTTTCTGATAATCTTGAAAATCACAGAAAACAGGTCTGCATTGTTCTTGAGCGCCTTCGTACCCACCACCTATACATTAAACTGGAAAAATGTGAGTTTGAACAAACAGAAATTCAGTTCCTGGGGTATGTAATAACTCCTAAAGGTTTAAGTATGGACGCAAGTAAAATTAAAGCTGTGCTGGACTGGCCCATCCCCAAGAATGAAAAAGATATACAGAGATTTGTGGGGTTTGCCAATTTTTACAGGCGTTTCATTAAGAATTTCTCTGCCGTTATTACACCGATCACTGAACTTACACGTAAAGGGACTCCTTTTCAGTGGTCCAATAAGGCTGACACTGCATTTTCCAGATTAAAGACTCTGTTTACATCTGCCCCTATCTTGGTACATCCTCAGCCAGAATTGCCATTTACTGTAGAGGTAGATGTTTCTGATTCAGCTGTTGGGGCTATACTGTCTCAAAGGACTGGACCTAAGATGTTGTTACATCCATGTGCCTTCTATTCCCGCCAGATGTTACCAGCAGAAAGAAATTATGACATAGGGAATAAAGAACTTTTGGCTATAAAAGCTGCCTTCACCGAATGGAGACATCTCTTGGAGGGAGCCACCCATCCAATTACTGTCCTCACAGATCACAAAAATCTGGAATGTATCCAATCCGCTAAGAGACTGTCAGCCAGACAAGCACGCTGGTCCCTATTTTTCTCAAGGTTTAATTTTTTTATTTCATACCGCCCTGGTTCCAGAAATGGCAAGGCGGATGCCTTGTCTAGGATAGCTGACCCCCTCCATACTACAGTAACCAAGGCCACCATCTTGCCGGAGAGCAGATTTTTAGGAGTTACCTTTCCTTCTGATCTAATGTCTCGCATTAAAAAGGGCTACTCTAAAGATCCAGTTTTTCGTGATCCTCCTCGTGATCTTCATATGACCATGCTTAATGGGTTTTGGATTTTTCAACAACGTCTGTTTGTTCCAGAATCAGTGCGACTGGACGTTTTACGCCTCTACCATGACTCTAAACCAGCAGGTCATCCAGGAATCCGAAAGACACAAGAACTACTTACCCGATCCTTTTGGTGGCCTAAATATTATGAGGATGTTAAGAAGTATGTGTCCTCTTGTGATGTATGTGCCAGACATAAGACTCCTCGCTCATCCCCTGTTGGCTTGCTTCAGCCTCTTCCGATTCCTCATCGTCCCTGGGGATCTATATCCATGGACTTTATTGTGGAACTACCTCCCTCTAAGGAACACACTACTATTCTTGTTGTTGTGGACCGGTTAACCAAGATGAGTCATTTCATACCAGCTCGTGGTCTCCCTTCAGCTAAACAGACTGCTGACCTTGTTATTCGGGAAATATTTCGCTTGCATGGAGTGCCTGATGAAGTAATTTCTGACAGGGGAGTGCAGTTTACATCTCATTTTTGGAAATATTTTTGTTCTATTCTAGGTATTAATGTAAATCTGTCTTCAGCTTTTCATCCACAAAGTAATGGACAGACTGAGCGAACCAACCAGACTTTAGAACAATATTTGCGGTGCTATATTAGTTACCTGCAGGATGACTGGCTGGATTTTCTACCCACGGCGAGTTTGCCTATAACAATGCCCAACACTGCTCCACTTCTCTGAGCCCATTTTTTGCCAATTATGGTTACCATCCAACCTTTCTAGTGAGTCTCCCAATTACTACTCCCATTCCTGCAGTCACTGACCGGCTAACCGCCTTACGAGATTCCCAAGAACTGTTGAAGGAGACTCTTTCGGAGGCTCAGGAATGTTACAAAAGAGCTGCTGATAGGCACAGAAAGGAGGCCCCAGTTTATCATGTTGGTGACAAGGTTTGGCTGTCAACAAAGAATCTTAAGCTTAGGATTCCTTCTCATAAATTGGGTCAAAAGTTCATGGGACCTTTTAAGATAATCGCTCAGATCAATGCAGTCACCTTCCGTCTGCAACTTCCAGATTCCATGAAAATACATCCGGTGTTTCACGTGGCACTGCTTAAACCTTTTCATGAAAATACTTTCCCTGGTCGAGCCTTGCCTGCCCCACCACCAGTCCTCGTGGATGGGGAAGATGAATACGAGGTGGAAAAAATTCTTGACTCCAGGATCTTCCGCAACAAACTTCAATACTTGGTTCATTGGAAAGGCTATGGTGAGGAGGATAGATCATGGGAACCAGTGGACAATATTCATGCTCCTGATCTTCTTCAGTCTTTCCATGCACAGTACCCTGCTAAACCAGGAAATAGGGCATCCAGAGGCTGCGCCTGTAAAGGTGGAGGTAATGTGAGGAACTGACTCTGCTGGGTTTCGAACCCTGGTTTACATGATGCTAAACCTTTTCATTACCAGTACACCAGCCTGCCTTTTGCAAATTTACCTGATATCTGATACCATTGCTTGTAGAGTCAAGGTTATCAGTGACAACTCACTTCAGCTGTGTCTGGTCAGGTGTCTGGTTCTTGGCCTATAAAAGCCACTTCCTGTCTCTGTACCTTTGCCAGATTGTTGTGGTTCCTGTACTCTCTAATCAAGCGTGTTCCTGTTTCTCCTTCCTGTTGCTGAATTTGGACTGTTTTGACTTTG
>OW240914.1:115036462-115209232 GCA_933207985.1 Pelobates cultripes
TGCACATAGAAGGCTTATCAATAAATTGCAATCTTTAAGTTTGGATTCCAATATTGTTGAATGGGTAAGGCAGTGGCTGAGTGACAGGCAACAGAGGGTTGCAGTCAATGGAGTATATTCGACGCTTGGGCTTGTCACCAGTGGGGTACCTCAGGGATCTGTACTTGGACCCATTCTCTTTAATATTTTTATTAGTATTATTGCAGAAGGTCTTGATGGTAAGGTATGTCTTTTTGTTGATGATACTAAGATATGTAACAGGGTTGATGTTCCAAGAGGGATAAGCCAAATAGCAAATGATTTAGGTAAACTAGAAAAATGAATAAAATAAATACAGTATTATCCAGTGAAAACACTTGCATAAAAGAATAAATCAAAAGATGCTCAACACCTTAGTGAGTACCCTTCACCCTCACATAAAGTTAAAATATACATACAATGGAAGGTGGAGTGTCTTCTGGTTACAGATTATAACAAGTAAATCCTAAAAGTAGAACAAATAAAAACACTTGATAGTGCAATATTGTCGAAATAATATAAAAGGTGAGGATAAAATATATGGTAATACACTCACAAAATTAGAGCCTGTATAACAAGGCTCAATTATCCAGCGTTGTGGGATTAAGGATCACCACTTCCTTCTTTATGCTTGCCAAGGAGTGGTAAAAAATCCAATGTCCTCTCATATATGAAGGTAAATAGTAAAAGTGCTTTAAGCCGGTTTCGGCTTTTTGCGTTCCGTTTTGCGTTGCCATTTTTAATGAAGATATTCATATTCATATTTTTATTCCTATATTAATATTAATAACTATCTAGAATTTATGTGATATTAATAGGCTCCTTTAAACCCACTTTTTTATATTCTTTTATATTGCTATGATATTATATTCTAGTATTCATATTCCATTTAAGACTTGCCCACTTCTCTACTTTGAAAGTTGCCTTATATATATATTTTTATATTTTTTATATTTTATCTATGGTCTCTTCCTTCCCCGATAGCTATCTGCTAGATCTATATGTGGTATGTTTTGACTGGTTTTGCAATATGTATACTCTTGCACAAAGACTCATATGCCCCTTCCAACCCACATGGACTATTCCCCATGATTCATTTATGCCTAAACGCACGGAAACCGGAAGACTAAAGCATGATAGCTATAAATAAACCGGAAGAATAAAGCATAAAAGCCGAAACCGGAAGTGCCTCGATCGATGCGTTCCACTGATGGAACGCGGAAGTGAAAAAGCCGCGAACAGGGAGAGGAGAGCGGAAAAAGGGCGCAAAAGGCCACATATAAATACAGACTACTTACTACAATCAATTAGAGCAACTGAGGAAGCCTCCACATGAGGCGAAACGCGTATTGCTGCTAGAGACTACTCTAACAAGACTACTTTAAACTGTAAGGTCTTGATTTTTATTTTCTATTTGTGCACTTTACTATTAAAGCACTTTTACTATTTACCTTCATATATGAGAGGACATTGGATTTTTTACCACTCCTTGACAAGCATAAAGAAGGAAGTGGTGATCCTTAATCCCACAACGCTGGATAATTGAGCCTTGTTATACAGGCTCTAATTTTGTGAGTGTATTACCATATATTTTATCCTCACCTTTTATATTATTTCGACAATATTGCACTATCAAGTGTTTTTATTTGTTCTACTTTTAGGATTTACTTGTTATAATCTGTAACCAGAAAACTAGAAAAATGGTCAGAGTTGTGGCAACTGACACTTAACGTGGATAAGTGCAAGATAATGCATCTTGGACGTAAAACCCCAAGGGCAGAGTACAGAATATTTGATAGAGTCCTAACCTCAACATCTGAGAAAAGGAATTTCGGGGTGATTATTTCTGATGACTTAAAGGTAGGCAGACAATGTAATAGAGCAGTAAATGCTAGCAGAATGCTTGGTTGTATAGGGAGAGGTATTAGCAGTAGCAGTAACAGTGGCGGATCCAGAGCCTGATATCGGAAGGGGCACTTGTAGATTATTTAAAGAAATAATCCATGCACAATAACCACTACAGCTCTGTATAGTGTTTATGGTGCAAGGAGTGCTGGAACCCCCTTCAAAGAATAAGTAGTCAAACCGTTTAAGAACAGTTTAACTACTTACCTGGGGATATGGGGCTGTAGTAGGGCATAGGAGCAGTGGTGTGTGTGAGTGGTGCTACGTGTGAAGGGTGCAGTGTGTTTGAAAGGTTCTGTGTGTGTGTGTGTGTGTGTGTGTGTGTGAGGGGGTGGGTGTAGTGTGTGAATGTGTAGGGTGTGTGGGTCAATGTGTGTGTGGGGGGCAGTGTGTATGGGTGTGCAGTGTATGTGTGTGGGGCAGTGTATGTGTGTATCGGGGGCAGTGTGAATTTGTATGGTGTGTGTGGGGCAGTGTGTAAATGTGTATGGTGTGTGTGGGGGCAGTGTATATGGAGGAGCAGTGTATATGTGTGTGGGGGCAGTGTGTGTATGGGGGGCAGTGTATGTGTGTGTAGAGGAAGTGTGTGTATGGGGACAGTGTATGTGTATGTGTATGGGGGGACAGTATGTGTGTATGGGGGGCACTGTATGTGTGTGTGGGTCAGTGTGTGCATGGGGGCAATGTGTGTAGGGGGCAGTGTGTGAATGTGTGGTGAGAAGGGTAGGTTTTTTTTAAAATAATTGTTTTAAAAATTAAAATATATAAATGTATGTTCCCCCCTCCCTGTTTACCTTTACTGAGGGAGCAGGGAGGCATTTCTCGATCCCTGGTGGTCTGTGGGGAATCCCTAGAGGTTGCAGTGGTGAGAGTGAACACTAGCCCGAAGCTCCAGGGCCAGAGTTCACTCTCACGAGATCCGGAGCTTTGCTGTGGTAATCATGGCAATGCTCCGTGCTTGTGAGAGTAGGACCCGGAGGAGCTGCAAGTGGAGCTCCCAGGTGCTCTCTGCCTGCGGACCGGGGAGGGAAAATTCTGATCTTCCCTCCGGTCTTTGACGGCCCAATGCAGGGCAGGTGCTTGCACAATGCCAGCCCTGCATTAACCGGCAGGGGAGAGCCTCGGGGGGAGGGCAATTGTCCCGTTGTCCCCCCTGGATCCGCCAGTGAGCAGTAAAAAGAGGAAAGCATGCCATTGTACAGAACACTGGTGAGACCTCACTTGGAGTATTGTATGCAGTACTGGAGACCGTATCTCCAGAAGGATATTGATACTTTAGAGAGAGTTCAGAGAAGGGCTACTAAACTGGTTCATGGATTGCAGGATAAAACTTACCAGGAAAGGTTAAAGGAATTTAACATGTATAGCTTGGAGGAAAGACGAGACAGGGGAGATATGATAGAAACATTGAAATACATAAAGGGAATCAACACAGTAAAGGAGGAGACTATATTTAAAAAACTACCATAACAAGAAGACATAGTCTTAAATTAGAGGGGCAAAGGTTTACAAATAATATCAGGAAGTATTACTTTACTGAGAGGGTAGTGGATGCATGGCATAGCCTTCCACCTGAAGTGGTAGAGGTTAACACAGTAAAGGAGTTAAACCCCTTAAGGACAGATGACATGTGTGACATGTTATGATTCCCTTTTATTCCAGAAGTTTGGTCCTTAAGCGGTTAAGATTGCGTTTGATAGGCATAAGGCTATCCTAGCTATAAGATAAGGCCAGGGACTAATGAAAGTATTTAGAAAATTGGGCAGACTAGATGGGCTGAATGGTTCTTATCTGCCGTCACATTCTATGTTTTTATGTTTTTTATGTTGGTGATGCAGTTGTTATGGTGTTTGGAATTTTCCTTTAATAGCATGATGCCTCCTTGGTACAGTTTAGTTTCCAGCTTTTTTGTGCCCAACTAATTTCATCATCCTTTTGCTTTCCTCTTCCTTCTCCAGATTGCTTGACATTGATGAATTTGAAAGAAAACTTGTGTCTTGGGAATTTCCTCCCAATGCTTGTCCAGACCTTGACATTCTGTTGGTGTCTCCTCGTGGTGGGTTAACATTTGATTGTGTATGTGTGTGTTATGCCATTCCTTGTTCTTAACTTAGGCATATGCATAAGTAATTGTATTATCTTGAAAGCACTCCTCTAAAGCAAAAGCTTTTACAAAATTGCTTGTCTTACAGAAAAATCAACATTAAAATAAACTGCGAAAGCCACTTACTTACTGTGAATAAATGTCCTTGTATTTTGTTTTGCTTCATGATGGAAAATGTGGAGCATTTTTAGTGTAAAATTGTCAATGGTGTTGCTATTTTTGCCTGTGTTTAAGTACCACATTCGGTTTTTTTAAGCTAACATTTTTTTCCTCATTCTTACCTGAACCTTTGTATTTTGACAGTTTTTCTAACGTTCAGTTTTTCTTTGTTTATTTATTTATTTTCATTTATTTCTGCTTGTCTGGGTGCACTCATTCATCTTCATGTTCCTTCAGATTGCTAACCTTTAAAATCACACATTGCTTCACAGTTTTGCTCATTGATGCATGCTGTCAATCATGTACACAGAATTTTTTGCATTACCGTTTAAACCTTGAAAGCTAGCTACTTGTTTTTCAATTGTTCTGTTGAACAACGCACATCTAGGTATGTGTTCTACGTTTCAAGTATTTTGGTTTCTGTATCTAACCTTTGTGACTGAGAATTCTCTGGATTGCTCATTTTCTGCCTGATCTTGACCTTAATTCTATATTATTGACAAAACCAAGTTGAACATTATCACATTATAAACTAGTTTTGTCTGATATTTTTAACTTTTTACTTGCCAAAATTCTAGCGGTTTACTTTATATTATAGCCTCTACGTAGTGGCCACAGGTGGGCACACCGGGACAATGACAATGTGGTTTCTGCATAATTATTTACTTTGGTAGCCCACTGTGAGGACCCAGGGGGTCCAGTTCAAGACACTGTTTGCTCGCTGTTTAGCAGACACTTTTGTCATTATAAGTGGTGGCATGGGGCAGGTGTATAGCCTCCCTTCAACTAATTTGGGGGCTATACTGACCCGCATAGGGTTTTGTTTAAACCAGGCCTGTCCAACCTGCGCCCCCCCCAGATGTTGCTGAACTACAACTCCCATGATTCTTTCAATGAAACAGATAGCCAGGGAATCATGGGAGTTGTAGTTCAGCAACATCTGGGGGGCCGCAGGTTGGACAGCCCTGGTTTAAACTATGTGCTGACAAGGAATGGCACTTAACAATAACAGTTGGTCGGAGTAAAAGTACAATAAAGTAGGCTGAATGACTATATTTTAATTAGCTTATGAAGTTCAATAAGACTTCAAATTATTGGACAAGTCTTCTTTATGCAACTGACACTAGACAATGTTGCACCTGATCAGAACACAACATTAAATTTAATGAGATCTTTCAGCAGTACAATAGGCTATAGTTTATGTGTGGACCATGAATAGAGCACGAGTTATATTATTTTCTCCCAAGCTCCTGTTCATTTTAAGACACTGGGTAATGATGTCTACAAAAATCTCAGAACTGATTATGTAAGTAGAATGTGCAGGAAAAATAGTTAAGCTAGTTAAGCTAGTTAGTCAAGGAAACCAAAATATATTAACTAGTCACCTGAGCAAACAAAGACAAAAACACGGAAACGCAATATCTGGAAATTTAGGAGAACTAGCGTAACAAACAAATATAAAAAGTAAGAAGTGAAATTAACAGGTTTGGCAGAAATACTAGACTCAACAGGAATGTTATCCTGGACAAGATCACAGAGTTGGGCAAGAATACAGAGAGAACACAGATAATGAAAAACATGAAAGATCTACTTTAATTTGCAATCTGAAGCTGATTCAGACCCTATTCTGCATTAAAGACTTCATATCATATTTCTCCTTTTTACTCTCTTCATTAAAACAAAATATATCCACCAACAAATTACTCTTTGAGGACCCTCGTACTTCAAGATCTGTTACCTAGAATACATGAAAACATCAACATAGAACACATGAATGCATCAACAATTTTTACATCTTTTAAATCAAAACCAATAATATTTTGCAATCCCTTTATTTCCTAATACTTGAATTTGGATAGTATAAAGACTGTTTAAACAACTATGTTTCTTGTCCCAGACTTACTGTTTGTTCTTGGATCCTATGCAGGAAAAAAGCTTCTTGGCTTGAAGGATGGAAACATAGCAATGATCTCCATGAACAGCCCGTGATTTTGTACCTGTATTTGAAGTGTAAACATATTACTGCACAGTACAGTTTATAATTAGCATGATCAAAAGCTATTCAGAGAGGAATGGTGTACAGCAAACCTGCAGCAGCACGGATGTGAAACATAAGCTGTTAGAAAAAAAAAAGGTGTATTCTACGAATTACATAAAAATGGATCTAACTCTTACAGGATTATTCACTAAACATCGGATTTTGTAAAAATAATTTGGTGAAAATGACAGAATACCGACTGTATTCTTTGGATTTACTAAAGTCAGTAAATTGGCAGGTCAAATGCAGTCAGGATTCAGTCAGTTCGACTGATTCTGTAACATTCAGAAAGTCACTAGTATCCACATGTGAACCAATTGATAGCACAGGAATCAGAGATTTATCAACAACCGCATGGCAATCGAAGATAAACCAAAAACATGCGACAGAATGCACATTCGCAAATTATCATTCACTTGCTTTTTGCAAGTGAATAATAATTTGAAGTGCTATTTGTCTTCTGGAAGTGCTAGCTGATAGTGGGCAAAAAGTTAAAAACCTTTGGCGGCGAAAGGGCTCATTATGTGGCAGCTGGCCACTCATGGGTGGCAGCCTGAATATTAATACTTAAGGGGGGGGGACCTTTTGTCACCTCTCCTGACCCCCACCCATGGGTGACAGGTGGAGGTCCTAATATTAATAACAAAGGGGTAAAAAAATTCCCGGGCCCCACCCATGCATGGTGAATGGGGCCCTATTTTAATAGGTGGAAAAAATAGGGGAGGAGGAGTCTGCGCTAGATAGCAAAGATAGGAGCTGCAACCCTCTAAAGGGAATCCCTCAAGAACCCTAATAAAATGTAGAAAGAAAAAAGAGGGGTAAAGGGCTGCGCTGGATACAAGTAAATAAAATATAAACAAAATATACAAGTGTAAAATAATGATAGGATAAAAATATGCAGTAAAAAATACAATAAAAAGGTAAAACAAAGTCCGTGCACTAGTAATAATAAAACTTAAAAAGTCCAATAACATGTATAAAAGAAGTCTCACTGATATGTGGATAAGCTGTGTATGTACAGTCCTCAAAGATTAATCCTTCCGAATTTCCAGGGAATCCGTATATGAAAGATAAAAACATAAACAAACTTCCAATGGTATAGTATGTACTGAGAGGATTAGCGAAATGAAATAAAATGGAGGATAATACACTCACATTTGTTGGAGCTTAGGACCAGCTCTTAGTTGTAAGGCACTTAGCGGTATAATCCCCGCTAATGGATATTCTGTGAAGATAGGTCACTCCTTCCGGAATGGTAGAGCAGGGGGTACTGCTCTATTTATAATGCGCCGGTGGAATAATCCCCACCTGTGGATTGCTTTAAGCAGGAACAGTTAGATGCCAGGAGAAAATAAAAATTGTGTTTATACAATAAAACAAAAATGGTCCTATAAATAAGGGTACCAAATAAAAGTTTTTATTGTTAAAATACACAGTAAAAAAAACATTTTTTTTTACTGTGTATTTTAACAATAAAAACATGTTGAAATGTTTCCCCTGCTCTACCAAGTACTGAAAATTTAGATGTATCTGGGCTATTCAACTATTCATCTCAAAAACTCCCAAAAATCTGATAATAAGCTGGTTTACACAATTTGTGCATACATGTAATATGTTATTGCTAATTTCTGTAAATAACTCCTTTTCACTGGGTTTTAAAAAAATGGCACATGATCTTGACAAAAAAAAAAGTAATTACATTTCTACACAATTCCATTCAATCTTTTTTCATTGGCCCCATACTCATGATGATGACCTTAACTGCCTTTCTACAAAATTCAATGCTAGATATAGCCTTACTTTATAACCTGGTCAATTTAAGCTTGGTTGTGGTGGAATTAATGGTGTGATACCGGCACTAACTTTGCCCTCGAGGTCTTTTTTGATCATTTCTCTTTATGGAATGTCCTTTACGATGATCAACTATCCCTGTGCCAGATGCACTTATTCAGCTCATTTGTTACACTATAGTAAGTTTTCTGATATATTATGCAGTGTGTTTATGTTAGCGAGAATACAATTTTCTTTTGATTTTCTTTATTTTCCTTAATTATTTTTATAATATGTAACATTTGAGAAAAATAAACTATAAAATCTCAGAGAACATATAAACATATAAAAAATGTAACTATAACCTATCTACTTTTGCAATGTATTTGTATTTCTTTGTTTTATGTATAATCTTGTATAATGTGTTTGTAATGTACATTGCTTATACTCTTTCATGGCAGTTCCCCAAAGATTCTTCTTCATGGCCCTGAGGTAACTAAAAGGACTTGCAAATATTGGCATGTGGATTGCCTTTCACCCAGAAACAAAAAGTTTAACTTACACCAGCTTAAACATCACGAGTCTCTGGGTAAAAAAAAATGGTAGCTTAATCTAATGTGAACTATCAAAATGGACCATATGGTCCTAAAGCTACAATCGGGATGTAAAGGCAGTACCTTGCTAAGGGGCCCGGTGCAGCTTAGGGGTATGCAGTGGTCTGGATGATTTTTTTTTCTCCCATAAGCGGACTGCATTAGCCAGTAGTATTAGAGTGGGTCCTTGATCAAACGAGACCAGAGCCTGCACATGTTGCTCTCTCAATCTCTCACCCTACACTGCCATGCACTGAATCACAAGCTGTCACAGAAAGCATTTGAGGTTGAACTGCCTAGGGTGAGTAAAGGGTAGGCATAGAAGAAGGTGATATTGATGGTTGGTTAATGTGGAGGGGAGAGTGTGTGGCTCTGTGTGTCTAACAGTGTGTGTGAGTGCATTTGACTGTGTGTGTGTGTGCATCTGACTGTGTTTTTTTTAATAGTGTGCATGCACATTTCTATGTATGCTCGACTGTGATAATGTCTGACATTGCACATCAGTACATGTGTGTCTAACAGCGGAAATCTTTCTGTATGTGTCTGACAAAATGTGTGCGTCCTATGTATGTATGTGGACGAGTGTGTGTGTTTAACAATTTCTATGTGTGTCTGTGTGTGTCAAAGAGTATGCATGTAAATTGGGGGCCCAGGCAATTTTTTTTAAGGGGCCCGAGATTTCTGATGGAAACCCTGTATGGTCCATTAAGAAGAGACTACAGGGGAACTGGACAAGATTTTTGAACACTTGTGGCAGAGTGGCACAACTAGCTTAACTGAAGCTTCTAGATGTGACACCCAGACTATTCCTAAGTTTTATGAGCTACAGAAGGCATAGTAATGCAAGTCATCACTTAAAGTTGCCCAATACAACACTCAATCTACCAGCAGTCACTCAACATGACCATAACACAGAGCTTCCAATTGGCACTTTCTTTTCCAAAAACATAATTTTGCAAATGACTTAGGCTAGGCCTGTTTAGCAGAATTTAGTTTGAGCTTCACTGCTCCTTACAGTTTAGCTCCTTACAGTTTAGATGTGAGACTGGGCACTCCTAATAAAAATATTTTCCTATCTGATTTAAACATACTTCTTTAATGCTGCTTTATGTCTGCACCAATATATTAAAAAAAATCTGAAAAAAAAAGACCATTTTAAAAGGTTATTGTGTCACATATCCACTGCTATTTTGGTTGTGATTATATAGAAAACTATTTTATAATTTATAAAATCAAAATCAACATTTCAAAACATTACCGTATTCCTTCAGTATGGTTTAATGTTTCAGTAAATTGTACAGAGTTGTATTCATTTAATTACATGATGCGCTCACAGTCTCCATGCCAAAACACACACACAGCAAATACAATAATACAATATGTCTGGGACACTTGCAAGCTAAATCCAAGAAGCCCTAAAAAAATGTTTTAAAAATTGGGACTTCGGTAGAAATAGGTGTATGTTTAAAAAAAAAAAAACTAGGAAGAAGACACACGTAGTAAAAATAATGGAAATAGTTTTACAATCATCACAAATAAAATACATAAAAGCAGTTAGATTTTAAATATGTTATCCCCAGCTTTCCTCCTTTAAAGGGTCACTATAGGGTCAGGAACACAAACATGTATTCCTGACCCTATAGTGTTAAAACCACCATCTAGCCCCCCTGGGCCCCTCATGTCTCCATAAATATAGCAACATCTTACTGTATTCCATGCAGAAGCTGTAGATCTGCATGCTGTTTGCCAAAAAAAAAACAAGCAGTTTGCTGACATCATCAGAAGTGGTAGCCTGATCCAATCCAGTGCTTCCCCATAGGATTGGCTGAAACTGACAAAAAGGCAGATCAGGGGCAGAGCCAGCATGATTCAAACACAGCCCTCACCAATCAGCATCTCCTCATAGAGATGAATTGAATCAATGAATCTCTATGAGGAAAGTTCAGTGTCTGCATGCAGAGGGAGGAGATACTGAATGTTTTGATGCATTTTAGGCAACCATGACCCAGGAACTCTAACAGCCATCTGAGGAGTGGCCAGTGAAGTTATCACTAGGCTGTAATGTAAACACTGTATTTTTTTTCTGAAAAGACAGTGTTTACAGCAAAAAGCCTGAAGGTGATGATTCTACTCACCAGAACAAATTAAATAAGCTGTAGTTGTTCTGGTGACTACAGTGTCCCTTTAACATGATTGAGAATATAGTTGACACTGGCTTCTCCTGTAAATAAGTATTCTTTTTACAAGAATTATAAAAAAAAAATGGCTACATTAAATGTTTCATTTTTAAACAATGTAACAGCATTTAAATAAACAACACACTGTTTCCAAAAATTAATTTATGTTAAATATATGACTGTTAAAATCGTCAGATAAAGGATAAAGTTTGTACTTATGCAAAGCTCACATGTGAAATAATTTCAGTTATGTGGTTAATGACCTATAATTGATACAAGACTTTACAAACGTTAAGTGTTACCTGCGATGACTAACCCTTCTATTCCAAGCCCATGTATAAAGGGGCTAGTTTTAGTTTGGCATTTCAAAGCAGCAAAACATTTTAAATAGGTAATAAATCTTAACCTACCTTCTCTATCAACCACATTCATCCAGGCGCAACTTTGCACAGAGACTGCAAAATGCCACCTCCTCGACCCACGCTATACAGATGCCTTTTCAAGTCAAAGTAAATTCTTGCAGTGAGAGGGAAGGTGAGGGCAGAACAGGTTTGTACAAATACCCATACAGAGGCTATCAGATTGTATTTAGGTGTTTTTGTCACACTTTTGTTATTGTTATGTATTCTTTTTGAAATATTGGCAGTTAAGCTATACCATAAATAGTTAAAACCTTTTAGCCGCTGAAGATTTGCTTAAATGATGAATTAAAAAAGTACTAAAAAATATAACTTTTTTTTGTATCACTGAACATCAATATTTATATAAAATGATAGTTTTGTATTACTGTATCTGACTATGCATTATGTTTTTTAAATAAGCGTTAAAGTATTTTTCCAACTAAAATAACTTGGTAAGGAAAAACCACCAGTTAAACAAATTCCTTTTTTTAACAAGCTCATTTAAGAAACCCTTTAAGATTGAAGAACTCTCTCATTGATGAGAGTATAACTAGATTTATATGAATTTGGCAATAATTCACTAAAGAAACCTATCCAATATGCACTGCAAATGTTATTATACAGTTATACATATGGACTTCCACAGGTTGTAGTGATTCACAGGTGGCTAGTATAAAAGTCAAACATAATTTAATTACAAGAATAATAGGCGTTAAATTCTTACCATGTTAACTCAATCAAGCATTTATAATGATCATTGTGAAATCAAATAAAAAATTCTAAATATGAACATTCAATATAGACCTTGACATTTTTTGCAAAACAGCAGACAAGAGATACAATAAAATTGATTTTATTCATACATTACTCTTATCATAAAAAAAAAAAAAAAAACCACAGGGGCTTTTGATATTTTTGGGGGTATTATTGAATTTAAACTTAATGTAACAATGGTATTTCAGGTCCTTTCATTAAAGGTATTCAACACTAATTGAATACCTTACATAATAAAATGGCAAATTGGACACACTACTAATAAAACAGACACCGAAAAGGTGAGCAAGTCAAGGATGCCAATTACTACCATCCTTATTCATCCTCTGTATGGTAATGTTAGTCATAGTTATTCAATGGAATAATACAACTCATGGATTTGGAGAACATGAATATAAATTAAGTGTCTAAGTAGATGATATTCTTTTTTCTGTTATTGCTCACTATTAGTTCTTGAAACCTTAAAAGAAGTAAATGTCTTCAAAACTATGGTGGTATAATGTATTAATCATCTTTTTCTTTTAAATTAAAAAGGCAGATAGTTTCCAAATGGTTAATCACTAGCATTTCATGTTTAGAAACACAACTTTCAATGATTAAAGATGTTTATTTAAATAAAATTATATTCCTATTTTTATTTTTATTTTCAAAACGTAGCTCAACTTGAATTAAATTTTACATTTCCAGAATTGGTTGAAATAATTAATGACATTTATAAAACTTAAAATAAATTAGGACCAGGCACTAAGGATTGCTGCAGGAAGGCAGGTTTATTGGAAGAAAAGGTGCAACATTTTGGCCTACACAGAGGCCTTTATCAATCTACTACTTCAGTGCCACAGTACACTATTTAAAGGGTATCAACCATAACCACAATTAACAAATGATAAGCAAAATTCATAAATTAAATAAAAAAAGTCAGTCAATTATACATCAAATTCATAAATATACATATTCCAGGCAGTGGCGTACACACAATCCATGGGGCCCCGGAGCAAAACCCCCCCTCCCTCCACTCTCTCCCCTGATCCGTGCTCCCCTCTCTCCCCCGATCCATTCCCCCACCATCCCCCTGACACATACATACATACAGACACACACACAAACATACACACAGACAGACACACACACATCCCTCGACAGACACATACATACAGACACACACATATATACACACAGACACATACATACAGAGACACAGGCACACACACACATACAGAGACACACACACATACATAAACAGACACACATACATAGACACAGACACATACATATGGGGCCCCATGGATTGTGTGTACGCCACTGCATACAGAGACACACACACATACAGAGACACACACACATACATACAGAGACACACACATACAGAGAGACACAGACACACATACAGAGAGACACACATACAGAGACACAGACACACACATACATACATACAGAGACACAGACACACACAAGGAGACACAGACACACACATACAGAGACAAACACACAGAGAGACACAGACACACACACATACAGAGACACACATACACATACAGAGACACAGACACACATACATACAGAGACACACACACACATACACATACAGAGACACAGACACACATACAGAGAAACACACATACACAAAATGTTTCCTACCTTGTTACTTTCCCTGGGGTCCAGTGGGGGCTCAGCCTGATGGGAGTCAGAGTTTACACTCTGACTCCCTACTCCTCCTCCTTCCTTCCGCACGGGCTCTGATAGCTGGGAGGAGTGACGTGCAGTCCCTTCCTCCCAGCTCTGGTGTAATCACAGGGGGCCCCTTATAATCCATATCCATCGGGTGGCCCTGACAGCATGGGTCACCCGATGGACCCCTCCATATGCGGCCGGGCCGCAAAATGTGGCAGCATGCCTGGTACCCGGTTGCAGGGGCCGCAGGGTGGCCGGGCCCCCTGGAGTGCCGGGCCCGGTCGCAGCTGCGACCCCTGCGACCGCGGTATGTACGCCGCTGATTCCAGGGCTAAAACAGTGCATTTATAATTATTAAATTCCTAATAAATTAAAAAGTTCATCCATGAGAAAAGAAGAAGAGAAGGAAAAAAAAAAAATAAGCGAATGGGACATTCGGAATAAAGTAAATTCAAATTAAAAAACAAGAAAGTAATACTCAAATTAAGAAGAAAAGGAACTAGAACAGTAAATAGAGAAAAAAAAACAACAATGTATGATCACATATAAAGGAATGAAAAAATATACAATGGATGGTGGTATATAAGAAAATATGGGTATATAAGACTAATGTATACATACAGTATCTCACAAAAGTGAATACACCCCTCATATTTTTGTAAATATTTTATTATATTTTTTCATGTGTCATGTGAAGAAATGACACTGCTACAATGTAAAGTAGTAAGTGTACAGCCTATATAACAGTGTAAATTTGCTGTCCCCTCAAAATAACTCAACACACAGCCATTAATGTCTAAACCATTGGCAACAAAAGTGAGTTAACCCTTAAGTGGAAATGTCAAAATGGGCCCAATTAGCAATTTTCCCTCCCCAATGGCATGTGACTTGTTAGTTACTTGTTTGTTACATTGCAACTCTAAGTCTGCCCCCTGTGGCTGTCTAACAGACAGTCACTGGTGGCACTTCTGGAATCCAAATGGACTTTTGGTCCGTTATCTGACGCTGGACATCTTCATGGACCTCCAGCATCAGATTTTCCCCATAGGAAAGCATTGCGACTTAGGTCTCCCCCGCCGGCTGATGTCAATGGGGAAGGAGCGTGAGCGGAGCCTTACCCAGCACTAAGGGACATCGGCGCTGGATTCTGGTAAGTGGCTGAAGGGGTTTTAACCCCTTCAGCACAAAGGGGGGGAGGGGGTGGTACGAGGGAGAGGGGCACCCCAGGAGAGTATAGTGCCAGGAATAGGATCCCTTTAAGGAATAGGATCCCTTTAAGGAATCTAAGGCATTGTTCTTATATTCCCTTGTAGAACATTACAACAGTGTACATATTGAAAAGAATCTACAAAAGGAGACATTAGTTATTATAATCCAGCAGATAGAACAAGCAAGCATAAAATGTATATGAATTCATATATACATATAAATGCCTATCAGTACCAAAATTAACTCTGTTATGGTTATTCATTAAACCCTGAATTACAGTGATTTGAAATTTGAATGGGGAAACGTAGGCAAAAAGTGCTAAAGTGGAAAACTTTTTCAGTTCAACTTTGTCATGTATTTTTATATATTGATTAGTTTCATACTTTAGGAAATATTATTCTTTAGTACATCCTCTGTTCTAAGAAAATTACTGTTTTAGTTAATTATAGAAAATTAATGACAGAAATCAAAAAACACTTGCAAGTGTTTATTCACTCTTCTTTAGATTATTGAAAGAAAAAAAAAACCCTTAGGATATCTGATTCACTTTTATTTGACCATTTTATTTTACAGTTTATTTAAAGAAACTAAGACAACAACTAAATTAACTTTTAAATGTATCTGCTGAAGCCCCTTCACTAAAAGTGATTTTCATTAATAGAAAATATACAACACTTTATTGATTCATGATATGCATAGCGAGAGTAAGCAATCGGGACTTAACAGATATATATATATTGTTCATAGACTGCTGTATAAGAATACCTAAAATATTAAATGATGTTCCATGGGGATCCTGACTGTCATCTTGACATGTCACATCAATATGGATTACACTTGTGCATTTGTTTTCTTCCTAATTGCAGTTCGCCCAGATTATGGGCAATCAGCAAGTTGTCCGTATTCTGTAACTCTGCTCTGCCGTACAACCTCACTACAAAACAACTGAACCGGGCAACAGATGAGCATGTGTTGCCAAAAAAAGAGATAATTCATGCTATGGGGACAGCCACTAAATCAAATAAACAATAAATAATAAATAAACTAGGGATTAACTGGGTTGAATGCTTAAAGGACCACTATAGGCACCCAGACCACTTCAGCTTAATGAAGTGGTCTGGGTGCCAGGTCCATCTAGGATTGACCCTTTCTGCTGTAAACATAGCAGTTTAAGAGAAACTGCTATGTTTACCTATGGGTTAATCCATCCTCTAATGGCTGTCTCATTGACAGCCGCTAGATGTGCTTCTGCGCTTCTCACTGTGATTTTCACAGTGAGAAGACATCAGCGTCCATAGGAAAGCATTGAAAATGCTTTCCTATGGACTGGCTGAATGCGCGTACGGCTCTTGCCGCGCATGCGCATTCAGCCGATGACGGCTAAAAGGAGGAGGAGAGTTCCCGGTGGGGGAAAACAGGTAAGATTTAACCCCTTCCACCCCCTAATGTTGTGAGGGTACTGTTAGTGTGTTGTGTGTGTGCTGTTTGTGTATGAGGGTGCTGTTTGTGTGCGGTGTGTGAGGGTGATGTGTGTGTTTGTGAGGGTGCTGTATGTGTTTGTGATGGTGCTGTATGTGTGTGTGGGTGCTGTATGTGTGAGGATGCTGTTTGTTTGCTGTGTGTGTGGGGGTGCTGTTTGTTTGCTTTGTGTGTGTGGGTTCTGTGTGTGTGTGGGTGCTGTATGTATGTGGGTGCTGTATGTGTGCTGTATGTGTGTGTGCTGTTTGTGTGCTGTTTGTGTGCTGTTTGTGTGCTGTATGTGTGTGTGCTGTTTGTGTGCTGTGTGTGTGTGTGGGTGCTGTGTGTGTGCTGTATGTTTGGGTGATTTGTGGGGGTGGAGGTGGGGGCAAATTAGTTAATAAATATCCCCTCTCCCTTATTACCTTATGTAGGGAGGGGGGATCCTTTTTTGCCTTCCCTGGTGGTCCAGTGGTGAGTGAACTCTAGCCTGCAGGGCTACAGTTCACTCTCGCGAGATCTGAGCGTTGCTGCAGAGCTCCCCGGGTCCTCTCCTGCCTCCCTCACTGCCTGTGGGCCGGTGAGGGGAGGCTTAGAGCAGAGCTGGCGCTCGGATAGCGCCGGCTCTGCATGAGCCAACAGGGAAGATCATGAGATCTCCCCTGCCGGTCTCACTCCATAGGCGTGCCGCAGGGATTAGGGTGTGCCCAGGCACACCCCATGCGCACGCCTATGTGATTGCTAAAGAGGAATAAGACAAGAAATAACTTAAATAATGTTGTGGTTCAACAGCAAGCATTGTATTAGAACATTTGGCAAATTGCTAGTCTGTTGGTAGGTATTGCAGTTATCTCTGGTTACGTAATCTAGCCACTGGTTGCAATCGAGTTGGTGATATTAAATTTGGCGGCATATACTACTAGAGGTTAAAAAAAATAGGCATAACATTCATGAGGGCACATAAAATATTACTAGAAAATCATTAACTTCTAAAACCATAACTATTTTGCTAAATACATTTAATGCATTTCAGCTAAATAGAATAGCCGAATTGGAATAATAGCATGTCATAATTTCACATTTAATATGAAATTAATTAAACGCATGGCAAATGTATTTGTGAATAATATTTTATAATGGATTTTTCAATATTTCCTATATTTACTTCTTACTTATTACTATTATTATTATTAATACAATTTACTCACTATTTCCTTTCCTTTATGTCTCACACAAATCAATACATAAAGACCACCTGTAGAGCGCTCAAAAGAGTAACATAAAAAATTGCTTAAAGGGTTACTTCAAGCACTATAACGACTTCAGTGACATGGTGATGGTGCCTGAGGTCTGTGCGTGTAGAGCTTCATGATGAAATGCTATGGAGTTTAACTCTTCTGCTGCTGGAGTTGTAACTCCACCTCTGAGCGTGTCATTATGGTATCAGCCAGGGATTAGAGTTCCAGGCTGGCTAATGTGAATTCTATTCAAGTATTATTGCACAGAATGTCATTCATTTGGCTGAGAGTGGTTGGCAGACGTGCTCATCTAGGGAATGGTGAGAGCCATGGCTTCTGGCTACTACAGAAGCAGGAAGCGGATCAATGGACCACCAGGGAACATCGGAGCCCAGCAGGAACCCAGGTGCTAAATGGTTTGCCTCATTACTGCGGAACTGTGCCAGGGTACTCCCAGTATCATAACCATTACAGTGAACTATAGTAATTATGATGATTAGAGTAACCCTTTAACAATAAAGAAAAGGAATTTCCAACCTCTGGCTTTCTGCGCTAAGTGAAACATTGCTCGATATTGATTCTTTTCTTTTCGGTAAATTTTAAACAAGATGTTATTATCTCTGTTAATGTATTGATAACTAAAATTAAAGCAAGTACATTTTCATTCAAATTCTGCCTATATTACCTACTAATTTTATGTTTCACTCACTACATATTTATGTTTGCTATATCCTTAACCAGAATGTTAACACATCCAATCTACATCACCACTTTGGTCTATACAAACCTATTGTTGAAAAAAACAGCAAAAAACATTGTGGAGCATTCTGGTCATGTCAACTATCCCTTTCAGTGCCACCAATCCGATACAGATATTCGGCATCGCCATATTGATTCAAGTTCCTGCTGTGCCTGCATCAATTTCTCAGCAGCAGAAACAAAATAACAAAAGATACATTTTTATCGACATTTATATATGATTTTACATATTTCTGCACACTATGTTTTTATTACAAATTCAGCTCTTTCAAGTATAACTAACAGGTTTATTCTCTACACTTAACGTTGACTTGTGAGGTTTTACAAATTTATCAAACCACTTTTGAAAACATCTTACTAGTCGTTTGTGAACTCTCTCTATCTTGATATTTAATGAAAAGAAAAAAATCATTCTCTAGTTTTAAATGTAGGCTATCCAGTGAGCATAGGAGCCACTCTTTGTGACTTTATCCCCTTTACACTGTATTTAGGTAAATTGCAAATACTCATGCATTAGTCTTTCATTCTGTTTTAACAAAAAGAACAAAGACATCATGTAAAACAATGAAAGAATAGTACAGAACATTGTTTGAGTTGAATGTTTTAGGTAAGAATTAATATATGTTGCGATATTCAATATTAGGAAGCACTTTGAAGTTGTTTTCTATAGCAAAACACTTAAAGGGCAATTTCCAATAAAGTACTGCTAGTTCTAACACAAAAATACTCTATAATTAATAAATGATGTTACCTGCAAGGACTCCCTGAGTAGGATGCTGTAGAGAAGGTTTAACAAAGGAAAGCAATTAATTTATTCCAGTTAATAGACAGCGCGGGCGACACACTGATTGGCATTTTAATATCTCTCGTCATCTGCACAGTTGACAGGATCTCATTAGAAACTAGTAGGAAAATTATAGGTCATGTTTGATAAAATCTGATCAGTCAGCAAGCCACCTTAATTGCAAAACTGTCTATAGATAGAAAAGCTGAAGTTCCAGTTACCATAGTTTGTGTGGGCTTTCATTGTAAGCGCACACAAAGTATGGTAACTGGAACTTCATCCTCCTATAGTGAATTACCATTTCTTCCGTTTAAAAAGAAATACAAGTATTAAATGCATTCACAAATCTTAGTGCACTTATCATGCACTTAACAAATGTAATGTCTTTCCAAAGCATCTGCTAATTGTACCAAGGTTTTTTTTCTATTACTATAGTTCACCAATATTTCATCCCAGTGTATTTTTTGTCCAGATCTGCCTTCAGCTATAGCTTACTATACATTTTCAGTAAGGTTTCCACAATTATTTGAAATATTTATAATGGCCTTGAGATTTTTGTATCTCTTGGTTAGTGGGGAAGTAATACTAAAATCACTTTATAAATAAATTACTTTTTGAGAATGTTGTCTATTGTTTTAATGGAAAAAAGTGGGTAATTCAGAAACCAACAAAAACACAGAATTGATTTGGGAAAAGATAAAATGTTAAACAGCCAAATGTAATTTAGTAGTGAAATGGCAATTCACCACAGTGGTACAGTAATGCCAAGCTATGTGTGTGCTCACACTAATTTGAACATCCATATGTCACGGGTGGCGGTACAGAGACCGGAACCCCTGTGTGCCTGATGATAGGAGTAAACATTGTGGAAATGAACAATCAAGACCTGGTACAGGGTAGCCACACGCCCCTTTGTGTTTAGCACCTGGGATTTTGTGGCCATATACCAGGGCCCTGATGCAGCGTCTGCGGATCTCAGGAGCTAGGAGAAAATATGCAGACCTCCCAGGAGGCTCTGCAGCATATATGTATCCAGTACTAGAAACAAGGCAAGACTAGAACAGACACCAAACAAGATAAGACAAGACTAGACTAGAGGAACCCAGAACAGGACAGAAAGCAGAGTCCAGAACATGTGCACAAGACATGAGGGAAAACCAGAATAAGGCATGGACGGGACAGGACTGTACATGAACTGGGAAGACAAAATAAGACAAGCGATACAAGGCAAAACAAGAGGCGACATAACTAAGTACTAATATGTGTAATAAACATTGGAAATGTATTTAACCAATCATTGTTAACAGGAGTAGTCACAGAAGATTGGAAGTTAGCGAATGTTGTGCCCATTCACAAGAAAGGCAGTAGTAAGGAGTCGGGCAACTATAGGCCAGTAAGCCTTACTCCAGTAGTGGGGAAAGTAATGGAAAACATGTTAAAGGATAGGATTGTTGAACATCTAAAAACACATGGATTTCAAGATCAGAGACAACATGGGTTTACTTCAGGGAGATCATGCCAAACTAATCTTATTGATTTTTTAGATTGGGTAACTAAAAATAATAGACCAGGGTGGTGCAGTAGACATTGCTTACCTAGATTTCAGTAAGGCTTTTGACACTGTTGCACATAGAAGGCTTATCAATAAACTGCAATTTTAAGTTTGGATTTCAATATTGTTGAATGGGTAAGGCAATGGCTGAGTGACAGGCAACAGAGGGTTGTAGTCAATGGAGTATATTCCAAGCTTGGGCTTGTCACCAGTGGGGTACCTCAGGGATCTGTACTTGGACCCATTCTCTTTAATATTTTTATTAGTGTATTTAATATTTTTATTATGTATTTAAATGTTTCTATCATATCCCCCCTGTCTCATCTTTCCTCCAAGATATACACATTAAGATCCTTTAACCTTTCCTGGCTAATTTTATCCTGCAATCCATGAATCAGTTTAGTAGCCCTTCTCTGAACTCTCTCTAAAGTATCAAAAGCCTTCTGAAGATACGGTCTCCAGTACTGCATACAATACTCCAAGTGAGGTCTCACCAGTGTTCTGTACATTGGCATGAGCACTTTTCATGTACTTGCTGAATATTAGTTGTAGCAGACCTTTTGATATATAATCTCTATCTGGTAAGTCAGTTCTGAGAATGGGCAAAGGTTTAGAGAAACTTGGTTGCTTTTCATTTGGTTATTATCCACTGAGATATAGTTTTTGCTCACATGTGCCATTATAAAGAAAACCTATACCATTTACAAAAAAGACTTATCCCACTCATAAGGGCTGTCAAGAACCGACATGCCAACAAGTCCTCTGTGCACAAAAAATACAGCAGCCATGGACAATTGTTTTGGCCAGCTTTTATCAGCAAGGTGTAGCTGTTATCCCTCTAGGCACAGTGAGCATGGTCCATGTATGGATAAACTTTTTATTTAGGGAGAGCCTAAGCAAAAGCATTGGAACAAAAACAGAGAATATCCTCCTGAGACCCAGCCTATTAACTTGTGTCCTCTGTACTGGACATTTCATTCACATGCATCTCATTTTATTCTTGGAGCTACTCTATTAATCCCTGCTGTATTGTAAAGAAGACATCCTGGGTTTTCCAGTGATATGTCATGTGATAGGCTGGGAAGCTGGGAACTTCCTCTTCATCAAAAATGGATGGCGTATTGGAAGACAATTTTTTTCCTTGGTTCCCAGGAGGATATGAGAACTCTGAGAATGGGCAAAAGTTTAAAGAAACTCAGTAGCTTGCCATTTGGTTATTACCCACTCACGTATGTTAGTAGTTTATTAAAAAAGGTTAACGAAAAAAGTAATTCATTTGTACAGGTAAATTATTAGTTACAGAGACAACAAAGACAGGTGGGTTAAATGAGAACAGAATTTTTGAATAAAAGCAGGAAATAATCTATAAACAAAAAATATTAATAACTGGTATATACAAACAATGCATAATAAAATCAAGAAAAATCAATAAACCAGTAGACCAATTTACTAAGATGAAACAAGATGGAAAAGGTGAAAGAGTTGGTAGTATGTAAAAGTTCTTAAACTTTCCTGTTACAAGTTTTTCTTCTGGAAAAACTACAATAATTTAGCGAAAAAAACTGATAAGAAAAGCAGAAAGGAAAGACTGAAAAAAGACTGCATTTTGACATTTTCTGACTTTAAATCATGGTCAGTGACTATGTACTGCACAGATGACGGTAAACTAACTTCAGCAATTTTATATTTCTAATCATAAATTATTATTATGGAAATAAAAAAAAAATAAAAAAGCTATTGTACTTTTTTAATTTGAACTCCTCTACATATGCAATTTTCACATAATCTGAATTTAAGTTGAAAAATTATTGTCTCTTTTATAGCTGTATACAAATTATATTGTACAATGGCGGAGCGATAAGATTGTTCCGTGTGTAAGAGAGGATTATGAACCACTGAAAGGAAGATTTACGTTGAATTATTGAATTGTGCTCTTTTGTTCAATGAAAGGACTTGTAAAAATTATTTCTGGGGGCTGTAGAGGATGTTGATGACATGCCTGGCTTTTTATGGGTTTATTCACCAAAACTATATGTTGACATTTCATATAAAATCAAATCAGGCAGTATAAAAGAATAAGAAAATCTTAATTTTGTTTTAGTCTAGACAGCATAGGACTATATTGAAATCTTTATCTAAATGTAGCACAAATTATAGTGTAGCAGTGATAAGATCTATTTAATACATTTATTTAACTTTTTCATTTTCTAGTTAGTATAACATTTAGTTGTTATGTGCAATTGAGGTGTTACAGACAGTACAATATCAGTGGTGGCTGGTGAGGTTTTAAGATGGTGGGGTTCCATACTCCTCCCTCAAAATTGCACTACTCTTTTACACTACAGATATACTCATATGCTACAGAGAGCTGAGCATAAAACAGAGGTGCTTATACAATAAAACAAACTGGGAACAGAATAAAGACAGGTATAAAATACATAGAGTTAAGTACAATACAGAGATAACTATTCCACAAACAGGGCTGAGAAAATAGATATACAATTTCTATTTACCTCCACTCATGGGCAGCTGGCTCTGGTGCCTGAATACCTGCTATACTTTCTTGGAGGAGGGTTCTTCTCATTGGATCACTGACTTGGGTCCAGGGTGAGAAGGGACGGCGAGACCCCAGCCAAGCTGCAGCAGCTAAGGGGTTACGGTGCTTACGGTGTCCGGTTTGGTGCTTATGATACTCGTTGACAGCTAGGAAGCAGCGATTGGCACCCAGTCGGATGTGGATATTTGCAATTTTTTTGTGGAATGTGGATATTTGCAAATTTTTTCGGAAATTATGTCTGAAATAAATTTTTTAGGGAACAAGATAAACCTATTATGAATGCAATAGATGATCAGACTGAAGTTAAAAGTTTATTCAAACATAGTGAACTAAAATCTACCTCAAAATACTTTTCACAACAACTGACGACCCACAAATGAACCTATTTACAGAAGCAGTTACCCACGACATTAAGACATTGTAAAAGAGGATGAACTACAGTAAAAACAATCTAACAAAAGGAGAAAGGGAAGCTTTGGAACAGTTGAAGAATTATGCAAGATAGATCACTGAGTGAGCACTTCCCTTCAGTCTGCCGGCGGCCGGGTACAGGAAACAGAAATTCCTGTCCTGCGTTCCGCGCCGCCCAGCCACGCTACATAGGCAGGAAGGAACAGGAGGCCCTGGGGGCCCAGACCTTGAGCTGTGTAAGGGGCCCTAAAAATGGAGCTGCTTCTTGTTCGTTAATTGTTGTGAGCACTGTTAAAAACAGTCTCCAGAGAGCCTCTTCTACACCAGACCTGTGGAGCCAGACTGAGCCCATCATCAGCCTCTTGTCCTCATCTGGTGGTAAGTAGGCAATCCAATATATAATTAGTGGCACTAATCTCTAATTTACCTCACATTAAATGGATACTATAGTCACCAGAAGCACTACAGCATAATGTAGTGGTTCTGGTGTCTATAGCCTGTGCCTGTAGGCTTTTTAATGTCAACACACTGTCTTTTCAGATAAAAGACACTTTGTGAATACTGGCGTTGGCCAATATGGCAGAGCATATGGGCGGGGCATTGTGATATCACATGGTGGGCAGGACATATGGCTGGGCGGCAAAAATCCTTGTACCGGCCCTGCCTGGATGGTAACTCAATGGAAATTCTGGAAATTCATTCTTAAAGGATACTAGGCATGTGTAAACCCTGTTGAACCAGGGCAATTTTACAAACCAGACCCATTTATTGACACACCCAGATGCTCTTAAGTAAGCTTCTTTAAACAGCTACCAAAGATGGGTGAGGGACCCTGCAGAAATAAAAACTACTATAGAATTAAAGATACTAAATTTTTCACTTCATTATTTGGGGCGTTTACCACCTTCTCCAGAAATTTTTTTTCTAGTCTCTAGACTACTGCAAATATTTTTATCCCACATAACTGGTGGGACACTGCCCCAAGTTCCCCTATAGACGAGCCATCACTGTACAGTATATAATTGTACATCCAGCTACAGACCATAAAATCTAGCATTTTAAAGTTTTTTTTTGTTTTTTTTTATATAAAACCATGCTCATGAGTTCATAGTCTGTATGGAAGGACTGAAAAAAGTTATAGGAGGTGTCATTGAAATTTTTTAAATATTTTCTTTATGGACGTGGTGAATATAGAATATCTGCAGGATTAAAACTGACATTATATTGAGCAACTGCATTATAAATAGAACATCCCTTTTCATATGTACAAGGTTTAAGTTGGATGCTGCAGCTCTTTTAACATCACAAAACTTTATGTTCCAAATGTGAGCCAAACGTAAAAGTTAAACTCAGCTTCCAGAAGGGCTGAGATGTTTTCGTTGAGCAGGGATTTCTGCATGATTGCATTTCTTCTGATTAATTCATATTCCTCCTTCCCTTATGGTCAGTGATGAGCAGGCACAATACCAGGCACAAAAGGTACACAGCACGCAGGGAACATTCAGATGATGCTGACTGCTTGTTTTAAGGACATCCACTTAGACCATTCTGTTAGAAGTGACAGATCATAGTCCTTTCCCTAGTTACATTGTATAGCGTTTCTTGTAATGGGCAGTGATGCCAAAAAACTTCCTTGACACATCTGGTGATGTTCTCCCTTAACTCATTAACTTTGTTGTTCCCGATCATGATGTGGCTAATCCAAGCTAAATCTTTAATGATGCAGTTGATCCCAACAAAAAGATTAGTTAAATGTAGGTAATAGAGTCTTTAGCAAAATTTAACATTGCACACCCCTAATAAAATGAAAGCATGTTGGTATTAACTATTTTTAGAAAAAAATCTTGTTTAGTGTTCCTAATTTACACAGCAAGACAGAGCACTCTTTGTCCACTACATTGAGTTTCATGTTAGAAAAATCTTTTACCGACTGATTTTCTAACTTTTATAATTGTATTTATTAGGAATTATTACTTGATAAATTGGTGTTCCAAATTCCATAATTAATACAGTTTTTTTTAGTTATATTATTTGAATACTAATATACTTTAATATTAGTATGACTGTGATAGGTTACTAGAAACACAAACATTTTGTGCCACTTCCCCAATTAGAATTATATCAAGTTATAATTAGTGATGTCCCGAACTGTTTGCCGAACGGTTCGCGAACGGTTCCCCATGGTCCATGAAAGGAGATGTTTTTTTCAAAAGAAAATTAATCTGGCATTGCAGAGATCAGACAGATATAAGTGCAGATAAATGTAGTGACATAAAAGGAGAAATGCCCAAACACCTCAACACTTAAAAATGCAAAAAACGCTAACTTTGGCCATTGTTTGTGACTAAGTGGCTACTAAAAAAGGTTGAACATACCCCATTTGCAATACCTTGCGTTGTCTTCTTTTGCAAATGGTATGCCACCATGGGGGTAATTCTCATTCCTGGGCTACCATACGCTCTCAAATGCAACATAACCAATCTGACAAATTTCAATGAAAAAGTAAAATCAAGCCTTATATTTGACCCTGTAACTTTCTATGACACCCTAAAACCTTTACATGTGGGGTACTGTTTTGACAACCCAGGCTGAAAGTCCAGAGAATTAAATTTTTTAAGAGTTTAACCCTTTAACTTTCTATGACACCCTAAAACCTGTACATGGGGGGTACTGTTTTACTCGGGAGAATTTGCTGAACACAAATATTAGAGTTTCACAACAGTATAACGTATCACAGCAATAATATCATCAGTGAAAGTGCTGTTTATGTGTGAAAAATGCAAAAAACTTCACTTTCACTGACGCTGTGATATGTTTAATAGTTTTGAAACACTAATATTTGTGCTCAGCGAAGTCTCCCGAGTAAAACAGTACCCCCCATGTATGGGTTTTAGGGTGTCATAGAAAGTTACAGGGTTACACATTTAAAAAATTTAATTCTCTGGACTTTCAGCCTGGGATATCAGGCATGTCCCTCAGCACAGACAGTCCCCCTGCAGGCAGATACACAGGCACCTATTGCGGCCATGTGATCGAACGATCATGTGGCCATGGGTGGGGGGGCAGTGATCCTTTTAATGCTCTGTGGCCTCAATGCCTCAATCTGGTGGGCCTCCGTCGGCACAGTTTTCTGTCAGGTTTTTTTGATTGGCGCCCCATATGTTGATTGTGTGGCTGCGGTGTCGTTAGTTGGGAGTCTGACTCTCTTGTCCAAAAAGCTGTCAAGAAGTGTCTCCAGGCCTTGTTTCTGCAGAGCATGGTAGGCCCCAGCTTTGCATTTTGGCTTTGTGTGCCTCGGTGTGAACGAGAAAGGCATCGATTGACGCAGCCTGTTGCCCAGCTTTCAGGTGAGATTTGCGAGGTAAGTGAGGAGCATTCAAGAATGGCGTCTGCTCGACTTAAGCATTAGCTCCACACCCTGAAAAGCTTCACATTTAAAATTATTTTTTCCAAATATTAAAATATCAAAACACATTTCATACATAAAAAAAAATCAAATAAAAAAATAAACATTTTGAAAATTATTACAAAATGATAGCAGTTCTGTATATTAAATAATTTTAAAGATGTATCCAAAATATTAAATAACTTAGAAAGCTTATCCAACAATATTAAACCAAGGCCCTAGTATTGGGAGATATCCCAATAGCCAGACAGGCCTTCAGCTTTTTTTGCTACAAATGTTGGGAAACATTCATGACATCATTTTTCATTTCCAGTAGAACACCATGGTAAGGTCAATTACAGAACTGTACAACATGTAATCTCAATTATGTGACAACATGTTTTTAAAATGTAGAATTATTTTTAATTATGTATTAAATAACAATGATAGTAGAGAGTCGCATACCTCTACAAAGTTGCTCCTGTGTACACTGTGTACAACCAACAGTCAGTAAAGTCATGAACAAATGTGGGTATGCTCTACTCAAATTGTTATTACTTATTTCATTCAAGGTCACTCCAATGTCATAGATTTTGTGTTGATTTATTAAAAATGTAATATATTTTCCCACAGTTGTCAGGTATATAATATATATATTAACTTTGTGAATGTAGTGTTAGTTTGAGTACATTGCTCAGTGAATAGAATTGCCTTTTTACTTTTTTCCTGTAAAAGTAATTATTTTGTAATGATAAAATAAATATCAAGGATGGTGTTATAATTCATGGGATAATAAACTGCCATTTGTCAACCAGCAAGACATGCAAAATGTGTGTCCACTCTGCTTGAATATCCTTCATTAGGAGCAGACATTTACTTGATGTGCATATTAGTTATTTGATTTACAGTATAAATAATTGTTGTAACTAATGTACTTTGACATTAAGTGTCATTCATTGTCACTCAGCCTCCATCAATCTATTCTTACTGCTACCAACTGCTTATTATCACTTCTCAAACACAAAAATAAGACTATTTAAGTGCCTCCCATCCTATTTTTTGGATCGAACAGGCTTATTGAAACTTAGTGTTACAATGTTACTAATAGTCCATCACTATAACTAAAACGGAACCTGACTTCAAAATGAGATTATCATAGAAAAAACCTTTATTAACTAAATTAAGATCTCTAGTATATACAAGTCACATAACCAAAGTAGAAAGGTGTATATATAATAAGACAAACCCACACGTCTGTGTTAAGGTGTAAATGTGCAATTGAATGTTAGTAACTGGAGGAGTAGTTACAGCGCAATATCTGTCTAGAATAGATAGACAACGAAAAACTCTCCGATTCTAAACTTGTAGCTTGGATTTAAAGACTAAGGATCAATACTGTCCACAATTAGATTAATAAGATAATGTCACTCTAGGAGAAATATAATGACATGATGGTCAAAGAAAATGATAGTTCAGCTAATATTAGAATGGAGGGTTAGAGATAAAGTGAATAGCAAGAATTAATTAGTAGCAAACTAAGAGCACACTCAAAGTATATAGTGCTATTTGATTTAAATATACCTAGGGGTGTCTAATGATACACTACAGAAAGAAATCAGTTCGGGAAAGAGATTGCACCTTATTGAATTGAATATCCAAAGATAAAGAGTCTATGAGTTTGAGTTAAGATAGATTTGTCCCTGTGTCTAATAAAGATGAATTTGAATGCAACAAAAGTTCAGTCTGAATTTAGAATTTAATGAGATAGCGAACTTACTCAGACTATAAAATGAACAGATAGGATGGTATAGAGTAAATTAGGTGTAATCGCCATGTATCATTTGAAGAAAAATAATTCAATTATTAGCACAAAACAAATAGCCTGCTACAAAGTAGCACAGTACATCATGGTAATACATTCCATTTGTATAGAAAGCTGGGATGTATTAGAATTTAAAGAAATGAAGCGTTAGACAGGACAGACTCCTTTTATCTCATATAATTATAATTAGAACTGGGTAATGGGAAGAGAGCACAAGAGGGAAAAGAGAATTAATAAAAAAAACACCTAAGAGAATGAATAAAAAAAAACTCCCCACTGCTTCAAGGCATTCCCCTAACTAATCACGGAGCATCCCGTAACCCCTGCTTTAACATGTAAACACCTCCCTCGGTACTAAAAAGTTTGTTAATAAGTGAGATAAAAGCGACTAAAGAACAAAGACACTCAACATATGTATCGGCGCAATATTATTATTATTATTATTGCCATTTATATAGCGCCAACAGATTCTGTAGCACTTTACAATATTATAAGAGGGGGGATTTAACTATAAATAGGACAATTACAAGAAAACTTAGAGGAATGATATGTTGAAGAGGACCCTGCTCAAACGAGCTAACAGTCTATTGGAGGTGGGGTGTAAAACACAATAGGACAGATATGTACCTTTGTCAAGAGCTTAGGGAAACTGAGCCGGCTTTGCTACCTGCCCACAAATATAAAGGGAATCACCCTTCCCACTGATGACATATCATGCCAATTGAACATTGCAACATCATAACACATTATTAAAAATAGAAATGTAGCACCTGAAAAAAAAAAAAGCGTATACTGAACACTGTATAGCCTACCCTCTAGATGCTGCTGAAAGGAAACAAAGAATGTTTACTACTGGTTATAAAGCACCCACCCTGGGCTAGAAAATGCAAAGATAAAAGTAGTGAAAGAAGAGGATATACACTCAAACTTTCTACCAGGAGTCAGTAGGAATATAAAAGGTGTATTGTGAAATTGTTTTTTTTTTTTTTAATTCATTAAGAAACAATTGATAAAAAACACAATCAAGATATCCAGTGTACCAATTGTCAGGATTACTGTATGATCCAGCATGTAGAATTGTGTAACACAGGTGGCTGATAGGTAACGTATTACCGGGCCTAAGAATGGCCGGACTAACGTACCAAAGAATAGTCAGGAATAGTCGAGGTCAGGGGACACAGAAAGGGTCACAACAATAAAGGAAAGCCAGAGGTCAGGGATGCCAGAAAACAGGGAAGTCAAAATCAATGCCAAAGTCAAATAACCAGAATAACCAGAATCACGCACTCTCGCACAACCAATAGGGAAACCACGACAGGGCAATGAGTGTCAGGTATAATCAGGTTTAAATACCTGTTCAAATCTTCTGATTGGCCAAAATCCGTCTTTGACCCCAAAACGTGCGCGTGACGTCAAGCGCGCACCGCCATCGTCAATCACGTGAGTTGACGTGGGGGTATATTTTGCCGTGGATCCACAGGGGCCGGCATCCATTAACATGACGCAAGTGTCAGTCATGCAGATGCACGGCTGCTGGGTGCAGAGACCGCAAGGTGAGGAAGAATATGTTACATTACCCCCCACCTGAAGACCACCCATCGGACGGGCAGGACCAGGCTTAAGAGGAAACTTAGCGTGAAAATAGCGAATCTTGCGGCCAGCATGTGTATCAGGTCCATAACCTTTCCAATCCACCAAGCAAAGTGCCCCGAGAAAACCTGGAATCAATTATGGAGGAGACCTCATACTCTTCCTGTCCAGAAACAACCAAGGGAGGAGAAGGGACACTTGGGACAGTATATTTATTGCAAACAAGAGGTTTGAGTAAGGACACATGAAAGGTATTGGGGATTTTCAAGGAGGCCAGAAGGGCCAGAAAGCACGCAACAGGATTGAGCCTACGAAGGATACGAAAAGGTACAAGGAACCTAGGAGCAAATTTCATGCTAGGGACTTTGAGCCTGATGTTACAAGAAGATAACCAAACCCTCTCACCCACTTGGTAAACTGGGTTGGCACCTCGACTTGTGTCAGCATAATATTTGAAACGGTCAGCAGCAGTCCCCAGGGCAGAGTGAACTTTAACCCAGGTATTGCAAATGGAAGCAAGACAGTCATCCAAAGCAGGAATAGCTGTGTCAGAAAAAACAGCCGGGAGAACAGTAGAATGTCGGCCATTATTAACAAAAAACAGGCTATGTCCAGAGGGCTCATGGTCAGCATTGTTCCTAGCAAACTCGGCCCATGGTAATAATTCGGACCAATTGTCTTGAGTGCTATTAACGAAACAATGTAAATATAATTCTAAGGACTGGTTAGCCCGCTCAGCTGTACCATTAGTCTGGGGGTGGTAAGAGGATGAAAAAGACAATTCAATCCCAAGATATTGTCCTTATATAGTCCAAAGATGTTTCAGCTTGTAATAGTATAGCTTGGAATATTCCTGCTATGAAAAAGTCAGGAGATTCCATGTGGATGAAATGATATAGTATATAACTGAATCTTGGATGGATAAAGTATATACACACATGTGCAGGATTTTATAGATGTTTGTGCAAATGTCTGAGGTGCGATGATCCGATGGATATGGAATAAAGAGGACAGAGAAAAAGTGCTCTCTGCAAACAATTTTATTGATATAAAATCAGAATGAAAAACACTCACAGGATAATGTGCAATGATGGTTCTCCGCAAGAAAGGTGGTATAAGTCTGCATAAGAATCCTCTTAAAACTCCCAACTGCTGGCTAGGTAGAAGGTCGGGTTCTTGAGACGTGCAGGAGCTGTCTGTTACTGGCGTTCTTTCCACTGCAGACTTGATTTGCGTTCCACTTCGCTTGCTGTCTTTGCAAGCTGATGCTGCCTTACGCGTTTCGTGAAACTACTGCTCAATTTATCAGAGCATCACAAAGGTGTTGTACTGTTATATAACTGCTGGGCAGTTCTTCTATTAGACTGTTAACCCTTGCATTGCTGGCCATATTTCTAGGTTACTGACAGTCCATATTGGTAGAAAAATAATGCACCACAAGTTTGTGAAGACATGAATCAGTGCATTACAATCAAAGAATGTCGTTGTCAATGTAAAAATTATTATTATTATTATTATTATTATTATTTTTAGGAAACCACAATATCCCTTAAAATTAATACAGACCTTACAATTAACAGAAGCTATAAGAATAGCAAAAAACAAGAATCGCAAAAAATCATCAAGCAAAAATATATACATCAATATAATTATTGATGTACTTATAGTTGATCATAGTGAATACATACAATACTTTAGAATCTCTCCAAATAGCTATAGACAGCTTGATTAATTAAACCAATGGAAACATAATGTGTAAAAAATGTGAAAAAAGTTATCGTACAAAAATAGATACATTAAAGATACATCATCATTCACTATATGTTCAGAAAGGGAAATAGCATGCGGGAAAATATTTGTGAGGTGACTGCCAAGCAATGACTGATTGGCGATTAAGAGAGATGTCATCTGCTCAGCATTGTATTGAATCTACATATGTCGGGAGAAAAGTAAACATGATGGGACCAGTACAACTCCATGTTTGCCAATAAGTCTTCTCTCTGTTATTGTGCCCCAACCTACGAACATCTTATTCTATATGCAAAGCATAGTTCCAATATAATCTATATATAGTTATAGCTATAGTTCTACTCCTTCTAGAATAGATCTAAAAAACATAAATCTAATGATTATGTAAACAAATTAGTGTGGCCAAATAAGTGTTACTTCAGACAGTGGATAGAAATTGATAGAAAATAGATCAGAAAAATACCACAATTAATAAAATATAATATAAAATATAATGCATCTCCTCAAGAAGTTAAACAATACTAAATTAATAAGACAAATAAAACACTGATCAAAATATCCGAAAATCATAAAGCAGATAAAAAATGCAAAACAATTCCTAAATCTTAGTGCCATATAAACAAATGATATCCATTAACCTAAAATTTGTGAGGCAGTAAATATTGTAAATTCACATAAAAATGCTTGAATAAAAGAGACTTGGAAAAAGCATGGAAACTTTTTTTTTTTTAAAAAGGTATCAAAAATGTTATAAAAATGTCAAAATGTATAGATAAAAAAGGAGTATAGCTCGGTTTGCCCAATGGCCAGCCAGGCCTTGTTACAACTATAAGTTTCACATTAACAGGTTGTTTAAAAATATCAAACTTGTTCTAATTTTCTAATATATTATTTTTGCCTAAAAGTGTCATTTGTTTTTTAGTTGACTGAAGTTCACAATTTAGTAAATAAGCCCTTATGACACTTGATTAACAATGATAATTTGCTTTGATGTTAGATTTGACTCAGTGTACTGCTGTTATACATTTATATAAAGTAAAATATTTAAATAGGATTTAATCTTAGCTTTTACCAAAAGCTCCTTAGAAAAATGTGTTATGTGTGTTGTAAAAGGATTTATTTTATTACCTTTCTCAAAATGTATTTAACACAGTCTACTAGGGTGGTCAAATTCTCATCTTTATGTTGGACACGTCAACAAAATATGTATTCCAATTCAATTAACGTGTCAATTCACCACATTTCAAAATTTAATTAATAAACCGCATCATTTTGAAGAACAAAAAGAGAGATGCATGTGTACTAAAATGTAGTTTGTGGTGAACTGGGGATACAAAGCAGCCTTGGAAAAAAATCTCTGCCAGCCCCATAAGTAACTGCACCATGTATTGTCACATGTGTATATAAATACACTGAACAAAATTATAAACGCAACACTTTTGTTTTTTCCCCCATTTTTCATGAGCTGAACTCAAAGATCTAAGATGGCTGATGTACACAAAAGGCCTGTTTCTCTCAAATATTGTTCACAAATCTGTCTAAATCTGTGTTAGTGAGCACTTCTCCTTTGCCAAGTTAATCCATCCACCTCACAGGTGTGGCATATCAAGATGCTGATTAGACAGCATGATTATTGCAAAGGTGTGCCTTAGGCTGGCCACAATAAAATGCCACTTTAAAATGTGCAGTTTTATCACAAAGCACAATGACACAGATGTTGCAGGTTTTGAGGGAGCGTGAAATTGGCATGCTGACTGCAGGAATGTACACCAGAGCTGTTGCCCATTAACTGAATGTTCATTTCTCTATCATAAGCCGTCTCCAAATTTTAGAGAATTTGGCAGTACAGCCAACCGGACTCACAACTGCAGACCACGTGTAACCACACCAGCCCAGAACCTCCACATCGAGCATCTTCCCCTCCAAGATCATCTGAGACCAGTCACCCAGACAGCTGCTGCAACAATTGGCTTGCATAACCAAAGAATTTCTGCACAAACTGTCAGAAACCGTCTCAGGGAATCTCATCTGCATGCTCGGCGTCCTCATTGGAGTCTCGACCTGCCTGCAGTTCGTCGTCGTAACTGACTTGAGTCACATTCGATGGTGCCTGGCACTTTGGAGAGATGTTCTCTTTACGGGCAGATGGCAGACAGCGTGTATGGCGTTGTGTGGGTGAGCGATTTGCTGATGTCAACGTTGTGGATCGAGTGGCCCATGGTTGCGGTGGGATTATGGTATGGGCAGGCATGTGTTATGGACACTGAACACAGGTGCATTTTATTAATGGCATTTTGAATGCACAGAGATACCGTGATGAGATCCTGAGGCCCATTGCTGTGCCATTCCTCCACGACCATCAGCTCATGTTGCAGCATGATAATGCACGGTCCCATGTTGCAAAGATCTGTAAACAATTCCTGGAAGCGGAAAACATCCCAGTTCTTGCATGACCAGCATACTCACCGGACATGTCACCCATTGAGCATGTTTGGGATGCTCTGGATTGGCATATATGACAGCATGTTCCGGGTCCTGCCAATATCCAGCAACTTTGCACAGCCATTGAAGAGGAGTGGACCAACATTCCACAGTCCACAATCAACAAGCTGATCAACTCTATGCGAAGGACATGTGTTGCACTGCTTCAGGCAAATGGTGGTCACAACAGATACTGACTAGTTTTCAGACCCCCGCAGTACCCCTCGACCCCACCCATATAACAAAACTACACATATTAAAGTGACCTTTTATTGTAGCCAGGCTAAGGCACACCTGTGCAATAATCATGCTGTCTAACCAGCATCTTGATATGCCACACCTGTGAGGTGGATGGATTATCTTGGCAAAGGAGAAGTGCTCACTTTTTAGAAAGTCACTTTGTGAACAATATTTGAGAGAAATAGGCCTTTTGTGTACACAGAAAAAGTCTTAGATCTTTGAGTTCAGCTCATGAAAAATGAGGACAGAAACAAGTGATGCGTTTCTAATTTTGTTCAGTGTAAATGATGATAATAATAATAATAATAATAATTTAACAATAAATAAAGGAATGTCATGGATTTGAAAGGTAAGTTAGCAAGGACAACTTCCTAGTACCATTCCTACTACAATAAGATGCAGTGCTGATGGTGCTTGTTGTTTTTTTTTTATTGTTTTTTCTTTTTTGCCTATACAAATATATGTATGGAAGACTGGGCCTGTAGTTGTGGGAGGGGCTTGATGTCCCTACTTAATGATCACCAGACCTCTCTCCATTACCATTATTGGTCTGGTGATTTGCATACCTTGACATCCAACCACAGCAGATCGCCATTTTGCTTACCTTACCGCGTCGTTACCTTACCTGCTCTTACAGAGGCTGCCCGTTCCTGTTCCGAGACTTTTCAGCCATCCCAGGCATCCGGGATACTTCCCCTCTCCTCCAGTCTCTACCACTTACTATCCTGAAGCTGCTGTAACAGTAAGTTATGTTGACCTTCGCGATCCTGTTGTGGGCGAACAGCATCATCACGGGTCGACTCTATACTTACCTCTATTTCATATGCTTTTCATGAGGTTATTCGTTAACTTTCATACCAACGTACAGTTTGGTAGTAAGTCTAATTATTCCAATGCTTGTTGTTTCGTATGAATTGGCTTTCGGGAGTTTGCGCTCACCCGTTTGCGCTCACCCGTTTGGTACATACGAACGAGGTTTTACAATTCATACAGCATGTCTAATATATTGTTCGGTTAAACGTGGAAAGTTTGGTTGTTATGCGGCTCTTTGCTCCTCAATGGGGCCATTCGTATAATTACAATCGAATCCCCTATTATAGTTATAGGTATTTTTCCCAAGTCTATGCGAAACATTCATAATTGTTATATATGCTTAGTGGGCTGCCAGCCTCTAGAGGCTATAGGGGAGTACTGCATGTTAGATATTTTTCTGATCAAGATGCATTTTTCTGTTTAAATTTAATTTAAGCAAGTGCATTGTTTACCGATTTAGTTTCTGCCGTTTAGATATGTTATAACAAGATAATGTATTTTATAGGTTGTTGGGCTTGACCCTTTCTTTTGGCTGTATCTCTGAGGGCTTTTCAAGTCTCGTAGGTTCAGTTTGGCTCAGTTACAATTCCTCCACTTGCCTTAGGTGGGTCTTTTTACTTCCATCAAGCTAGTCATGCTTTATTAGAGGTTCTGATATTGGTTGTATTATATTGCAAATTAAAGGCTCTCTGCTATTAACTTTCAATCATCTCCTCTTTTTCGATTTTCTACGATTTCACATTGGTTAGTGCTTTTAGATTTTGTCTTGGGGTCCACGATCTGACCCTCACTACCTACATAACATAATATGTTTAATTTTTTTATTATATATATATATGGTTCTACAACAATATAATGTTTACTGACTCTTCATATTTTCTATCTGGTTCATATTGTGTAATTTTATATACTGTCATTATGGCTTCTATGCCCTGAACACAAATGGAAGGCTGGGCCTGTAGTTGTTGGAGTGGCTTGGTTTCACTACTTAAGGATCACCAGACCTCTCACCATTACCGTTATTGGTCTGGTGATTTGCCCCTCCCACCACTCCCTTTACTAGCAATAATACTCAGGTTGGGCCTCTTTTATTACAGGCCTACTGCATCGTCGGTTTTGGCACACCACAACCGACTGTTCATATTTTCTATCTGGTTAATATTCTGTAAGTTTATATACTGTCATTATGGCTTATGTGTCCTAAACACAAATATATTTATAATTGTGTCTGATTGTGTGCCTTTATGACTGTATGCCTGTCTACAGTTTTGTTTGGATGCCTATATATATATATATATATATATATATATATATATATATAGCAGTGATAATGTCACTGACTTAGAGTTGAGAAAACTCAGGTTCAAATCCTGGTCAGAATACCTTACCAGTAAGTGTCCTTGGGCAAGACACAACAATACGTATTTGCCTACCATAAATTGTAAGCTAGTTTGAGCAGGACCACTCTCTCTAATTATAAAGTTCTGCCTAATAGGTTGGTTGTATTCTCATAATAACCTACATAATTGCGTACCTGGATGTCTATTTCTGTATGATTAAACACCTGTCTGCATGTTAATGTCTTTGTACATTGAAGTTTATAATATATTTAGCATGACTTCAATAACTGAAGAAACAAAAAACAAGAAAAAAACAACCAAGGAAACATACAGACACATTTGTGAGAACGAAAAGTCAGTTTGTTAGTTTATTTACTTGCACAGCTCAGCCACGCTAAACAGTAAGAGGTAGGACACAGCTTTTAAAGGACATCTGTAGGCACCTAGATCACTAGATCTCAATGAAGTAGTCTGGGTGCAGTGACCCTATCCTTTTAATCCTGCAATGTGAAATATTGCCGTAGATATGGCAGTATTTTAATGCAGGGCTAAACACACCTCTAGTGGTAGGATGCAAAGAGGGGAGGATAGAATTAATCAATGCATTTGCATACACATGCTTACACCTAATAAATGTATCACAGTCTGCACATGCTATACTCAAACTGCATACGGTACATACTCACTGACACGCTGCATTCACACACTGAGGGTCCACAGAAATATAAGCCACATTCAGACACTGACTGCAAGGAAATGAACACCAAATTCAAACACTGACACTCAAAAGACAAAAATGCACCCCAACAATCACATTTTGAGACTTCTGTGAAACACCCTACCACATTCACACATTGACTATCAATGGCTTACATCCCTATTACTTGTCACAAATGTGAATATTTATCAAAGCATTCTGAAAAGTGATGGTTAAATTCCGTCATTATTTTGATTGTATTTGTTAAGCGGTTTTAATAGTGTGCCAAACTTAAAAAAGAGAAGTGAAACAAAGCAATTTTTAACCAGAAATAGTGTTGGAAAGATTGATAAATCAGTTGAGACCCTGAAAAAATATTGTATATTCAGAAATGACAGTGTGCAAAAATAAACAACAGATGAAAAAAACGTATTCGCCAAAAATGAGACATAAAAGTCAAATAGACCCAGAAGTGTCCCTGGAAATTGTTTTCTCATTTTGGCAACTATATATATATATATATATATATATATGTTATTGTTTGCTGTTTTTTTCTGCTGTGTGTTTTATTTTGAACATGTTTTTCTCCTTTTGTTGTTTCTATTTTTCATGTTCCATATAACTCTGTTTTCCATTGCATTACTGTTAGTGAACACATGAGATGTAGAGATACGACATAATTGTGACTTGCTGTGTCTTTCACCTATTTCCGCTGCTATAGATTTTTTTTTTCACATTCAACATTATTGCTTGTTCTCTTTTTACCAATTATTTAACTACACTATTTCGGCAGGTTGTTATATGGCATTTGACTTAAAGGCTACAATTGTTACCTGAAGTGTTTTATAACCTTAAGTTTTCTTTCTCTCATGTATGTTCTCTCTGTACTTTACACAAAATTGAATAAAATTTCAAAATGAAAAAGAAACAGACTAATGCTTTTTTCTTCGCATATCACCTATTTAAAGTTAAATAAGCAATACATATATATATATATTGATTTCCCTACTTAAGGATCACCAGACTATATATATATATATATATATATATATATATTTATATTTGTAATCAAAATTATTCAACACCCAGGTTTATTGTCAAAATGTGCAGTCTTTCAGCTGTTTCCAATGAACAATTCAGACAAAAGCAATCAAAATAGCCCAACACAACGAATGCTTCAAGTGGTTTCCCAAAATTCAACTGAAAATGCAAGTTATAATGAATTATCTAGTTTCAAAATTATTCAACCCCCTGAACAGTGGCATACTAAGGAGGGGGCGGGGGGGGCGGTCCGCCCCGGGTGCCAGCAGATTGGGGGGTGCCATGGCCAGCTCCGCCGCCCCCCCCCCATGCTGCAGCCGCCCGAGCGCTCTGTATTGAGCCTCAGGCGGCTGCAGCATTGCCCGGGCAGTGCGTCCATGAGGGCGGACCGCACCGCCCGGGCGCAGCCTGAGGAGAGGCTGACAGGAGGGAGCACTCAGCGCTGAGCGCTCCCTCCTGTCAGCTTCCTTTGCTGTAGCGTGGCCGAGCCCTGCAGCCCAGTATAGTCCGCGGGTACAGAGAGCAGCTGTCTCCTGTACCCGGCCGGACTAACAGGAAGTACACACTGAGTGAGTGTGCACTTCCTGTTAGTCCGGCCGCGGACTATACTGGGCTCAGCCACGCTACAGCAAAGGTAGTGGGGAGGGGGGTGAGAAAGGAGAGGGGGTGAGAAAAAGGGGGTGAAAAGAGGAGAGGGGGGGTGAAAAGGAGAAAGGGGGGTAAGAGAGGGGGGTGAAAGAGGAGAAGGGGGGGTGAAAAAGGAGGGGGGTGAAAAGAGGAGAGAGGGGGTGAAAAAGGAGAAAGGGGGGTGAGAAAGAGGAGAAAGGGGGGATGAGAAAGGGGAGGGAGGTTGAGAAAGGAGAGGGGGACGAGAAGGGGTGAGAAAGGAGGTGAGAAAGAGAAAGGAGGGGGAGGGAAAGAGAAAGGAGGGGGTGAGAAAGTGAGGGGGGTGAGAGAGAAATTAGGAGGGAGGGAGAGATATTAGGAGGGAGGGAGAGATATTAGGAGGGGGGAAAGAGAAATTGAAATTAGGAGGGGGGAAGAGATATTAGGAGGGGGGAAAGAGAAATTAGGGGGGGAGAGAAATTAGGAGGGGGGGTGAGAAAGAGAAATTGGGAGGAGGAGAAGGAAATTGGAGCGGGAGGAGAGATTGACATTCATCACATACACACAATGCACCCCTTGCACACAGAAAAACACACAATGCATTACACACACAGACACACATACACAAGCAATGCAACCGTTACACACAATGCATCCCTTACACACACAGAAACACACAATGCATTCATTACACACACTCAATGCACCCCTTACACACATTCAATGCATCCCATACATACACAGAAACACACCTTGCAGCCCTTACACATACAAACACAATTTCACACAATGCATTCCTTACACACATATCAGGACATCCCCTACACACTCCACCCCCTGTGAACAAACTCATTGGTGGAACATGAAGGTGGACCCTGGGACCCAGACCTTGAGCTGTGTAAAGGACCCCAAAAAAATGGAGCTGCTTCCCGTTCTCCCAGAACATTGATTTTTGTGACCACAGTTACAAACCGCCTCCAGAGAGCCTGTTCTGCACCACACCAGTGGAGCCAGACTGCAGCTAGAGCCCATCATCATCCTCATCTGGTTGTAAGTAGGCAATCTAGTATATTATTCGTGGCACTAAGCTCTAATTTACCTCACATTAAAGAAACACTATAGTCCCCAGAACCACTTCAGCTTAATGTAGTGGTTCTGGTGTCTATAGCCTGTCCCTGCAGGCCTTTTAATGTAAACACGGCGGCACTGCAGCACTGGCGTTAGTTAACATGGCAAATCATATGGGTGGGGCATTGTGATGTCACATGGGGGGGGGCGGCAAACTTTACTTTTGCCTAGGGCGGCAAAAATCCTTGCACCAGCCCTGGCTGGAGGGGGCTGTGTGAGCTGTGGCCGCACAGTGTCCCATGGTAGTTAGGGTGCCGTGCGGCCAGTACAGCTCACACAAGCAAACAGCTGATAAACTGGCCGCACGGAGGAAATGTGTATGTGTGACTGTCTGCCTGTGACTGTATGTGACTGTCTGCCTGTAACTGAGTGTGTGACTGTCTGTCTGTAACTGAGTGTGTGACTGTCTGCCTGTAAATGTGTGTGTGGGGCTGCAGGGATTTTGTAGAAGGGGGCGGGGGTTTTGTATTGGGACAGGAGTCTTTATAAGGGGGGATAAGCAGGGGATTTGTGGAAGGGGGTTGCGGGGGTTTTGTAGACGAGGCAGTACAGGATTTGTAGAAGGGACAGGACAGAGGTTTTGTAGGAGGGGCAGGACAGGACAAGGGTTTTGTAGGAGGGGCTGACAGCGGTTTTGCAAAGTTTACAAATTGTAAAAAAAAAAAAGAGAACCTTTAAAAATTTTTACAGGTTTTTTTTTGGGGGGGGGGAGGTGCCAAGCACAGGATCGGCCCTGGGTGCCAAATGCTCTAGGTACGCCCCTGCCCCTGAATATGCAAAATAGGTGTTGTCTCATGCACACCTGATGCAACTAATCAAGGGCTTCTTTAGTTGCACCAGGTGTACTAGAGCTGGAACACTTGAAATATCTGTACTTGTTAGGGATTTGTTGAGTGTCACATTTGACTGCATGTTAGAAATATGGCTAGGTCAAAATAATGCTCCACAAAGTTAAAAGAGAGATTATTGCCATTCACAAGCAAGGAATGGGTACAAAAAGATAGCGAAGGCACTGAATGTTCCTAGAGACACCTATGGAAGCATAGTTCGCAAGTTCAAAGTTGAAGTAGTGGTTACACTACCGGGACAGGGCAGAAAAAAGGACACTATCAATGGCTGCAAACAGATTTCTGAGAAGGCAGGTTGTGAAAAACCCTTGAGTGATTGAAAAAGACCTGCAGCAATGCTTGGTGGCAAAAGGTACTAAGGTTTCAGTGAGATCCCCACCCATGAACGGCATGTGGAGACTCTAATTATTAAAGGGGGGACCTAATGCATCCCTTGGTCCCCACCCATGAGCAGAAGGTGGGGATTGTAAATAAATAATGGGGGGGACTTAATGTCCTCCTCAGGTCACCACCCATGAGCGACGGGGGGGGACCTTAATTAAATATATAATGGGTTGGTCTAATGGCCCCCCCAGGTCCCCACCCATGAGCAGCAGGTGGGGACCCTAAATAAATAGTTGGGGGACCTAATGTCCCCCCAGGTCCCCACCCATGAGCGGTGGGTGGGGACCCTAATTATTAAAGGGGGGACCTAAGTCCCCCCTGGTCCCCACCCATGAGCGGTGGGTGGTGACCCTAATTATTAAAGGGGGGTCCTAATGTCCCCCCTGGTCCCAACCCATGAGCAACGGGTGGGGACACTAATTAAATAAATAATGGCGGGACCTAAACTAACCCTGTAAAATAAAATTTTATACTTACCATTTGATGTCTTCTTTCTTTTTTTCTTTTCTTTCTTCAGCCTCAAAAAAGGCCAAATAAAAATCCATAATACGCGTCGCAACTGTGAAAATAAAAAAAACCTGAGCACAAAAAAAAAATATGCAAAAAAAATATATATATCCGACAGTAAAAAAAATAACCCATCTTCACCCATGGAGGGCATGGCGCAGAATGAGCTCCGCAGTGCGGGGAAAGGCTTATAAAGCCTTCCCCCACCCTGCAATTAGACTCAGAGTGCTCTGACAGGTAAATGAAGAGACTGACAGGTAAATCTCCACATGTACCTGTCACAGCACTCTGATTGTTCTGAGTGGTCTGTGTCATTTTACGCAGCGTGGGAAAGTTCTTTGGAATTTTCCCATGCTGTGTAATTTTACTCATAAGCCTCTGATTGGTTGTTCGCTGTCATGTAAAACTGGATATATATTTATCTTGTATAGACGTGTAAAGCGTATGGTAAGAGTACATGTAAAAAGTAGCTATTTAGATCTCAATAGCTTTTTCATATTGCAACATTGTTATAATTTTTACTATAACTATTGGTTACATGTACTCTTACCATAGTTCTCTGTCACTTCTATATAAGACACTGCTTTTTATATCCAGTTTTAAATGACAGCGAGCAGCCCCTGGCACTGTTTAGGCGACATGCCCCGAGTAGGCGACATGCCCCAAGTAGGCGACATACCCCGAGAGTGACCCCCATACTGATTTATATTTAGTGTTAAATGACAGCGAGCAGCCACTGGCTGCTGTCTATTTAGGCAACATGCCCCTACTACACGGGGGAACCTGGCACAGGAAGGGGCATGCGGCAGGATTTAACCTTGTTGCACTGCTGCCCAGTCACTAGTAGTTTTAAATTTGTTTAGGCGACATGCCCCTACTCACAGGATTTAACCTCCCTTTTATTAATATGGGAGTCACAGTGACCCCCATAGGTTTTAATGCAGGGGGGTAGGAATAGTTATTTTATTACAAGGAGGAGCTAGTAGTGCTGCCGGCTCACTCCTTGCTCTTTTTTTTTGCGCATGCGCAGTGCTGTTTTCGTCCTAATGGATGAAAACGAATTATTTTTTAACTAATTTCTTTCGAAAATGAATGGTTTGCTGACGAAATTCGGGATTGCCAAATGAAATTTTTATTTACTACAAAATCATTTGTACGAAACGAGAATTTCACTGGTGCACTCCATTCTGGTAAGTACTGAAGCTTGCTGAATTGTTTCATGGGTGAGGAGTATCCTAGCTTAACCCCAGTTTATAAGTTCACTTAGGAACATCCACCTGGCTGTCAATCAAACAGCCCTGGAGGTTTGCAGCCTCCTTCCGTTACCTCCCCTGAGCTAATAGAAGTGGCAGGCATGCTCAAATAGAGTGTGCCTACTTCCTCGCCCAGAGACCTCAGACCAGCTCCTCCATACCTCAGATCAGATGTGCATGCGTGCATGAGCCGGCAGTTGCAATGAGAAGCCTCTGATTGGTTATTTCCCTGTGAAGAGATTGAAAGGGAAATAAGATCTGCAGCCTTGCAAGTTCTTTTCAGATACACCCTAATGAATATATGCAAAATGCATGCATATATTTATTGGGAGTATATCTATCAAACAGTGATTTTGTTTTTGTTTTTCGCCCGGTTGGGCAGTGAAGTGTTCCTTTAAGCTCCAATTTTCTCTTTTTGAAGTAACATTAGTAATCAGTTCAGTGAAAGAATTTTGATGTCTTTTCCCCTACAGTTTGCAAGTTGGTTGCAGAGCCGGATTACCCATTAGGTGGCCCAGGTGGCCATCTAGGGTCCTGGCTTAGACTCAGGTGGGACACTGTCAAGGCCTGGTGCCTGACTGAGTGGACCCCCTTTGAGCTGGCAGAGAGTTCAAAAGATGTCCCTGCACTCTCTCATTCTTTCACTTCATACCCAATATTAGGTATAGACCACTTTTAGAGTGCCCTTGCGATGTCCACTGATGCTACTGGAACACCAGGGAAGGCAGGCAGGAGTAGGGGGGGTGGCATGCACAAACACCATTTAGACTCTTCTAAACACACAACACTCAGGCTCCCAAACACACACAACACTACGCATACTCAGACTCCACTAAATAAACACACAAGTCAGTCACTACACAAGCATACTCAGCCTCCTCCCCTCACCCTCCTCCACACACACAACACTCAGCCACTACATACACTCTAACACAACACTCAGTCAGCATGCACACCACACAGAAACAAAGTCCAGGGTGCCAGGAAGGGGAACCAATCTGGCACCCTACCTAGGGCCCTGGGCAACATTAATCTGTCTCTGTTTGGTTGTCAGAATCCGCTGAATTTCTGGATCTATGCCCAATGTCCAAACCTTGAAATGATGAGAATGATGTCACCTTTGTACTTTTGTACACCTATCAAATTATTTATATCTCATATTAGATGTAGTTAACTTGCCAAAGCTATTTAAAAACATGCTCTCAATTTACATGTCTGATTTGCACTTAGCTCCCTTTTAAAATGTCCAATTAACATAGGGAATGTATGTTTTACTCCTCTGGCAAATTTGTATTTATTTTAAATTTTATTCCCAGTGTCTTACTGTCTTTCATGCTTGCAATTACTGCTTTACCAGTGAAATGATAATTATAAACCCAAACTGCAATCACATAGATGAACGAGCTATTATAATGATTTGACCAACATGCTTGACTGAATTACATGAAGCTTTTATTCTTTGTGTGATGATATTGTCGCCTCTTTGGAGGGGGACGGGAAGGGAGGGTGAGATTATGCTGAAACATAAAGCATGTAAAGGATTCAAAAAAGGGATATAACCAGCACAAAATATCCATCTTCTAGTCTAAAAGAAAGCAAGACGGTGGTGTGTCAAAGGTTAACTAATATGTCCTTTTTGAAAGCATTATCTTTGAAAATTTTCTTTGTGTAAGTTGCAGTTTATGCAATTTTATTTTTAATGGCAATTAAAACATGATTACCTTTGAATCCTCTGTGATGCTTAGCTGCTTAGTAACCAATTCTTTGAAGAATACTTGCAAATAATTTTGCAGATGGAGCAAGGAAGAGCTTGATCATTTATTTTATTTTTATTCTCAATCAATGTTGCTTCACTTAAAATGATTGAGCCCTGCTTTCTAGTGTGAATAAATAAAACTTCAAACAGAAAATCTATCGCTAGATAGGCTTGCTCTTTAACACTTACACACTTATGAGAACACATGCAATATAACCGCCATTTTTTGAGTGCTAAGTTGTATTTCTGTCAATAGAGCATATAGCGTGATGAACTGATTCAATGCAAAATAGAGATTATTTCCAAAGGTACTTATTGTCTTGGTGATACTGAATAGTGCACCCTGGCACCATCCCCTAATTTATTCTCAAACTTGGCATTCAGCTGCTACTTTAGCTCAGCTGCATTGATCATGTAAATGTGCACTCTTAATGTCTATTTTATCCAAACTGAGCCACATTAATTAACTCAGCACTCTCAGCCAGTCACTGTAATCCAGGATGGCCTAAAATTAATATTGATAATATTCATATTAATTACATGTTAACAAGGTGGCCATATGGAAGCTGTTACTGGGAACTGGAATAAGCCCAAGTTATATCAAAATGTTCCTAAATGGTTTTCCATTAAATTGGGGGACAGTTCCAGGACATCCTAAAGAGCATAAACACTATTCCAAACTGAAGTGGCTGAGTTACTTGGGATGCACTGTTAATTTCCTAAAGGGATACTATAGTTCCAGAAATACAAAAGCCTTCCCTGCTCCCCCCTCCACTCCCCCTCCCACTTGAATAAAGGAATACAGGGTTAAAAAACCCTTTATTTACTTACTTACCTCCTCTGGTATCACGCGACGAATGGCGCTAATGCGCGGAAAATTAATGCTTCCCTATGTGGAAAAAGCTGACACTGCATGTCCTCGTGCAGAGTGTGAGGATGCCCAGCCCAGGACCAAAAGTCCAGAAACTATGAATGATAGACAGCCACTGGAGGCAAACTTGGTGCTGCAATGTAAACATTGCAGTTTATCTGGAACTGCAATGTTTTACATTGCAGCACGAAGTGCAATACGGACAGTGTGCCAAGACCACTTCAATGAGCTGAAATTGTCTGGGTGTCCTTAGTGTCCCTTTAAGGATCAATGATTAAAAATCCTATAACAAAATGTACTAACCCACAAAATATGAAATATGTATGACATTATATATACTAAAGTATAAATGGACATAGAGGGTCTTGTTAATTTTTTGGGGAGTGAGTGTGGGAATATCTAGGGGCAGGGCTGGTCTAAAAAAAAGTAGGTGACTTACTAATGAGAATTAATGCAACTAAAATGTAATTTCAAAACAAAAACAATGTATCTAATGTACACAAACTGATTCCTAAACACACTTATTGTAGTTTAAAGGGACACTATAGGCACCCAGACCACTTCAGATTATTGAAGTGGCCTGGGTGTAGTGTCCCAGTCCCACTTAGTCCTTCAATAGTAACCGTTTTCCTAGCACTATAGTTTCCCTTTAAAGACAAGTTACTGTGAGTATTATTGCTGTGTAGGTTTGTTATACACTCATACACACCAACAATATAGAGCTCCTGGACATTAGGTAGAAAAGAGGTTCAGAGGGATTTGGGCCCAAAACAGGGACACTTGGGAGTTAGGGCAATGTAGTGACTTTGAGGGTCAGATTGTGATGACAGCCTTAAATACCATTGGTGGTTAGGGTCTGAAAGAAGCACCTGTTGATATACTCAGTAAGCCATTCCTGCTTGACCTACATGGGCAGTGTTACAAACTAAGCTCACTAAACACTAAATGCCTGTGAAAACACACTATTACCTAAAATAGCATTGGTGGCCTGCTATGCTATAGCAGAAGACTCAATACATTCCTCTCCTACAGTATATCAGTAAGTTTATATCCTAAGTAGATGACAATATGCAAATGAACAGGCTCACTGCACTCATTGTCATTATACCGCTACTTCTATATGGTCAGGGGACCTTCACACGAGTTCAGAGATTGGACTAATCTATTTCACCCCTCTTTTTTGGGGGGCTATTGGGCACAATTTCAAAAGTACATTCTCTCTTCCCCTACTATCTTTTGGTATATGTTTATTTTTATTTGTGTAGCTAAACATTACACGCAACACTATAATTGTATTTAAAGGAGGAGACTATATTTAAAAGAAGGAAAACTACCACAGCAAGAGGACATAGTCTTAGATTAGAGGGACAAAGGTTTAAAAATAATATCAGGAAGTATTACTTTACTGAGAGGGTAGTGGATGCATGGAATAGCCTTCCAGCTGAAGTGGTAGAGGTTAACACAGTAAAGGAGTTTAAGCATGCGTGGGATAGGAATATGGCTATCCTAACTATAAGATAAGGCCAGGGACTAATGAAAGTATTTAGAAAATTGGGCAGACTAGATGGGCCGAATGGTTCTTATCTGCCGTCACATTCTATGTTTCTATGTTTCTATTACAGGATTTTGCCTTTGGTGAAAATTAAAATAAATACATTAAAAATAAAAGCATTTGGTTATAAAGTTATAAAGACTGCAAGCTTGTTACTGTTGTGTACTGTGTCAAAGTATACAGAGTAGCAAAACATGGTTAGCAATTTATTAAAATATATAGTGTGATACTGTAAATTTATTGTTCTCCCAAAACCCCTTCCCCTTAATGAACCTCTTACACAGTATATATGTGGTTGTTATGCTGTGGTTGTTTATGGTATATTACCACTCCGTCAATGTGCTCGGTGAGACCAATTTCCGAGCAGAAGCTGGGATGAGTGAGTCGAAGAATTGAGGACCACTATTGCCACACACACGGCTGGACAACTCTTGGAAGCTAGGAAGCTGCTCTCCACATGCTTACATTTATATTTACATTCGTTGTCTGTTGAGGATTTGGGGAAGTTATTTTTATGTATAGCTGCTTAATTACAAAATTGGATTATTTTTAAAATTGATATATGTTATCTATTTGCGTTCTCTTGTGTACTTGTGTTATCCAATTAACATTAAGAGGGTGGCTCTTTATAAAGGGAGAAAAATACACTTTTGCTGTGTTTTTGGAAATCACATTTTCCTATTAATGTTGCTCCAGCTGTATGAATCAGTTATTTAACATAAATCTCTTGAGTTGGGTATACAATACAATATGTATAGCACGTCAGTCAATATTTGAGAAAAATTCTATTCTCAGAAGATTACAATTCAGATTAGAGTTTTGAGTATTTATAGAAATGTATGAAAAGAAAACATTATTCTTTTTATGCCCATTCATCAATGTACGTACTTGATATAACTTGATATAGCAGTTCTTTCATCAATGTTTGCTTTAAATACTATATCTGTGCACCAAATACTGAACATTTAGAAAGAAATCACAACAGTGTGATTCCATGAGTCGCATTAATCAAATTTAAAATATCTATTATAAATGTTTACTCTAACATAAATCAGCGTAAAAGATGTGTGTATGGTGCATGCGCAGTCAGGCATTCTCTGCTCATTGGGTTATCATGAAGCTATTCATGAACACGACAATAGGTTATCATCTCACTGAACATGCCACACTGACAGTGCATTACAGCTATGGGGATGCTGCTTATGGATTTATTTGTCTGAAGTGGGGATGTTTGTGTGTGGGGGGGGGGATGCTGCTTGTGGGAATATTTGTGTGTTGTGGAGATGCTACTTTTGGGGATGTTTGTGTGTATGTTGGGGAAGCTGCTTTAAGGGTTGCTTGCGTGTGTGAGGTGCTGCTGCTTGTGTTGTTCTGAGTTGTGTGTGGATGGGGCTGTTTGTGGGGTAGTAAGTGTGTGGGCATGTAAAAAGGGGATGTATGTTAATAGGGGCTGTAGTGTGTTTTAAGGGGGATATGGCTGTAGTGTGTGTGTGTGTTTGGTAGGAAAGGGCCTTTTTGTGTGTTTGTTGTCAAGGATAGTGGGTTTATAGGGGCTATAGTGTGTGTTTTGGGAAGCAAAATGGAGCTGCGGAGAATGTATGGAGAATCAGATCCGTAGTGTATGTGTGCAAGCAAGGCTGTAGTGTGCATTTTGGGGTGATAGGGACTAATGTGTGTTTGTGTGTGTTTTGGGGGAGACAGGGACTGTTATGTGTATGAAGAGTCAGGGGAGCGGCTATGGCTGTGGAAAAAAATAAGTGTAGATACCATAGTAGGTAGATGACAAGGGCTGTGATGGGTGGGATTGTATAAGAGCACTGGGGAATTGTATCAGAGCATTGACGTGGCAATCCGTGGCAACATTATGATAAAATATCGAGATCTCCCCTGTCGACTTGCCCGGTCCCACAGCAGGAGATCTGGCCTTGATCACCCCACCAGCCGAGCCGCCCCTCGCTTGCCTGCTACTCCAAGTCAGTGATTCGGTGGCCATAAGTGAGAATAGTTAGAAATTCATTGTGAGCTCTAAGTGAATTATACATTTAAGGACAAAGCCGTTGAATTGGAAAAATTCTCCAAATCAGCTACAAGTCCAGTTTGGCTACTTTTTTCTTAAATATGAAATTCATTTTGAACTCAGAACAATTTTCACTTTAGTAAAAAACCCTGACAGGTGAATTATTAGGCCATGATTAGAAAAAAAAATATCTCCAAGTCATGCTTTAATTTCAGTTCAGCTTTGAATTCCCCAAAATCTCTTTATTTTAGTGTCAGTTTTAATCTCATTCAATGACATACACTCACGGTCTGTGGATAACATAGTGAGCACAAACCCACTCACTGGATTAGATCTCTATTCCACTCACTGAGTGAGCACACTAATATTTTTTTTTATTGTATAAACACAACAGCTCGCAATGCATTACAGTGATGGGAGACAAATAGTGATACATTGTGTACAGTCTCCTCCTGTTTGAGTAGTAGGTATACTGTGTTCAATGTGCTCATTGTTTGGCAGTGACAGTATGTAATGATCACGGTGTCCTAGTATTGCTGTGTGTGTGTGTGTACACATAGCAGTGTGTGCACCTGTCAGGGACTCTTTACATTTACTGGCACAAGCGACGATGTCCTTATATTTTAAGAGCACCAGGTGCTGACATTAAGCCTTTTGCAGCAGCTATAATTGTTACTAGTTGCCCTCTAAAACCATTTGCCCTTGGTAACCCTCATCATTCATTCCCCAGCAGAGAAAGGGTGAACTGTATCCTGGAGAGGGTTTACAACACGCTATAGAATGTCGGCAGATTGTTTCCCCGATAAGAAAGGGGTTAATCAGACTCATCCCTCTCCCCACTTACAGACATCTTTTATCCACAAACACCCACAGAGTAACCCACAGCAATAACCAACTGACATATAAGGGAATGTATGAAGAGAGTCCTTGAGCCTTGTCCAGATCGGTCTCCTGTAGCTGCTTCTATTCTGCTTCGTCACCTCGAATGGCTCAGCAGACCTACAGCTCCCCATGTACAGACTGCAAGTTCTCTGACCCAACAACGGTGCATTTGATGCATGCCTTCTACAGCCATCTCTCTGCCACTTACCTCTCCATGCAGTGCCAACAGCTCTCTGTCACTTACCTTTCCATGCAGTGCTTGCAGTCTTTCTGCCACTTACCTCTCTATGCAGTGCTAGCAGTCTTTCTGCCACTTACCTTTCCATGCAGTGCTTGCAGTCTTTCTGCCACTTACCTCTCTATGCAGTGCCACTTACCTCTCTATGCAGTGCCAGCAGCTCTCTGTCACTTACCTCTCTATGCAGTGCTAGCAGTCTTTCTGCCACTTACCTTTCCATGCAGTGCTTGCCGTCTTTCTGCCACTTACCTCTCTATGCAGTGCCAACAGCTCTCTTTCACTTACCTCTCTATGCAGTGCTAGCAGTCTCTCTGCCACTTACCTCTCTATGCAGTGCTAGCAGTCTCTCTGCCACTTACCCCTCCATGCAGTGCCACTCACCTCTCCATGCAGTGCAAGAATGCACTCTAGCTCTCGCATTGCCTGTCTGCTCCCTAACATACACAGTGATTCGCAGAGTCCTTCTAAAGCGTGTTACCAGTGGAGCTCTTACCTCTCGGGACCGAGCACACTGGCAGTCTCAGTATAAATGCTGAGAGAGTCTCAGTGATGTCCTGACAGAATAAATCAGCCGTGTTACCTCTCCAGCTGCTTCTAAATCGAACATTTAAAATCATTCCCCATCTACAAAGCACGAAATCCCTTGATCTCACTTATGATCACTGCAACTGTTACACAGCAAGTGCACTATTGTTCAAATAACAGAAAAATCAGCTGTTTGCTCCCTCCTCCACAAGCTTCATCTGTTCATACACATCTCCCCTCTTCAGAGACTGATATCATGGATATTTTTTTAATCAGTTCCAGAGGAATCACCACATTCTATTAACATCTGGAACTGAAAAGGTTAACACATATCCACTGTCCTTTGCATCTCTTAAAAAGTCCATGATTTCTTTCTTTTTCAAAAATAGGTGTCTTTAATAAACCTTTCCTTTCCACAGGAACCATCACACTTTACCAACCCCTGAAACTGAAAAGGTTAGCATACATATACACTTTCAATGTTCTCTCTCAGCATGCCTCCACAAAGAGCCTGTGTGACAGAAAATGTTATATACAGCCTGTGACTGGAGGGGTTAATATAGTAAGGCTGTTCCCTGGGCATGACACAGTGTGTGCACGTTCTGAGATAAGGTAACAGATCTCTGAGGGTGACACAATGTAACAGGACAGCTTCTCTCCCTGGAACCCCTGGACCTGGTTCAAGTCTCCAGGGTCCACGCCCACTGCAGCAAAGCCCCGCCCTCCCCTATGACACTGACTTTAAAATCCCATTTCCCCCTCTCATAGTATAACTCTGGAAACATGAATCACACTGCAGGCACTCGCCAGCACAGGGACATCACAACTGATCTCTGAGCTGTTAGACACTGCACAGCCTTCCTTATCTCTTCTCATCAGAAACTACTTCTCCTGTATTCAACATTGCCATTACTTTATTTGTGCAATTTGTACATTTCTCTGCAGCAGTAGCAGCACCTGATCAAGATCTGCATCTCTGGGTCTGAGAGCTGAACTCCCATCACCTTTTTATTATATCCTTCTAAAAAATCAACTTATCCCTCTATCTGTTAATTTGCATTACTCTGGATACAGAAAGCACCATCATTGGGACATATTCAAAGTAATGCCATGGTACCCTACAGTTGATCCCACCTTGGTGTTCACTGGACTGTACAAGCTTTGGAAGAATTCCAACAAACTGTTGAACACAGACACTCACAGACAATGAATGTCTCCATGCAGAATTCCTCATTAAACAATGACACTGGGATCAATGGCACCATCACCAACCCATTTCTTCAGCCAGCCTGGCAGATAGCTCTCTGGGCTGTGGCATATTCCATTATAGTCATTGTTTCGGTGGTTGGAAATATCATTGTCATGTGGATCATTTTAGCACACAAAAGGATGAGGACCGTCACCAATTACTTCTTGGTTAATTTAGCTTTCGCTGAAGCCTCAATGTCTGCTTTCAACACAGTGGTCAATTTCACCTATGCCATTCACAACCATTGGTACTATGGGCTCATATATTGCAAATTCCATAACTTCTTCCCAATATCTGCTGTGTTCTCCAGTATCTACTCCATGACTGCTATAGCCCTGGACAGGTGAGAGATCTTCTATTAGCCTGTCTATACAGAAACAATGCATATTTAGCCTACAGAGAACAGAACAATCACAGAGGTAGCCAACCACTATCAGTGCAGCTGCCCTGGACTCCAACTCCTATCACATTCAACCAGACATGGGCTTGGAGTTTCAGTTCACGACAGCTGGAATGCCAGATGCTTGGTACTTTAGGGAAAAACCATATGACACACTTGTTAATAAAGGGATTCCTCAAAGTTCAGGATAAATGTAACTGCTAGAAATACAATCATTCCTGTCCAATGGGAATGGCCAGGGATAAAATGAGAAAATTCTACTTTACAGAAAAGGTTCAGTACTAGAAAAACTCAACTGATGCATAAAAGTTGGCACATAGTGATATATATCAGAAAGTGTATGGTACAGTGAAAATGTTTCCTCCTTTCTATATTCTTGTATGTTAACCTGTGTATCTTAATGCTATATATATGGGACATGAAGCTCATTAAAATGTAGAGGTTAAGTTACCATAAAATATGTAGTTTTTATTGTAAACAAGTACTGAAGAATTCAAATGCATATATGCTGCAGAATTATTATAATTATTAAGTTTATTAATAATAATAATACGCATTTGTACATTTGTATCTTATTTTGTTGTCACTCTGCCATCTTTGGTCAGAATATTTAGGATCCTCATTAAAGGTGTTCTTTCCTTACATGCTTAAAGCTAAGTAGTATCTTATTATTATTATTATTATTATTATTATTATTATTATTATTATTAATTTAAACCTATCAAGGTTTTGACTTGCATTATTTATTTTGGTCCATAATGCTTCCGACATAGTAAAAGGAACAAGTCCTCGACTCCTCGGTCCACTAAAAACTGATGTATTATGATATATAGATTATATTCTATAAGATTGAATGTATCATTTCAAGATATACAATTTGAAATAAAGGTAGCGTATATGTGAATAATTTTCCAGTGATATTGTTTGTTTGCAAATACCTAAAAATTATTTATAAAAAATATCTGACGTCTGACATAACCCTTGCTTACTCTTTCATCAATGAGCAGATGAGAAACTCTTAGTATGTGTTATAATATTAGTATATATGTATTATTCTAGAATTTAAATCTATTATTCTAACTGCGTTCCACTAGTGCTTACAATTGTATGAATTTTATATTTTTATATATGTATAGGCTTGTAGATCATAGCAAGTACAAAATCAGCTAATTTAGGGATGTCCAATCCTTGGACCTTCATCCCTTGGCTTATAATGCACTGACAGCCATTGTAGGGCCATATTTGGACACCTCTGCTATCGCTGTAATAATGGGTTAAATCTTTTGTTTCCTTCTAGTGTGAGCATGTTTATTGTTGCCAATGGACTGAATATGTTTATCTGAGAAAATGTAATCTGCTTTTTCTCTCCATTTGTTTTTCTTTTGGATATAAATGTGTCTCGTGAGATCCAGTCCAAAATAGATAAGGTTTATTAGGGTCAGCACAAGTCAGGTGTGTATGGGTGAAGCTTTCCAGTGTTCATTCAGTATGTGTAGTGGTCTAACAGCTGACAGATTGTAAGAATATGCAAGTAACCTGTATGAGTGTGTGCAGACAAATACGCAAACCATTGTGAATGAGTGTGAGACTCTTGGACATTATAATCTCAATGTATCCATTCTGATAAAACATTTTGTAATTAAACTTGTGCACTAGAGGATGTTTTTTTTTAGCCTGGGGTGTAATAAACAAGGCCCACCAAAGAGTTACATCAGTACTTGTTTAAATTTAAATATTATTTATGTATGGTAGGAAGGATTACCTGTTAGAATGTTGGTTTTGGGGTACTTGGGTGGGAGAATCTTTGGTACTTGGTTAAAAATGCATTAGAAACAAAGCCCTGTACAGGTAATTATTAATATTGGCATTTATATAGCGCCAATTTATTCTGCAGCACTTTGCAATATTATAAAAGGGGAAATTTAACAATAAATGAGACAATTACAAAATGTTACAGGAGCAACAGGTAGATGGAAAATATGTGTGTAAGCCGTGGCAAAATTCATCAGCAAGCTGTAAGTGTGAGCATTGTACTGTCTGACAGATTGAGTGCATGGACACAAGTCTGTTGTATATGTGATGAAAGAATGGGGAAAAGGAAAAACGAACATGAGTATCCCAGTTTTCCGTTAAATGAGATTGATCAGTAGGCTATATGAGAAAACTGTGAGCAGTGTCTTTTGCTTTATGGAGAGTGTGTGGGTCATGCTAGACGATCTTGGACTACATTTCCCCTGATGTTTTGCCAGCATTTTGGCTGGAAGAGCATTATGGGAGATGTAGTCCACGGCATCTGGAATGCCAAAAGTTGCCCTCCACTGATCTAGGATATGAGAACTTGATCGCATCCTGTGTATGTGTGTGTTTGGTTGTCTAAAGCTCTGGAAAGGTGTATTTTGTTTGTATAAAATGTCGCTTTTTCACATCTAGAAATATACTGTGTATGTTTCTGTAAACATTTCAATACGTGGAATAGCAGAGCCCTCTATAGTCAAAACCTTCATTGTGAAAGGCAAAGGGAAGCAACAGAAAACATATTCATAAAAAAAAATCTATGGAACAGTCTGGGATGTGCATTCTGTGTGTATGTGTGGGATCAGCATCAGATGTGTATGTGAGAAGTGTCTTTTTTTAGTGGCTGTTGTAGGTATCATCCTGTAGGACTGTGAGTAGCTGCTACCACCAGTTAATCAGACAGAACCCTGTGTGTTAATGAGAAGGAGGCTTTTATATATGAGATGTAGGAAGCGTACAGGAGAATACATGTGTGAGTTTGAGGACCAGGTATACAGGAGACCAGTGGAGGCTCGTTCATAAGTGGCAGTAGTGTAGGAAGACTTTTGATCCTGAGGAAGGGTGGGTAAGGTTAAAACATATTGGAAGAAAGTGGATTCACATACTTGCCTATGTGTGTGTTAAAATAAAAAATAAAAATAAATTCTGTACTATGCTTCAGTGCTATCCCATTGACTTGCCATTTGGGCAGTAGAGACAGCTGCCATGTATTGAGGCATGCTTTTGGTCTCTCTGTCCATGGGCAATCATTAGCTCATAGCACCAGGGAGTGTCCAAAGGAGAGAGAAGCAAGACACCATTTTGGAAGTAACACAGAGAGAGTACAAATGTAAGTGTATAAGATTATATTTCCCTCTCCCCCAATATAATCCCTGTCTGCAAGCAAAACACACTGCAGGACTGGGGCTGTAACTCTGAGGACTGAGCTGATTCTGATAATGACAGTATGAAATGTTTGCTGCTTCTGTTAAGCATCACAGATACTTCTTGGCTCTATGTTGCCATTGCAGATTGATGATATCACAAGCTCTAAAGTTAATGAGGAGTATATCATGATCCTTCTTCTTAAACCCTGTACAAATTGTGTGCTTAGAACTAATAGTGAATCCGGAGTAGCTGACATGTTTCATAGCTTCAGCAGCTGCAGCAACCATTACTAGAAAGCTGAAGTTGTCATAGGAGAGCACTATGGAAAATGAGATCAGAAAAATGAGAACTAGAGACTCAGAGAGGGGTAGAGAGCTATAGTTAGACAGAGAGAGCTAGAACATTAGACAGAGACCTTGTACTGTATGGATTTATCTGTATTGCAGCTCTGTGTAGTCCATCACAGCGGCTGTGTAGGATAGTTATGGGCATTATTGTGCCAAGTTCTGTGTTGCATTTCTGTATTTTACTCTGCTCTGTCTGTTGCATGGGAATGCCTGTAGTATGTACAATTCTGTGTATTTTATGGGCATATTTGTGTTGCAAACAGCTCTGTGTACTGTATTGGTAGTTCCTTTTTGTATTGGGTTGTTTGTATTATATGGGTATCTCTGTATTGTACCTGTCTATGTATAATGCATAGGTGTTTCAATTTTGTGTATTGTGTATATATATGTTTGTACTGTTCCTAACCTTGTGTTTTCTGTGGATATTTTTATATTATACCTGTTTCTTAATATTGTGTAGGTAACCCTGTACTGTATGCATCCCCAGACAGATTGTACAGGTCAGACAATGTTGTCTACAAAGTAAAGGGGAGGAGTCAAACTCCGGGGGAGGGGTCTGGCATCCCACCATCTTAATATAAGATAATAAATGGTTTGGAGGAGAAGTTGTACAGAAGGCTACAATAAGTGATATATAGGAGCAGCTGTACCGAAGACACGGACAAGCAGGTGTATAGCAGGGTATAATATGTGAGAGGGAGCTTCAAATGTACTGTAAAGCATCATGTGAGATAGTGAGAATCACTAACATTATAGTAGCATATGAAAGTGTCATTTATGCGAGAGAGAGGAACAGGTATACAGAAATATATGATGTGGTAATATGATGTGTTAAGGTTTTTAAGGTTATGGTGTTAAAGAGAGGTACAGATGTGCCTTGTGAGCAGGAGAAGGTATATGGAGTGTTATGTGAGAATAATAGAATGTGTTATATTGGTGCTATATAAATTCCAATAACAATGATTACAAAGGACAAATAATACATATAACTTGTTTTAACAAGTGTAAAGGCATGCATAAGGTGCCAATTGGGATTCTCAGTATATATATTTCTATTCAATATAGCATGTATACATGAGTTAAAAGTATACTAATCTGTAACATCCATCACCATCGCCTTGGACTTCCTGTTCTGAAGCTGTTGTCACACTAGTCCACAAGACTTTTTCAGAATCCCCCTTCAAAATCTTTCTACACCTCTCCTGGTACTGTCTCCCATGGCATCTCTAAAATCCATGTGCTCGTCCTGAATACCTCCACCTCTTCATCTCATGCCTTTCCCTTTTGAGCCAAATGAGAGGAAGAAGTGCATATCACATTTACTAATGAACCGTAGAATGCTATGGGAGTTTCTTATTCTCGGTAGGCAGGTCAGATTTGCATGTCAAATATATTTATATATGACAGGTTTAGTTAGGGTAGGAAAAAGAGTTTTTAGGGCATGTGGAGTATGAGGGTTATTTGCAAAGTACTTACTGTGTTTTCTGTAGTCCTGCCAGCCTCATATGATTGATTCTAGAGCTGCAGGAGCTGTTATACAATGTGCATCACTCAGTGCTGTTCTATAATACACTGTGTGATTTGCAGCACTAATTGCTGTTGCCGCTCCTCCTGCAAGGCATTTCCTGTATGAGAGGTTGTTATTTGGCAGCTGAGAAATGATCCTTTTCACTTCATGTTCAGCCTCACACACATTCATTAGAGGAGCTTGGATAGCACTGAGTTTTATTGCAGCTCTTCCATCAAGCATACGAGGCTTACTTGATTACAGAGAATACTGGCCAAGGCTTTTTGTACTTATCTCCCCACCAGCTCACTTAAACTCCAAAAAGGCACAATATAAAGTACTGAAAACAGGCACTCCATAGAGGACATGCGTCTGTAGGCAGTTGTCTACCCTGTCTAAGATGACACCTGTATCATAGAGGTTACCTATACAAAGCAATTCTAGATCAAAGATCTAAAAGGGAAACCATCAGCATAAATATTCAATTGGCAACAAAGGTGATTGCTAAACTTTAAAAAAAAAAAAAAATCTTTATTAATAACCTGATAGATAGATAGATAGATAGATAGATAGATAGATAGATAGATAGATAGCAACATCCACCACCCTTAGACAGGTTTGGTAAATAGATAACACACACACAGATACAGACACACAGACACACACACGTACATACCAGAGTAGGTGATAAATATCACAATCTGTGTTAACATTGATTAAAAATGCTCTATTATTCTATTATATTATCTACAGAGTTTCTGCCTGAGTAAAATTTATTTAATTATTGAAATCAGTATTTTTAGAGTCTCAGGAGGAACATTTGTTTAGCCGCAGGACACCTTGGAAAGGCCATTCTATCAGGCACAAAGCCACAATGCAAAGAAAAATCTCTTTAAAAATCTTTTGCCTCAGAGTAATGATTCAAGACCTCTTTTATTAATTGAGATAGATACAGAACGCCTTGGTTTGTTTTGCCTGTTTTATGAAGGAGTATTGTTTACAAGCAGGAGGCTGTGAAATATTTAGGGATGTTACTGACTGCACTCGATTAAACTGTGCACACATCTGTTCTTTCCTATCAAGAGAGCCATAATATTTCTTTGCTCTTTCATATCATGTTAAGGATACTCGAAACATAGAATTTGTGTTATGTTGTATTCTTGGGAACACAATTTTAATAATTCAGTTTAATAAATAGACAACAATATATGCAATGTTACCTACAATATAGCAGTGACCATGGGCACTGCTGGGTTCTAGAAACACCTGAGGCTTGACCCCAAAAGAAAACTTCATGTGCCCTACACTAACAGAGGTAGGGACATATCATGACAAATTCCACCTCTCTATGTTATGTCCTCTCCTCTCTACCTATGAGCAGAAGGCTACAGATGCTCTCCGAGATCTCCATGTAAGTATAGCGAGAAACAAGCACAGCCAGATATTCAATATGACCCTGCCATGCTACTGAACTAACAGAGGGGTGTGCTGTAAAGTTCCCCAGGACTCTCTGCCAATTGTCACTGGGTCACTGGGTGTACAACACTCTCCCCTTCGATACTACAGATATTTCTCTTTATAACACGTGGCTGCTTCCTAGTGTTAAATTAGAACTGAAGAAACTAACATCCTCTTGTCCCCTCCACAAAGAGCCCCACATTCAGGACTTCAGCTCTCAATCCACCACCCCCGTCCCCCTTATCACCTATTGCAGTGACTACTTATTGCCAACATAATGCAGCCAAGTCCTATAACAAAGATAATAGATTTTTTGCTTTTTTATGCCGTTCTAGTGTGTGTTATATTTTAGCTGATTATTTACATGTTGCATCTGTTTACTAAACTGGGGAATAAGTTGGCACGTTGCAAACATAGAATTAATCATATTAATCAAAATCAGGAAATGCACAAAAGACACTTATGTAGTAAAGGTTTTAATGAATGGGGCCCATGCCTCCTAAATATATTACTACAGATGCCGACATTTTTATATTACATAGAAACATAGAATGTGACGGCAGATAAGAACCATTCGGCCCATCTAATCTGCCCAATTTTCTAAATACTTTCATTAGTCCCTGGCCTTATCTCATAGTTAGGATAGCCTTATGCCTATCCCACACATGCTTAAACTCCTACACTGTGTTAACCTCTAGCACTTCAGCTGGAAGGCTATTCCATGCATCCACTACCCTCTCAGTAAAGTAACACTTCCTGATGTTATTTTTAAACCATTGCCCCTCTAATTTGGGACCATGTCCTCTTGTTGTGGTAGTTTTTCTTCTTTTAAATATAGTCTTCTCCTTTACTGTGTTCATTCCCTTTATGTATTTAAATGTTTCTATCATATCGCCCCGTCTCGTCTTTCCTCCAAGCTATACATGTTAAGATCCTTTAACCTTTCCTTGTAAGTTTTATCCTGCAATCCATGAACCAGTTTAGTAGACCATCTCAGAACTCTCTCTAAAGTATCAATATCCTTCAGGAGATATGGTCTCCAGTACTGTGTACAATGCTAAAAGTGAGGTCTCACCAGAGTTCTGTACAATGACATGAGCACGTCCCTCTTTCTACTGCTAATACCTTTCCTGCTTCTCAATTACAATGACTCCCTACCTTTAAGTCATCTGAAATAATTACCCCTAAATCCCTTTCCACATATGTTGAGGTTAGGTTTCTATCAAATATTCTGTACTCTGCCCTTGGGTTTTTACATCCAAGATGCATTATCTTGCACTTATTCACATTAAATGTCAGTTGCTACACCTAAGATCATTTTACCTAGATCATTTGCCATTTGGCTTATCCCTCCTTATCATTAGTATCATCAGCAAAAAGACATACCTTACCATCAAGACCTTCTGCAATATCCCTAATAAAAATATTAAAGAAAATGGATCCAAGTACAGATCCCTGAGGTACCCCACCAGTGACAAGACCATGCTATGAATATACTCCATTGATTACAACCCTCTGATGCCTGTCACTCGGCCACTACCTTACATATTTAACAATATTGGAATCCAAACTTAAAGATCGCAGTTTATTGATAAGCCTTCTATGTACAACAGTGTTAAAAGCATTACTGAAATCTAGGTAAGCAATGTCTACTGCACCAGCCTGATCTATTATTTTAGTTGCCCAATAAAAAAAATCAATAAGATTAGTTTGGCATCATCTCCCTGAAGTAAGCCTATGTTGTCTCTGATCTTGAAATCCATGTGATTTTAGATGTTCAACAATCCGATCCTTTAACATGGTTTCCATTACTTTCCCCACTACTGAAGTGAGGCTTACTGGCCTATAGTTGCCTGACTCCTCCCTACTACCTTTCTTGTGAATGGGCACAAAATTCACTAACTTTCAATCTTCTTGGACTACTCCTGTTAACAATGATTGGTTAAATAAATCTGTTAATGGTTTTGCTAGTACACCATTAAGCTCTTTGGGTGTATCCCATCAGGTCCCATTGACCTATTTGTCTTTATTTTTGACAGTTGAGATAGAACCTCTTCCTCTGTAAACTCAAATGTAACAAATATTCAACTACATGTATATATCTAGCACTATAATTAAGATTTATAAATGTTTCCTTAATTGGTGGGTATAAAAATGCAAGCTTAAACGATGCAGTCGTATAGTGAGCACTTTTTATACCAAGACACGTGATTCTAAATCCTTGTTCAGTAAAAGCAGCTATAGTATTAATTTACAATATGCCCCTAGTAAAGGCAATGTATAGACAGAGCACAAAAGGAAATCAAATTGATTGCTGTAGATCTCTTGAATTAATATATGTTGGGAACTGCGACAATGATTAGCTCCTGGTGACAGATCCTGATACACTTGGGACTCAGAGTTAATCTTACCATCTTAAAATTTCCTTGAATGCTGAAAAGAGGGCATTCCCTATAGGTATCCTGTTAGAACAGTGAAACCAAGCAGCACGTGATGGGGGAGGGGAGAGGGTACTTCATATTTCCACCCCCAGTTCAGTTTAATGTATTATTTTTTTTAAATATACCAGCTAGATGTCAAACCTTAGTTGCAAGAGCCAGGTGTAGTGACTGAACCTCAGAATGTAAGCACATACAGCCCAACACCTGTCCAGTAACAGAACTGCAGATAATCAGCAGAACAAAGTTTTGTGACAGTAAGCAACTGTTTTGGTGCTTTGTTTAGCATGATAGAGTGAAATAGACATAAGACATATATTATTATTATTATTATTAGTATTTATATAGCGCCAACTAATTCTGCAGCACTTTACAATTTTATGAAAGGGGGCAAATTTACAATAAATGAGACAATTACACAGTGACACAGGAACAATAGGTAGATGATGACCCTGCTCAAATGAGCTACAGTCTAGATGAGGTGGGGTACAAATACACAACAGAGCAGCAAGGGTGACAGCTACCAACAAGGTGGAAAAGTAGCAGAGCTGGAGGTGAGAGTGGAGTATGGCTCTTTAGAAGAGCAAGAGACAGATTTAGATAAGTGTAGATAGGTTACTCGTTGAGTCTATAAGCATTTCTGAAGAGATGTGTTTTGAGGGACTTCTTAAACAATTGAAGACTAGGGGAGAGTCTGATGGGGGTAGGTAGGCTGTTCCAAAAGAAGGGAAGTGCCTGTGAGAAGTCCTGCAAGCGCGAGTTAGCAGTAAGGGTGTGAAAAGCGAACAGGAGAAGGTCTCCAGAAGAGCGGAGAGACCAGGAAGGGCCATATCAATGAATCAGGGAAGAAATGTAAGAGGGGCTAGAGTTGGTTAGAGCTTTATAGATAAGGGTTAGTATTTTGAATTGACACCTATAGGATATAGGAAGCCAGTGTAAGGATCTACAGAGGGGTGAGGTATGGGAGGAACAAAGAGTGAGAAAGATCAGCCTGGCAGCAGCATTCATTACCGATTGCAGTGGAGCAGTTCGGCTTTTGGGGAAACCAACTAGGAGAGAATTGCAGTAATCCATGCGAGAGATTACCAGAGCATGAACAAGCTCCTTGGCAGCACCTTGTGTGAGAAAGGGGCGGATGCGGGAGATATTTTTAAGGTGGAATTGACAGGTTTTAGTAACATACTGGATATGGGGTGCAAAGGTGAGGACAGGATCAAAGATAACACCAAGACAATAAGCTTGCAAGGATGGACTGATGCAAGCATCATCAACTTGCAGGGAAAGTGAAGGAGGGGAATCAGCATTATGAGGGGAAAAAATAAGAAGCTCAGTTTTAGAGATTGAGTTTCAGAAAGTGGGAGGACATCCAATCAGAAATTGAAGAAAGGCCAGCAGTGACACGTTGCAGGACCGCGGGAGAGAGATCAGAGGAGGAGAGATATAGCTGGGTGTCGTCGGCATACAGATGGTAGCGGAATCCAAAAGAGTTAATGAGTTTGCCAAGAGAGGCAGTATAAAGAGAGAACAGAAGGGAACCAAGAACAGATCCTTGGTGGACTCCAACTGGGACAGGGCAAGAGGAGGAGGTGTCATTGCAAAAGGAGACACTGAACGAACGTTGGGAGAGATAGGAGGAGAACCATGAGAGGACAGTGTCACAGAGACCGAGAGAAAAAGTGAAAGGTTTGGAGAAGGAGGACATGATCAACAGTGTCAAAGGCAGCAGAGAGGTCAAGAAGAATTAGTATGGAGTAGTGGCCTTTGGATTTAGCTGTGATTAGGTCATTTGTAACTTTAATAAGAGCAGTCTCAGTAGAGTGGAGGGGGCAAAAGCCAGATTGAAGAGGATCGAGGAAGGAGTTGGAATTTAGTAACATGCTTAAGGGGAGCAGGGACAACACCAGATGAAAGAGAGCAGTTTAGGATGTGTGTTAAGACAAGGGGAGAGAATTGTGATAAGGTGGGAAGGCACTGGATCAAGCGGACAGGTGGTGGGATGAGAGGAGAGAAGCAAAGCCACCTCCTGTTCTGGAGCTGGGGAGAAGGGCTGTAGGGTAGGGAAGGAACGGTCCATGTGTGGTTGCGAGAGGGAGGCGCAAAGGGGGGAGAATTCTTTCCTTAACGATTCAATCTTGTCGATAAAGTAGCATGCAAGGCTATCTGCTATATTCACTCCCTCACTGCAGAACACTGCCTGGGAGAAGCCTGCTCTGTGCTTTGCAGTTACTATAACTCCACATTACACCTGTACAGGACAGGTAGCAAGTGTTAGAATGAGGGGAATTAGGAGAGTAGGAGAACAAAATGAAAGGGAGTGGGGAGAGATACAAGGCTAAAGGTGATATGGGGAGAGACATAGGATAAGAAGTAAATCGGTAGAGCAATAGGGTTAAGCTGGGCATGTAGGAAAAACAAAGATGAGGGAATTGAGACAATATACCGAGTTATTTGTATTATTATTATTTATATAGAGCTAACAAATTCCGCAGCACTGTACAATGGGTGATTTAGGAGGGGGTTGATGAAACACAAGATTATTGGGGTCAAAGAGTTAAGTTTCCTGTTATTTTATAATTCTGGAGTCGGCCAGCACAATTACTTGGGCCAGTCACAGATGAAAAGAGAGCACCAGCTTCGGGTCACACACAAAGCCTGGAGTTTGTCTAAAGTATTTTTTCCATCTGCCCTGCCTCAATGAGCATGATAAAATTGTAGTCTGAAGTTTGTGAAGAGCTGGCGCTTGCTTATATGTATGTGTTATCACTTTATCACCTCAAGCTCCTCTGGAACACAACAGCACATGGAGAGAGAGTGATATTCAAAAGGTACTATGTCACCTCCTGGCTACTAATCCTTGTTATAGTCGGGAAGATTTAGCTGTGTTTTGACGTGCCAGACAATCACTGAACCATGCTGCATCCCTTAGTGTGAAAAGCCTGGAGCCGATGCCATTTTAGTTTTCTCAAAATGTTTTCCATTCGGTCTCAATTATCACAAAATCCTGATTTCAGCTGCCTACTTTTCCTGTGGTAATCAAACTACACATCTTACTGACTTGTATCCCATATTAGCAGCTTAATTACCTTGGTTGTCACTCACATCTGCACTGTACACCTTGAGCCTTCTGGCTCTGAAGAGAGAGGAAATCCTACTGCAGTTTATGTTATGCATTCACAGTTCTTTAGTAATGCTGTAGAGGGTTTTGCTTTCATATATATAGGTTGTTCGTGACTAGAACATACTTTCAGCCACAAACAACTTAAATAGTTTTTATTAACCTGCTCAACAGGATCTTACAAATTGAAGCTATTTTTTTTTTTTATAATTTTAATTTTATTTGTTTTTCAGGATTATAATCGAAATTGGGGTACAGAAGGAAGCTAAGGGGACAATAGGGTACACATCAGGTGAAGGGAACATTCTCATTATGGTGAGCTAGGCCTTCCTTTGACTGGATACCAGCTGATACAAATCATAACATGTCAGAATACACAGGTGTTGAGATCAAGATCGGGAAGTCGGATAGCGGGCCTATCATTGTGTGTGTTTGGTTTTCGCTAACCCATTCTCTGTGGGCTTCTTGGATGCCTGTGCGTATGCCAAACTGATTTGTGGTCATTAGCTCGTAAGCCCAGTCTTGGTCTACCTGTCTAATAAGGTCGTCCATGGTCAGAGTTTGGGTCTTCTTCCATAACCTGGATATTACTAGGTTGGCCGATATTAAGATGTGGTAGAGTATGAGCCTGGTGTGTTTAGGGATGTTCCCTGGTAACATGAACAGAAGACAGGTCTGCGGGTTGTCTAGTTGTGGTGTTGGTAGAAACCTATGGAGTAGATGTGATACCGAATGCCAGAATGGTTTACTGGAAGACCACCATATGTGGAGCATGGTGCTCACCCCCCCACCACACCTCCAGCATAGAATACTGGTCTCAGGCCACATCTTGTGTAGTTTGTCTGGCACCAAGTACCAGTGATATAGTATTTTGCGCTGTAGTTTGAGATGCGTGGTGCAGGCTGTGAGCCCTTTGTGCGCTATGAAGGCCTGTTCCCATTCCCTGAAATTGAAGCTATTTTATGATATTTTGATGGCATTTACCACCGTGTTTAGAAATCATAGTGTGCAAATTTTTTCTTGGAATAACAGACCTGTTGGCCTTCTGTATTGTCATAATATTTGTCTTGCTCCACACAAATTTTTTTTTAATAAAATTTACATTTTTATACAATATTCAAATTTAAGCATATGATCCAATTGTACGAAATCCTATGCATCAGTGCTGGTTTTGGACCACTGTCCACTCTACCAGTTTTATTCTCTGGAGTCACACTTCTTGCACTGTGTGAATGCAATGCTGTGTAAATGAAACGCAGGACATGTTCTTCAATGCAAAATTTGTCTGCCCAGGGAGAGAGCCTGATTATCAACGAGTCCTGGACTGAATGCCCCAGGTTTCCATCTGTTACAAGTTTGTCTGTCTCACTAGTGACACGTAATGTGTCAGCGATAATGCACTCTGTGATTGCCTTTCCTGCCTCCTTCACTCCTGATATTCTAAAGAGTATGGGGATATGATTTAACCATGCTTTATGGGGATACGCGTTCTGGTTTGATCAGCTTAGTATGCACATGAAATGTTACTTACCATAAAGTATCCGTGTTGTTTTTTTCCTGACAGGTGCACTTTAAGAAGCTTTCTTCCCTAACCATAAAGCCATTACTTCTTTACATGAGACAGTGACAGAGGTTAGCAAAGGTCAGCTGCTCAAATCACTTCACCCTTATTGAGGAGAAAATGATTTGTGATGTGAAGGGGCTGATGATTCCAGCTTTATAGAATTTACATTACATAATGTCAATCAGCCACAAGCCAGAGATCACAGAGGGAAATACAATAAAAAGTAACAAACATATATGTGGATTTTATTATATTATTACTCTGTTAGGATGACATGAAGTGTTAAAGGCTGTAGGCGCCCTGAGCCATTCATCGCACTGAAGTGGTGTGGGTGCAATGATCCTGTCCATCTTAGTCCTGCAATGTAAAATATTCAAGTTTTTGAGAATCTGCAATGATTACCTTGCAGGACTAAGACTGCCTCCAGTGGCTGCCCCTTAAACAATGCTGGATGTCCTCATGTTCTGAAAGAGGACATCCATCATCATTGGATTCCCCACAGGAAAGCACTGAGGCATAAGGAGGCCCTAATACATGCGCCAAGCCTGCACATTAGGCCCCGCCATATGGGATTAGGTAATAGGTTGGAGCACCAACTGAAATCGGGTAAGTGACTAAAGGTTTTCTTTAACCTTTTATATGCAGGGAGGTGGGGGGAGGGCTGCAAGGGGGGTGGGGGCCAGAGGATATTTTTTGGCCATCACAGAGTTTAACTCTGTGAAACAACACTGGACATCTTCACACTTTGTCTGAGGACATCCAGCATCTATAAAATACTTTCCTATTTGAAGGCCTACTGCGTGCGGCACTCGCTGCCAGGGCCGGTGCAAGGTTTAAAGGCAGCAGTCTGGATAAGGGGCTGTAGTGATGGATATAGGCAGTAGTGGATGTTAGGTGGCAGTAGGGTCAGTAATAGGGCTTAGGACCTGCGATGGATAGTTAGGGGCAATAGTAGGGGGTAAAGACCTTTAGTGGGCTGTTAGGGGCAATAGTAAGGGGTTAGTGGCAGTAGTAGGTGGTAAGGGACATTAGCGAGGAGTAAGGGGCAGTGATGGGTGGTTAGGGGCATTAGTAGGGGGTTAGGGGCAGTAGTGGGTGATTAGGTACAATAGTAGGGGGTTAGGGGCAGTAGTGGGTGATTAGGTACAATAGTAGGGGGTTAGGGGTAGTAGTGAGTGGTTAGGAGCAGTAGTGGGTGGTTAGGGTCAATATTAGGGGATTAGGGGGGATAGCGGGTGTTTAGGAGCAATAGTAAGGGGTTAGGGGTAGCAGTGGGTGGTTAGGAACATTAGTAGGGGGTTAGGAGCAAAAGTAGTGAGTTAGAGCCGTAAGAGTAAGATAAATAACAATAACCAGGCTCCATTAGTTGAAGTAACATGAGTGTTAATCTTACAGAGATACCTATAGGGCTGGGGATTATTGCGAGAGTTATATTTAGCCAAATGACAGAGTCCTGTGTGAGGACTGCTGTACAAGGGGTCTCCACCCCGCAGCGCCCGTAATTGCAGGTTGATCTGTAGCCGTGCGGTATTGGGCTCTCCATCTCTGTGCTTTGTGAGAGCGGGTCCAATGGTACTCCGCTGGTTGGGGGGCTTTTTGTGTACCTGGTCGGGTGCTCGTGGATTTCTTCATTTAGGACCCTGGCCTGAGGCGAGGTCGAGTAGTCGTTGCTGCCTTGAGCATGGTGGTAAATGTGCCTCCAAAATTTTCGCTAAGAGCATCAAAGCGCACTAAAAACTCTCTCTCCATTGCAGTACAGCGGTACAGTACTGGTGTTGCTGAGGATGAGGAGTGGCGGCCATGTTTTGTGCACTATGGCGTTTCAGCGGGGCATCTTGTTGTGTGAGAGAGGTATGTTTCCCCAATGGTGACCGGGATAACCCCCACCGGTCTGTAAGGGGGGGGGGGGGTTGCCAGCAGACAAACCACTAATCAAAGCGAGCCCTGCACTGGGAGATCGGCCACCATCCCCGTCACCAGGCTGCTAGTCACGCTAGGCCGCATGTTTGAACAGTGGATTTCCTCGGTGCAGAGGAGTAGAAAGGACACCCACGAGTGCCAACTCGTTGTAAGATCAATTCACTATCTACTCCACTCTGAGTAGTAAAAGCTTTGATTGAACGCAAATGTTCAGGAGCTGTTAACAAACACATCTGGCCATCTTGGCTGTCAGGCCCCGCCCCCAATTTGAGATTTTTTTAACCTATGTTACTATGTAACTATGATGATTTGATGATTAATCATCTCTCTTTTGCTTTTGCTGCTTGACAGAGAAAAATGAAGTTTAAAGAAATATTGTTTTAGCTTCTTTTTGTAATGTTCATAAATCATACACAGTCAAAAAAAATGTTACATTTAGGCCTATAGTGATCATTTATATGGCAGACAGGGAAGACATTAGTAAGATTAGATGGCAGGCTTGAAAGTGATTAGGGAGATTAGGAGGAAAGTTTGGTAAGGATTAGGGAGTTCAGGCTGAGATTTAGGTAAGGATTAGGGAGATTAGGTAATAGGTTGGGTAGGGATTAGGGAGGTTAAGTGTTGTAAAATGGTGTGTACATTCTATTAGATTCAGTTCATTGTAACTCATCCTGCCAGGTCTCAACTCACCTGGCATGCTATAATATAGGACTGAGTAAGAGGAGACACATAAGGGGATACTTGGGAAAAGCAGAGGCATAAATTACGGTAAGGAGTGACACATGATAGTAAGGAGGGTAATGAGATAAAAAACTGGTTTGAAGGGCAATTATGGTATTAACAGACATGCATGGTTATAAAGCAGTAAGGAGACAAACATTCAAGTGTATGGTTGCAGGCGGGTGCAACAAAAGGCAAGAATTTGGAGCAGCATTTAATTTATTTATTTTTAATTACAGGGGTGGGCAATGGAAACTTCTGCCCTAGTTGACAAATATGCAAATTATGCTATGTTCTTTTTGGCTTATTTTAAGTACCGCACTACCCATATTAATTCCTATGAGTGTTCCTTTTCAAAGGGATAGGCATATACTTCCCTCATAAAGGATCAGGAAGACTGAAAGCAAGGGGACATGTAGTGTATTGTATGATAAAGAGTAATATTCTATATTTATTAAAGGTTAAATAGTAAACTACCAGAATTATCAGTTAACAGGAAATCCAGTGAGCAGATTATCTGAATGCACATCTTGTCTTGTCTTTATAGTTGTAATGTTCAATAGTGTATGTCAAACCTGCTCTATATGATTAGCAGATTATCTGAATTTTGCCTTGACTTTTAAGATGTACCTGAAAGGAAACTTTAATTGTTTATTTTATTATTATTAATAAAATATTATTATTATTATTAAAAATAAAAGATTACATGCAAAGTCACCTTGTTGTGTATTAATATGTAATGGATACATGTATTAGCTCTTTTCTTTGCTTCTCTTGGCTTACCATAGCAGGGTAGCCATCTTTAACCCCCTTTGCTCAGAAACACCACAGATCATGCACCATATTTTAACACGCCAAAGTGGATTTTCAAGATTCCCTTTACTTGGACATGATGTTAGAATTCATTAACACACACTAGTTCTTCCTTGACTGCATGTTTTTTTGCATTATTTGCTATTCTGGTGTGAAAGGACTGCACCTTTAACAGTGAAAAACGAACAAGGCTGAACCAAAATTTAAGGTACAAAGAAAATTCTTCAAGGACGTTACGTTTTCCACACTGATTAAATTTTGAGAGCTGTGAGAAGATTGCAGCAAACAGATATATTTATATTTTTGGTCTGATTAGCATTTTGTGCTTCAGACCAAAAAAAAGTTTGCAATTCCCACAGAGCAAGGTTAAGTCAGGAGATTAACTGAAAATAAATATTTAGTCAGATATATGCATTACAAAATAATACGCCAAAATGTGATAATATATGTAATCTTTTGTTTGAAATATTAATAAAAAAGAAAACAGTTTGCTCCATGATTGCCCCACATTACCACTTCAGTCCACTTTTTAGAATAGAAGACTTTTATAAATCTCCCCAATATTTTTTGTCTTAAAGTCAGAGTTTCAACTTTCATAATAACACTCTGTCACAGATCTTGACTAATTTCCCCAAAATGTATTTTAAAATTTAGGACAATTCAGTTTTAATTTTGAGTCAGGGCCCAACATTAGGTGCCAGACAGAATTGTCACTTAGGCCTCAATTTATTATTTTTTGATACGCTTTCCAAATGATTTAATACTATGAAAAATATTTTCATGGATTTAATTAATGATATATATTTTGATATTTAATATGTTGAAAAAAACATTTGGAAAGTTTATCCAAAATAAATAATTTGGAAATGTGGTCCAACAAAATTAACCGAGACCTTAGTTAGTCACCCTCTCAAAAACATTAATTCTTAAGTCACTCTCTTTATCTCTTTCACAGATACACACATACCTACTAAACCACACTCACAGTGATATCACATCAGTCCTTCAAATATCACCAGTACAACCACATATATATTCATACAGAGATACACTTCATGTGGTTTGTAGTGGGCAGTCTGCTGTTTCTGCATTCTGCAATTGCAAAGAAGTGGAAACCAACCCACAAACAGCCAGAGTGTGCACACAGTGTGGCAGTACAGACGCAAACATTGAGACACCTTGTCTCTTGTATCTAATGATTTTATTAATGTATGCATACTTCTGTCAAATAAACAGCGACAATTAATCACATAAAAAGAGGTTCTCATGGTGGCAGTAACTGGCCAAATATGTTACAACTACAACAAGAGCCAAAAAACACAACTAGAATGTGACATTTCTTCAGAGAAGTTTAGAGTTATACTTCCATATCAATGTCCAGATAATAGAGTACTCTTTCTGCTCTCCTGCATGACATCCTGACTAAGAGTACTGGGATGATGGGATAACATATCATTTCTACCCAGCACTTTTAGTCAAGATGCCATCAGGGAGAGCAAATGGCGAAGCTGTCTCTAGCACCAAGCACGCAGAGACAGCTTGTTCCATTGAAGTCCATGGAGCAAGTAAAGAAAAAATCTTGGATTTCCTTGAGCAGTAGGGAAATAACTTTTTAGTGTCTGGTGACGTTTCTATTTTTAAATTTTTTTAAAATTCTTTTTGCACTGACAGAAAATTGTGGCATTTCGACAATGTAAGGCTTATGCAAAAGCCAAGTCACAATACATGTAACTTTTGATTTACAGAAAGGAAGGTCATATTGTTAAGGCATGTATTACTTCATACAATGTTGAATGACTTGTTCACATTCTAGCCGAGTATTACATTTTATTATTAAAAAATAAAAAGAACAATACAACCGAAAATTTGCATTTGATATTTTCCTGGTAGCCAGACAGCCCTCCCTCTAATTGGTGGTCTGGTGACATTTCTTTGTTATGATACCATGAATTTGTTAAGCAGGTCTATCCTGAACATAAACTGGTTATTTTATATGTTTGTCAACCTTACAAATACCTTGTATTTGGATATTTGAGGTTATGAGCAATCTCTTGCATCCCATCTCGATTGAGCATGATGGCATTGATCAGCATCTGAATGAAAATGTTGTGTTGTAATCAAGGTTATAAATATGGAATATGTACCAGTCTGCATTTACCATCTGCTGCTATGACAGAGATGTTAACAGGATTCAGTTTATTAGGTGAACGGAGATCAAATAATGTGCAAGTTAATAATATATTTTAATATCCATATATATTTACTTAGTTACCACACACAGACATCTAATAACTGTGATGAGTGTCTATATTTTCCTCATAAGCGGGATATTTCTAGAGAAAAAGCATGCATAAACAAACACATATAGTGCTATATCTTTTAATGATCTATCTTTCTGTGAGATAAAATAACTCACATATACATACATAAAAGATTACATGCAAAATCACCTTGTTGTCTATTAATATGTAATAGATACATTTATTAGCTCTTTTCAGTGCTGATACACCTGATGCTCAATTTATCAGCTTTGAAAAGGTCAGACATTTATGTTCATTAAAGTGACCTTTTATGTACCATGACATCAATAGCCCACTGTTGTGGTTATGGTGCTAGCAGGATACTGATGCACTGCCTCCATTCTGTGTCAAATTATTTTTAATCAGTTTGACACAAACCGAGGGAACTTCAAGTACCAGTGGACCATCCTTACTCTCTATAAATATTTGATTTTTACAGATCTGGGCAGCATTGATTAGCTGACTCTCTCAGCCGAGTACTCCTGCCTAAATATGGACAAACTTGTAATATGGTAAGTAAGGTACCAGGTCATAGTTCCTTAGGGATCAACCGCTCAAAACAGTTTGCAATAGAAATGGGGAATGCACCAGTAATTTGTTAGCACCATAACCAGTACAACAAGCCTTTAAAGCTTGTTTTTCTGCCTTTTGCTCCTATTTCTACAATATTATTGAGTTTAATCTAGATAAAGTATTATTTAATAAGCATACAGACAGTATTATAGAGACTCTTTTAAAGTCTGGTTTCTTTGCATGATTTGCAAAGACCAACGACAGTGATATAGCCTCTGGTGGTCCGGTGGCTATGATGGAATGATGAAGGTATGCTTTACTTACCTGAACCTGTCCATCGTTGGCTTAGCTGTCAGGATTTATCCTCAGCTCTGTTCTCTTGTGCAGGATCCTCCATAGAAAGAGATTTATTTCCTTACAGCCATTAATAGTGATGGCTGGGGGAAATGACAAGCTTGTCTAAAGGTAACAACATCCTTTTTTTTTGTAGCTTTTCAAGCGTAGGAAAAATACTGAGATAAAGTAGTTCCTACTTTGTCTCAGTATAGCTTTGACTGTGTTGAAATTTCACTGAAATGTGAGTATTTTATAAAGATTCTATGTTTATGAAATACTCATTGTGAAGGAAGGGGGAAGCGTGGCAGAGCTGCTTTAACTAAGATATATCCAATGGTCTATAGAATGACAGTAGTGTTAAAACAATCTCAAAAACTTGTTAAAATCTGTTAATTCTCATAGAGAATGTCTCTCTAGTAACCATAATCACCACCGTAAGCAGTTCTCAAACAAATACATAGTCAAGCATACAAGACTATTTAGCATGGTATGTTTCTAATAACTCTTTCACTGTTTCTAATAACACCTGCCACATAGTCAAATGTCTTTACCATGAGCAAGATAACCTACATGTGTCATAACTATAAAGGAGCATTATAGGGTCAGGAACACAAACATGTATTCATTACCTTATAGGGTTAACCATTTCGCCACCCTGGTCCCCTCATGCCTCCCTAAATATAGTGAAATCTTACTTGTATTCAAGCCTGAAGCTGCTGGCTTTGTCCCTGTTTCCCTTAGCCCTGCCCACTGCCTGCTGACATCAACAGAAGTGGTAGCCTGATCCAATCACAGTACTTCCCCATGGGATTGGCTGAGACTGACAAAGAGGCAGATCAGGGGCAGAGCCAGCATCATTCAAACACAGCCCTGGCCAATCAGCATCTCCTCATAGAGATGAATTAAATCAATGAATCTCTATGAGAAAGTTCAGTGTCTGCATGCAGAGGGAGAAGACACTGAATGTTTGGATGCATTTTAGGCAGCCATGACCCAGGAAGGATCTCTTACCATCTGAGGAGTGGCCAGTGAAGTTATCACTAGGCTGTAATGTAAACACTGCATTTTCTCTGAAAAGACCATGTTTACAGCAAAAAGCCTGAAGGTAATGATTCTACTCACCAGAACAAATTCAATAAGCTGTAGTTGTTTTGGTTACTATGCTGTTCCTTTGATTCAATCTTCAGTCATTTATATCTCATACTCAGAAAAAAAAAGTTCAAATGTACTGAATTAGTTACCAGAGGATACTTAGATATTCTATAAAATGAAGGAGATTAGATTACTTCCTTCTGCAGATTAAAAACCTATCTTGCGCTTGTAGCACATGAGATTTGTCTACTATTCATACTTGTGTAAGCACCTCCTTATTTCACTGTAAACATATTAGTATAATTGGGAGTAAATCTAGGGATTTATACTACATTATATGATTTCTAGTTTAGAGTTGTTAATGTTAGTGTTTAGTTTCAGTGTACTGCAAGAGTTAATGTTCAGGGTTAGTATAGTGTAGTTGTTAAGGTTTAAAATATAATGTAGTTTAGCATTTTAGGTTAGTAGAAGTTAAAGGGATACTGAGTGCAAGAGACAAGAAATTCTGAATTAAACAGAGTGTGTAATAAAAATGTTTAAGTATTTTAGACACCAATTGTCCCCTCCCCAGGTGGGGGCCCTAAAATATTAGTATTAAAGAGGGGGGTATTGCTGCTAGGAGCTGGAAAGGCACGGTCTTCTGAGAAATAACTGGAAGGACATAGTCCCCCTGTGCCAGTGGGTATTGTGGGGCTGCTATAAATATTCATGGTGGAGGACCTAGCCCCACCCCTCGGGTCCTTAATATTAGTAATAGGAAAAGAACCTAGGTTCTTCCCTTTGGCCCCGACCCATGGGTAGGCTGTGGGGGCCCTAAAATATTAGTAATAAATGAGGGGAACCTATATTCACAATTTCCTACTATTTCCATGACAACTTAGCTGTCAATTGTATGAGAGGGCCCTATATTTTGCATTTCCCTCTGTTGACTTACAGTTACCAGTAGGAAGAAGCTACCTTTGGACTGTAGAGGGTCAAGAGATGACTGGCATGATTTTTTCTTTACATATTGAAGACTGGAGGATAAGTATTTATTGATATATACTGTAGCAGAGAGGTAGTATAATCCACAGTATCTCCGCTGGGTAACAGGAACAGCATAAAATAATCCAGGAAAATAAGCACAGCATACAATAATCTCGGTAGCGTTGGATAAATACTTCCTTCCCAAGAACTAGACGGCACATAGGCTGGGAGTCAACTAAGCTTTTAATCACAGGTCACAGTATTTATGGGATTCCCCATGCAAGGGGTTTCCCTACTGACATTACAGGGGTTGTACAGCCATGAGGAACTTAACAACCTGGACATTTCTCCCATCATTCACTGCTGTACGAGAGGGATACTCCCACTAGAATATCCAGTTAAGTGGATTATCCCTCCGTGCAGCAGAACCGACATTTCACCTTAAAATTTATAACTTTTACATTATTCACTTTATTTAAACAAATGGACGTTCGGTAGATAGCTGTAGTCTGAGCGCACAGTTCATGAAAGTACCGCTCAGATCCCAGCATAACTAACCGAACGCCGCACGAAACACACATTATTTTCTAGTTACATTCAAAGTACCGATTGACAGTAGGGGAACAAACCACCGAATGACCGGGGCTCCCGAACGGCCTGGTAGTCCATTCGTGCTGTCGAGTAGCCGATTTTAGTTCCAGGCGCTCGACAGCCAAATACCGCTGGGCTAACAAAGGATCCAAGATGGCCGACCGCCGCGTGGTTGGTAGCCAAACGGCGGCCACCCTGAATCTCTATAATTACCGATAGAAACACTGTTGCAATATTTAATGGGAGCCACACAACCTCCTGTGTGTGGTCTCCCATTCGGTAGTTTGTTCGTTTCACGAACAGTGTTGAAATTCACTGTTCGTGAAACTACTGTATGAATGCTGGGGGCTTTATGCCGCCAGCATACAAATGCTCTTGTTCGGCTAAAATACAGCAATAGGTATATGCTTGGTTCTACATGCTTAAAGCAACAGCAATACATTAATACCAAAACAGTTCCAAGTGGCTAGTTTTGCCACATATACCCATCTCATAATCACAAGGTATTGTCAAGGAATTTACGTCTAATGAACTTGCTTTTCCTAGGATGTCAGTTTGGGTAAGCTCCCTGGACATACTCAGAAATCGTGCTCACCTGAATATTTATTTTGGGTACACTAACCAAACAAGCTCTTAAAAAGACTCTGAAAAGCAGCCCACATTTAAAATGATGACACCCAGGCCCGGACTGGCCATCGGGCACACTGGGCGAATGCCCGGTGGGCCACGGGTCCATGAGTCAAGGCTGGCAGGGGAGATCACAGGATCTCCCCTGCCGGTCTATGCAGGGCTGGCACTATCTGAGCGCTGGCCCTGCTGCATTCCATGGCGGGCCAGTGGGGTGATTAATCTCCCTCACCGGCCCACGTACAGTTTATTGCGGCCGCCGGTGGGGGAGGGAGGGAGACAGGAGAGGAACCTGGAGGAGCTCTAACTTGCAGCGCTGCTCTGGCAAGATTCGGAGCGTTGCCATGGCAACACTCAGGTCTCGCGAGAGTGAACTCTAGCCCCACAGGCTAGAGTTCACTCACCACTAGCACCACCAGGGATGGCAGCAGCACGATCCCACCTCACAGGCTAAAGGTAAGAAGGGAGGGGGATATGATCACACACACTGCATGTTGACACTCACAGCACACTTACTAACTCACTCATTTACTCACTCTCACACACACACACACTGCATGTTGACACTCACAGCACCCTCACTCACACAGACACACACTGCACCCCTGACACTCACAGCACCATCACACACACACACACACACACACTGCACCCCTGACACTAACGGTACCCCCCCCACATACACACACAGTGCACCCCTGACACTCACAGCACCCTCTCACACACACACACACTGCACCCCTGACACTCACTGCACCCCCCTCAGAGCACCCTTACTCACACACACACACTGCACCCCTGACTCCTGGCACACGCACACACACACACACACCACCCCACTCACACACTGCACTGACACTCACAGCACCCTCACGCACACACCCCTGACACTCACACACACACACACACTGCACCCTCACTCGCTGCCTCACACACCCCCCACACCACACACACACCCCACACCCCCACACACTGCACCCCTGACACTCACAGCACCCTTACTCCCACACACTGCACCCCTGACACTCACACTCACACACACACACACTGCAACCCCTGACACTCACAGCACACACACCCACCACCCTCACTCACACACAAGCACTGCACTCCCTGACACTCACACACACACACACACTGCACCCCTAACACACACACTGCACCCCTGACACATCACCCTCACTCACACACACACACTGCACCCCTGACACTCACAGCACCCTCACTCACACACACACACAATGCACCCCTGACACTCACACACTGCACCCCTTACACTTACACCACCCTCACTTACACACACACACTTCACCCCATGACACTCACAGCACCCTCACTCACACACACTGCACCCCCGACACTCACAGCACCCTCATACACAAACTCATACTGCACTCTGACACTCACAACACCCTCAATCACACACACACACACACACACTGCACCCCTGACACACACTGCACCCTCACACACAGCTTCCTCACATGCACATAGCACCCATCACGCACACACAGCACACACACTGCACCCCTCACACACAGTTTCCTCACACGCACATAGCACCCATCACTCACACACAGCACACACACACACACTGCACCTCTCACACACAGCACCCTTATCCACAGAGCACCCTCACACACACAAACTACACCCCTCACACACACACACTGCACAATACTCTTTCCAGGCATTTTCCCATCTATGGAGACACCAGAGACAAATTTCAAGCAAACACAGTGCAAGCATATTATTAAATTTGCTTGCGCTGTGCAGAACAAATACTGGGTCTTTTTCTTATACTAGAGCTCTAAAACAGAGCTCTGCGGATGGTGTACCCTGGAAGAGCATTGAATCACCATGCACACTTTGTGATGGGGTGTGCTTGTCATTGGTGATGACAAAGCACACCCTCTCTGGCCCCGCCCCCTTTTTAGAGGGCTGCTGTAATTAAAAAATGCCCTGGCCGAATTTTCTTCCCAGTCCGGCCCTGTTGACACCCATCACCTGGAGTAGTCCCAGAGGTGATTAGATTTCATATTGCTATTTGACTGCTCTTTTGCAAAACTGTTACCATCAGTTGTATTTGTGAAATGTACATGAAATGTAGAAATGTGACAGTTACTTATAAATCATGTGAGGGTATTTTCCTCTAATCTATTATACCAGATGGACAGCTGAAAACAGAGGCACTTTATGCATCTCTTATCTTCTATTTCCACATTGTGGGTCTCACGCTACTAGGGGCAATCTGCTTGCTAATTCTAAGTATTAATTTAATTTGTTATGTTTACACATTCATTAAGCATGCCTAACTATGAATAGTGTGTTATGGGAGAATAATGTCTTTGAGGGGTTATAAAAACATCAGATATATGTATCTTGTATTAGACAATCCTAGGTATCACCAGGATATACACTTTCATTTTAGGGGTGTGTGCAGGGGTATGGGTAGGGGTGTAGTTATTGTGAGAAAATTGAGGTGACTTATAGCAATTGATAAAAAATAAAATGTAAATTAGATCAAGAACCATGAATCTAATTTACACAAGCACATTTATTGTAATTTAAAGACACATTACTGGGTGTATTATTGAGGTGGAGTTCTGTGATACACTCAGACACAACAACAATATAACGGTAGAAAAGTAGGGCATTAGAATAGAAAAGTGGGATTTGATTTCAAAATAGGGACTGTCCCTCCTAAATAGGGACACTTGGGAACTATGCAATAGGCTGGCATTAACCTCACATTTTTTCTATAAAATGCATTAAAAGTGGGGGGGGAATTATTTATATATATATATATATATATATATATATATATATATTACGTAATGTTGCTATACTTGGACAGGAAAATGTCAGTAACAGACAGACTCTAATGGGATTTGTTTCTTATCCCAAACTGATGTTTATCATTGTTTTATGGGATATATAGTTCATCTCCCAGCCACTTGTTTAGTGTTTTATAGCAATATATAGTTTAGCCCCCAGGCACAGTTCCACTCATCACTTGATGAACAATTCTATTCTATTTAGGACGATACACAGGACACAAGGTCACACATTTAGACTGGAGGAAAGGAGATTTAGTTTAAGACAAAGAAAAGGGGTTTTTACAGTAAGGACAATAAGGATGTGGAATTCTCTGCTTGAAGAGATGGTTTTATCACAGTCTGTCTTAACAGCAACTGGATGAATACACAATATTCAGGGATATTCTTTTTAATTTGTGGGGTAAAAGCTTCTTGATCCAAGGAGATATCTGAGTGCCATTTTTCCTAATTTGTTTTTCCTAATTTTGGATCGTTACCAAAAAGAAATGTGAGAAAGGTTAACTTGATAGACACATGTCTCTTTTCAGCTATGTAACTGTAACTATGCTCAGTAAGCTGATAGCAGCCATAAATTAGATTTGATCAATTTATACACAACATGGTTTATATAGTTATGTGAACAGGACTGAGTGCAACAATCTACAGAACCACTGACTGCACATACATGTAACTTTTGCTCCCCAAAGGAGCAGGGAATTATCCTTCCAAGATGTATGTAAGCAACATGCAGATCTCACAGCAGTATAGGAATTAGAAAATCATCTCTTGTTGTATGTGGAACAAGGTAAGAGATTTAAAGTTGTAACACCTTTTTGCAAATCTCTTAAATTATAAGGGAATCTCGGCAGGGGCCAGGGTGCACTGGGCTTTCTATTCCATACGGTTTACAATGAAACAGTTGTTATGTTGCTTAGAAGAGCCCTTTAAACTTTTGAGCGTTAAAGGGAACAGTCCTAATGTTATGTTTGATTATTCCTGCTGTTGACATACCTGCATTTATGAGTTCAGAAAAATAAAGAAAAATGTTCAAATCATCTTTTTTTCAGGAACCAATTTTCCCAATTTTAACTTTGCCTATTGCAGCTATCACAAGAGAGCATAGAGAGAGGAGTCATGTTTCATTTTCTCCTCTGCTAATGCAATATGTGCCCTGACTATATATTGTTTGAAATGGAGGGTGATGTTCGTTGCTAAATATTTAAATGGACACTCCACACACCCAAAGCACTTTACCTTGCTAAACTTCTGTGTGGAGAATGTGCACACTTCTTACATTACATAAAAAAATTCAGAATTAGATAAAAATTTGAACTTTTATAAATTCATATTGTTACACCCCCGACCGGTCCTCTTAGTTCCTGGTAATTTAAAGCTAAACTCAAAAGTCATCAATTGCCCACAGCACCTGCCTTGCAAAGACTTCCCATTGAGCTGCTTTGGGAAGTCTGTAATAGGACAGCAACAGAAAGTCTGATCTGACTTATAAAGTGAGGGTTTGCAAAGGCCGCAGACAAAAGATCTGCAGCTTTTGCAGGCTGTTTTTTTAGATATACCTTTAACGAAAAAAAAGCATAATTAAATGCATGCAAGTTTTCATTGGGGTATATCTACTAAACATGGAATTTTGTGAGGGGAGTGGGCAGTGGAGCATCCTTTTAATATAAACTTAAATAGAGCATCACATTTAAAAAAAATAAAAAAAAATATATATATATATATATATAAATATATAACATTAGCATGAGGTACATAATATTTTCAATATTTTATTCAGTACTGCAATTGCCATAGAAGTTGCATTTCCTTTTTAAAATAGTGTATTACAGAATGTTCAAGATAAATCTTCATGGAATGTGCGTAAGAAGACAATAAAAAATAGAGATTAAGTCCAGTGGAGTTTTTATTTTCCTTTAAATCAGATGTGTGACAGCAAGGATTAACAAACATACATGGCTATCGTACATTTAGTACATGACCGATGACCATATAACCAAACTTTCCTGTTGCTTCCCTGTTTATTTAACCATAAACATTGTGAAACCTGTCAGCTGTTGGGTGATTAGCCCAACAGACAGTTCCACTCCACCTTGTCTCCATGAGCCCTAACAGCTGGCACTTGCCATCAACCTCCTCCAGACTGTCGTCTCCCCAAACTGTTTCAGCTTCTTACTCCTTCCGCTGCACTGACCAGGAATCCTCCAAGCTGTGACAAAACAAACACAAGACAACCACACCACGTCCACCAAAACAGGGAGGGCGGGAAAATTAGTCACAATCCCTCAACTTCACCTGCTGACTGGTAAGCCCCCACCCCCTCCTCTTCCTCTTGAAACCTCCATTTGCCATGCAACTTTGTATCCTCATATATCTAGCCCACTATCCATGGGCAGCGGTCATGCTCCCCTTTCCCCAGTTGTCCAGGGGGATCACTGTAATAGCAGAAAAGACACTAAGCCCTTGCTTTGTGCAGAGGGAGAAAGGCAGGAAACGATGAATGCTGGAAAATACATTTACAGTCAGTATATTATAGCTCATTGAGTGGCATCATTGAGAGATAAATATCACAGCTGGAGAGTAAGGCACTAAATATTTTCACATTCTGGAAATGGTATTGCACTTTTGTTTAAGTAGCACTACAGACACTAGGTACTCATAATAATGGATTTTAGCTCATAAATCAAGGACCCATGACATTAAAAACCTGCCACCCAGATTGCCATTTTACTCATTTTGTTATTCTTTCATCCTACTTAAAAGAGACAATATAGACATTTTATCTTGTTAAACAGAACAAGCCTTAGAAATCAGATTAGCAGCCACATGCATTATATGTTCTGTCCCATCCAATATGACCTAACAGTCATATTGGATCTCCTTCACTTGTCAAGCTATTCTCTTGCCGTGGGGTCAGGCAAGCTGACAGGGGAGATTTCTGGCAGGTCTGGTGCTTTAAGAGGCACTTTAGTGTCGATAACACAATACTTTATTTACATTCAGGACTAGTCCCTATCTGTATTACAATAAACTTATGGCAACATACTCAATCCAATACATAAATCATAATCATATGAGGAATTACACAGGTACTCATCTAAGATAAATATAATATTCAGAAAGTGCCAGGGGAGACAAACACTGACAACAAAATACATCCCTTGCCTACATAAACCCTAAAATACAAATCTACCTGAATATGCAAATTAACAAGCCTTACTATGCAGGCAGTGCACATAACTGCTGCAACCACCAGGTGGCATTGCACAGGTCCCACAGCAATACAGGGGATTACACAAGACATTCCTTCATTAGCATAATAAGTCATCCGGGGACCTGATGTCAGGCATATGCTCCAAGTGATGGTGACTACTATCACATTGAGTTGTACCAAGATTATTTCCTTAGTGACTATTGACATTCAAGGCTCCCTTGTTTGTTACCACTTTTACTTACTTTGCTACTATTATTTCTGTTTTTGCAGCACTAGCATGTCATTCACCATTTTCAGTAGTATATAAAAAAAATAGCTAATATAATTTATTCATACTTTAAATTATAGAAAAGAGATATTTGAAGGTGACCAAGGCCCTGTCCAAACAAGCTTACAATCTATAAGAATTTAAGGTAGGCAGATATATATTAAGTGTAGTGATGTCCCGAACGGTTCGCCTAACGGTTCGCGAACGGTTTGTCACGGTTCGCCACGGTTTGCCGTGGACTCCAGTCAGCAGACACATTCCAGCCAATCAGCAGCAGATCCTCCATCCCAGACCCTCCCACCTCCTGGACAGCTCACTAAGAATGCAGCTTCAAAATGGATGCTGTCCAGGAGGTGGGAGGATCTGGGAGGTAGGGTCTGCTGCTGATTGGCTGGAATGTGTCTGCTGACTGGAGTCCCCGGCGAACCGTTCGTGGCGAACCGTGGCGAACCGTTCGGCGAACCGTTCGGGACATCACTAATTAAGTGTCTTGCCCGGAAACCCTTAGTGGTAAGTGTTATAGCTGAGAGTAGTTTTGAACTTGGGTCTCTCAGTTCGAAGGCAATTACTTTTTTTTTTTTTTAAATGTTTTTTTGTTATTCTCTCTTTTTGTGTTTAACAATACAATAATAGACATTCCACACACAAAAAAAGACATGCATATATATAATAATACAAAATGTAAATGGGAAAAACACGGAAAAATTTCACTGCTTTAACCAAGCATGTTTCTAACTTTATCTGTTCTCTTCTCTAACTCTGGTAACAACCTCATGAATAATGTTGGGAGTTAATTAAACCCGAAGTCTAAAAATCAGTTAATTGACAGTGCATTTGTTTTCCCACTCAGTCGACCAAGTTTTAGAAAATTTTTCCAATATTTTGTTGATACTTAGCATTGCGTTGGCTGGTATTTCTAAAAATATTAACTTGGCTTCATCTCCACTATAAAGCCAGCCCATGCAATCTTTGTACATTGTTTAGCTTCCCCAGAGCACAGTTTTTTCACTTTGTTGTATTTTCTATGATTGGTTGAAATTGGGGGACCTCAAACAAATTCTACGGTTGCAATCAGCTATGTTTAATGACAATTATTTAGTATATTTTGTGTATTTTTAGGTATGAGTATAATTCATAGGAAATGTTTAATTCTGGCACTGAAGGACCCTTGATAATTAACACCATTGAATGAAGCACATCAAATCTTATTAGCATTATGAAGATGGATACATTTCTACAATAGCTTTTGTTTGTCCCTATTTGTAGTGTTGAATGAAATCTCTTAGAATGTTATTTTGTCACATGGCGCTAAATTGTTTGCTATAAGCCTCATACAGTTCATCGAGGAGCCATTGAGTTAAAAATATATTCTCCATCAAAGTGATAATTCGTTCCTAATTCCTATCTCTATAATTAGCAAGAGAGTGTGAATGAAAGTACCGGAGAAGAAAAGCAACATTTAGAGCAAAACAATACATCAAATTAACCGAAATTTGGCAGGTAAATGTGTAACAGAGCTGAGGATAACATACAGAGGAAGTGTAATGGTTTTTGCCTCTTGCTAACCTTCCATGATGTTTGGTCAAAAATATATTCTTGCAGATTCCATGTAGGTTTTAATGCTCTCAACCCAAAAGTAAGAACAATGTGTAGGCTCAAACATCCCAGGATATTTGTTATCTGTTCTGGGATAGAATCATCCAAAGGGAATCAAAATCAGTAGTTTCAGTAATAACCACTAACTAGTCTCTCTTAGAGTTGAGAATGGACTCCAGTTTAGAATCAACTAAATATATATGGCAAAGAATTATGCACAGAGAGGAGTATTCATTATTCTCCCAATATGCCTACAAAAAAATAACTCCCAGGTGTGTCAAAAAATTGTAATTTGGAAACGAACTATATAATGTAATACAATCAATCTAAAAATTCATTTGAAAATGAGTTACAAATTTGACTTGGAGCAAATCAGTGTCTGCTAATTTATGTGCTTGAAAATATTTGATCTGAATACCAAGTATAAGGAGTACAAACATTTATCAAACTCGGACCACGAATCTGTTCATTTCGTGACAAATGTGTGGATATTTGCCAGCATGCTTTTTCAGGCAAACAAAAATGAATTATAAAAAAGAATACATATTTGTGAAATAATGTAATATTTAAATAAAGAAAAGCTGATAAGTAACTACAAGTTAACCAGGACCATGTTTTTGCACTTCATTCTCATGTGCAGGACGTGATGAGTCCATGCCTAATTAGCCAATCCAACCTAGAACCTAAATGTATCCCTGCCAGTGACATACTTAATGAGTCAGTTTAACCTAGACCCAAAGCTCAACAATGACAATGACATGTTTAATAAAATCACTTCATCCTAGAAGAAAATATAATGATGACAGTGACAGGTCCATCCTAGATCCAATGTGGAATAGTGACAATGACTTGGTTAGATTGCAGACCATTCTGAAAAAAAAGTATTATTATGGAAGTGGCATGTTTAATGAGCCAGTTCATCCTATAACCAACATGTTATAGTGACAGTGTCATGCTTAAGAAGACAGTCCATTTTCCAATCTCTTAAAATTATATGTAGTCTTGGCAATAACAAGTTAAGCTGAGACACCATCATACTACTAACTGTTACTATAAATATATTTAGTTTTCATTCTCTATAGAACACATGCTTTCTAGTGGCAGAAGTGTATAATGTACTGTCATGTTTCATACGGTGATACCTCATATGCTTTTTTGTCTCTTCTTTGGTTTTGTTTTTAACTAACCAGTTTGCTGTGAGTCAATAGTGTGTATTTATAATCAATATTAAAATCTAATTTAATTAAATATTCTTCGTGCATTCTTAACATGCTGAATATCAGTGTTTGATATCATCCGTCCATGGAAAATTGTTATGAATAAACAGTGAGCTCTCGGATAGGTTTTTTTATTTCTGTTTTTGTTGGGGATTTTTCGTTATTTTGCTTCATGGTTTACAAGGTAAGATAACGTCTACAGCAAGACAGAAAATATCTGCAAGCTGCGATTGTTACTGAGTCAAATAATACGCACGCCATATTTTAATCATTAAAGTTGCATTGTAATGTTTTGTTTTTTTCCTGTTATTTCCCATTCCTTCTGCCCCTTTGTGTCCCTTAATAATTATACTACCTCAATTGTCCTTTTCCTTTATTGATATTCATCTTTTCTTCCATGAGCTTAATCACAATAACCGGGGGACTCCATTTTGTTTTCCTCTGTCCATCAGGTCTGCAGTTTGCCCTTTCCGTGGGATTCCTTTGGCTGATGTATTGTGAGAATATTAGTTTAGCAACTGAAATGAAACTTTGTTTTAGCTCTGCCCACGCTTTCTATAAGAAAACGTAGTCCCTTTTTTTTCTTATATTTAACTAAAAACAAGTAGGAAAATTCATATAAATAAAATCAAGAAACCGAGGGACCAAAATTATTAATTTACAAACAGAACCTCCAAAGTGACACTGCCACTTTAAGAACTGGTTTCATTTAAAGTTGTTATCAAAATATGGATCCTACAAACCCTGTGATAGTATGGATTGCACTGCTAAATTGCCATTTACAACTCTGCATATCACAGTAAACGTTTATATATGATATTTAAAGAATATTTGGATTGAATTAGTCTATCATTGTTTAATTTACTTAAAGGGACACTCCACTGCCCAAATACAAAAAAAAATATCTGCATGCATTTAACTATGATTTTTTTTTCATTGGGCGATACATGTTTAAAAACAGCTTGCACAATCTGCAGTTCTCATATCTGCTGCCTTTAAAAGCCTTCCCCTTCTACCCCCGCCCAGACTCTCTGTGGCTGTCCAATCACAGACTTCCCAAATGCAGCTCAATGAGAAGTCTTTGCAAGGCAGGTGCTCTGGACAATTGTCTGACTCTTGAGTTTAGCTCCACTGAGCTAAACAAACCAGGAAGTAACAGGACTAATTGTCTGATTGAAAGCCAGGTGGTATAATTAGGTTAATTTATAAACGTGACAATTTCTATTAAAATCTGCACTTTTTCTATAATGAAAAAGAGGACTCACTCTTCACAAATAATGCCTTTAAGCAAGCTGAAGTGTTTTTGGGGCCTGGAGTGTCCCTTTATTTTATATATATACATATATATATAAAATAGTATACATTTATGTCAAGTTGAGACAATACAAAGATTTAAGTAGCTTCATCTCAGCAAACAGAAACTATATACCATTATTTATATGAGAATTTTTTATAAATACATATTCAATAAAATAACTTGAAATAATATATGAACGTAAAAAAATAAAATTCATAGAAAAAAGTTTATTGACGTGATTCTCTCTAAATGTATGTTTAGTATCCCATATGCTTCAATATGATTAGTATTTACTACAGCATATAATTCTATAAATTATAATACATCCCAAATGAATATGACATTTGTTACAAATTCTACATTCATTTTCCCAAAAATGTAATTTAGCAGCTGTAATTCATTTTTCTATCTTTTTTTTTGATTGTGTATCAAAACGTTGTTTAGATACAAATGTCGGAAATATATTTATGTAATAAATATACATCAATTCATCATATGTAGAAAATAATAAAATTCTAATTTTGTATGTACATAGTAATGCTTTGTAGAACTTACTGCGGAGTGAGTAATTTACAGCGCAGCGGGCATAAGAGTTTGGTTAAATGCTGGTGTGCTAAGTATACAATTCTTTCACAAAACCTTATTAAAACTCAATATAAACTCTTTTATTGATTAAATTTATATACAGGGTCTCAAACAGATATAGTGAGATTTTTGAATGATAAAATGTTATTAGTCTAGTCTGCTGACAAAAAAAAATGTTTAAAAAAAAAATAGTCACACATACCTTTAGCTATTCTTTTGTTTTTTACAAATATGTCTAAAATACTTTGAAAATGATTCATCCACATTTGCAAAGCTTAAACTTTGTATTTCATATGCTTGGATGAAAGCAATATGTGAATAGCTGATTCAATTTTCAAGCAGAAATGGAGAAAGGTTAATACTTAATTGTTTTTTGTGATCTAGATATGTTTAACTTTATCTGGGATTCAGGGTATAAGAGGGATCCTGTAGTTTTATCATCTTATAATGTTATGATATTCTTAGTAACAACAACGCATGGAGAGACAACAAAAATAGGATAGAGGTGCAAATCCTCTCAGGCACTCCCTCAAGTGCCCTAACAACTATTAAAGGGACACTCCAGGTAGCCCTTTTTACTCACCTAGTTTCAGCGCCGGGAGCCTCCTGAATCCGCACCCCCTATTTCATCAAAATGACGAAATAGGTGGGCGCGAGCAGGGAGCTATCAGACGCTTCCATTCGGAAGCGTCATTGCTCCCTTGTGTGCATGCGCGGCTTTGCCGCACTTGCGCAAATACTTCATAGGGCTTCATAGGGCAGTGTGCACGGCCGCAAGCTGAGCTGACTGACAGCTCAGCTCGTAGTCTTTGCCCGCCCCCTCTCCTCTGCTGACAGGCAGGAAAGAGAAGGCGCATACTCAGTGCCTTCTCTCTCTTGCACACGTCAGACGTATTTTAATACGTCTGACATGTACATGGCCTTTTTAGGGCCATACATGATAGGAAGTCCCTCTGGTGGCCGTCTGAGTGACGGCTACTGGAGGTATTCCTATCAATGTAAACACTGTATTTTCTCTAAAAATACAGTGTTTACATTAGATTGCCTGCAGGGAGCTATAGATCTCACCTGAACAACTACATTAAAGGGACACTTTAGTCACCTGAACAACTTTAGCTTAATGAAGCAGTTTTGGTGTATTGAACATGCCCCTGCAGCCTCACTGTTCAATCCTCTGCCATTTAGGAGTTAAATCCCTTTGTTTATGAACCCTAGTCACACCTCCCTGCATGTGACTTGCACAGCCTTCCATAAACACTTCCTGTAAAGAGAGCCCTATTTAGGCTTTCTTTATTGCAAGTTCTGTTTAAGATTTTCTTATCCCCTGCTATGTTAATAGCTTGCTAGACCCTGCAAGAGCCTCCTGTATGTGATTAAAGTTCAATTTAGAGATTGAGATACAATTATTTAAGGTAAATTAAATCTGTTTGAAAGTGAAACCAGTTTTTTTTCATGCAGGCTCTGTCAATCATAGCCAGGGGAGGTGTGGCTAGAAACAAAGTGATTTAACTCCTAAATGACAGCGAATTGAGCAGTGAAATTGCAGGGGAATGATCTATACACTAAAACTGCTTTATTTAGCTAACGTAATTTAGGTGACTATAGTGTTCCTTTAAGCTGTAGTTGTTCAGGTGACTATAGTGTCCCTTTAACTACAAAAATAGAGAATGCACACTATAACCACCAATTCAAAATATACAAATCCTTATCAAACAAAACATGCTTACATACATAAAGCAAATAAATAAACAAACAAAAAAATGGGAAAAATAGTAAACAATACAAATTACCTAACTTCCACAAGCTTACAATGACAGGCACACGAGCCAACAATACCCCCAACGTTTTGTCACCAACTGGCTGCCTTTTTCAAGGGTCTTTGTATCCCTGCTTACCTGTGTCTACTTATAACTCCCCAAATCGGGCGTTTTTTTTTGTGTGTTTCTTAAATGATTATGGTAATGCATTCAGTTTTGTTACGTTCATCACCAAATAATGGACAAACCGTAGTTACTCAAATGTAAAGTTGATCAGACATTGCAGAAAACATTCGCAGATATGTTGTAGGAAAAAAAAATCATCATTCATTGGTCAGACAGACAGACATGCAGAACGGACTACTATCCCAATGGTCTCATAATAACATTCAATGTTCACATTTCTTATCTCGGTCGAACAGGTCAAGTCAACGTGACTTTAAAAAAAATTATATATATTTGTCCTCGCTAATTTCTTTAAATGGCTAAAAGTTTGTTTCTAACAAAAATTATTATTTTTTTAACCAAATATAGGCGATAAAGTGTCACATCTTTTTCCAGTTTAGTGCATTATTTGCGATTTGAAGAATTCAATATGTTTTGTAAAGATCACAGTTAGGTACAACAATAGAAAATGTATCACCCAGTTTTGAAACGGAAGCAATTGGCAAATTGTGCACATTTTTATATCTTCACATTTATAGAAGCTTCTGCTGGGGGCACATTTATAAACTCTTACTGAGTACTGTCTTTAATCTGCTGTCTAATAAAGCAGCTAATCCAGAATCATAAAGTAACAGATGCCAGTTTCATTCCCATGCTTTGTGTTTAGATAACTTGCTGCATAGTACCTTTCAACTGTGTTGCTTTGAGTTCGTGGCTGTTATTGGAATAGTAATGATAAATGTGTATGCTGTATTGGATATTAACAGCTATTTGTGGGATTCAGGAACAATATTGCAATTTAAGGATTAATGTCAGTGCTCAGAAAATCTCCCTCAAAGGAATGAAATAAATACTTATATGAATTAATCCAAATAAAATGTTTTCATACATTTTTTAAATTGTGGGTTATCGCACATTTTAAACATGCAAAGAAATGCGAAGGGATTAATTGTTATAGCTTCTTACTACATTTAGGAACATTATTTAGTGTACTAGATATTTAGTTAACAAATGTTTACACATTTGTACCTAGATGAAAAAAAAAGTTTGGGGGATTTGGCAACATTTAACTTTCAGCTGCCAGCACAATGTAGAGTCTATAGTAAAATGCACAGAATTTACATTATATTTTTCATGATGTGTTTACATGGGATTTAGGGTTTATGTAGAGCTGTGCATTTCTGGTGCAAAATCTGTGACAATCCCATGTTGATTCCATGGGAATGTTTGTCCTTGACTTTTGCCTGAAAATTGCTTCTAATTTGCTCACCGTGGTGAATTAACATTGCTGCAATATGCATTGTGAGATTTGATTTTAAGGGCACACTGGGCTAACAGTATATGTTTAGAGTTCAGTGGGTGCTTTGGCATAGAGTAATGCAGTGATTATAAACATGTGGCCATTAATATTATGCCATGGCACATTTGCTGGGCACACAATGTAGTCATAAGCAAGGCTGCATTGTGTAGGGATACCATTCCTCAGAGACACACCAGTCCAGGGTTCTGACATTTCCTAATTTTGTTCCTATGGGAATTCAAAAAAAAAAACCTGGAATGGTGTTTTACCATGACAACTGGTTTATTAACTATTGGTGTAGTACGCAGTGAGAATGGACATTTAAGTTATTTATTTGATATATTTTTGTAATGTTGCATTTTTTGTAAATTCATCTTGGAATAGAGGTCTCACAGAAGGGCCCCTGTATTCTGGGGTTCCTACTCGGACCCTCGTGGAATTTTTTGCACCTAGTTTGAGATGAGCGCCGAGGCTAAAAGTTTTTTGTTTTTTTTTTGCTTTTAAATTTATAACATAGCACACTTCTTGGACAAATTGAGTTAACTAGCAAACAAAGCAGTGTTACATAATGTAGGGCACTAAAACGTGTACGAATACGTGGCTATGATTTGTAAGCAGTGACACACTTTTTGGGCACAATTCCTTGAGAAACGTGTACTCTGCCAAACAATCATTGCTTGATTCTGCAGTTCTAAGCTCTAGGCAGGGCCGGCGCTACCATAAGGCGGCCCTGGGGGCACAACATCAGGCTGCGCTTGCCTCCAGCCAGTTACTTCTTGTAGCGTGGCCGAGCGCAGCCCAGAGATTTCTGCCTGTGGAGCCCAGCCTCATACTGCCCGTCCAGCCTCTTACCCTGGCATAGGCGTGCGCATGGGATGTGCAGGGTGTGACTGGGCACACCCTAATCCCCGCGGCCTGCGCTATGTGCCTCCATGGGCCGGTGAGGGAGATCAAAGATCTCCCTCACCAGTACACAAGCAGGGAGGGAGGCAGGAGAGGATCCGGAGAGCTCTAGACAGCAGCTCTGCCGGGTTCCTCTCGCTCAGATCTCGTGAGAGTGAACTCTAGCCACACAGGCTAGAGTTCACTCACCACTGGACCACCAGGGATGGCTGCAGCACGGTCCCCTCTCCCTACAAAAGGTAAGAAGGGAGGGGGGCTATTAACTAAATGGTTCCCCCGAACCTCACATAATACGCACAAACAGCACCCACATCATCCTTACACAGCACACACTAACAGTACCCACACACACACAGCACGCTTACACAGCACACACTAACAGCACCCACACACATACATCACCCTTACACAGCACACACTACCAGCACCCACACACATACATCACCCTTACACACACATCACACACACTAACAGCACTCTCACACTAACAGCACCCTTACACATACACACACACACTAACAGCACCCTTACACACACACACACACACAAACACACCACCTTCACAAACACACACACACTCCCCACCCTCACACACACAGCACCCTTACACACACAGTGCCCTCACACACACAGCACCTAATGTGTGTGTGTGTGTGTGTGTGTGTATGTATATATATATACATACACGGCGTGTGTGTTTGTGCTTTAGGGTGCACACCCTTATGCAATAGGCTGCACACACCTATGTACCCTGGTGTCTGCCGCAGACTGTGTGGGGGGGCGGGGACATGAATGACATCATATCCCTGTTCCCTATGTACCACACAGCGCTGCTGGTGCCCAGTAATGGGGCTGGGCTGCAGGACAGGACTCCACAGAGCCGGACAGCAGGTACCCCAGGGACCAGATTGAACAGATGTAAGTACGTAATTGTGAATGTCTTTGTATTATGTATTTATGTCTCTGTATGCATGTATGTATGTTTCTGTATCGATGTATGTGTATGTCTATGTATGCATGTACAGTATCTCACAAAAGTGAGTACACCCCTCACATTTTTGTAAATATTTTATTTTGTCTTTTCATGTGACAACACTGAAGAAATGACACTCTGCTACAATGTAAAGTAGTAAGTGTACAGCCTGTAGTCCCCGAAAAATAACTCAACACACAGCCATTAATGTCTAAACCGTTGGCATGTGTGTATGTCTTTGTATGCATGTATGTAACTGAATGTATGTATGTCTCTATATGCATGTATGTAACTGTATGCCTTTATGTCTCTGTATGTACGGATGTATGTGTCTGTATGCCTGTATGTATGTATGTCTCTGTATGTATGTATGTATGTATTTCTCTATATGCCCTAATGCCTGTATGTCTCTGTATGTATGTATGTGTCTATATGACGGTATGCCTCTATATGCATGTATCTGTATGCCTGTATGTCTCTATATGCCTGTATGTCTCTGTATGCCTTTATGTATGTGTCTGTATGATGGTATGCCTCTGTATGCATGTATGTCTCTGTATGTTTCTGTATGATTATGTCTGTGTTTCTATGACAGTGTACCTGTATAACTTTAATTGTGTGCCTTTTATGACAGTGTGCCTGAAAACAATGCCTGTGTGCCTGTGGCTTGGAAGGAAAGACACGCAAAGGGATCTGAAAGGGAGGAACACACAAAACGGACTGAGGGGAAAAAGAGCCACACAGAGGGACTGTGGTGGAGAAAGAGACGAAAAAAAAGGGGCTGGAGTAAAAAAGAGACACAGAAAGGGGCTGGAGGGAAGTGACACGCAAAGGGGCTGGGGGGAAGTAAGATATATACAAATGGGGTTGCAAGACACACTAAAGGGGGGATAAAATACAAAAGAGCACAAAAGGGGTAAGAAATTCAAATGGGGGGATTACAACAAGACACGCAGATGAAGACGCATTTTTTTTATTTTTTAAGGGGGGTTGGGGGTGGCAAAATGCATCTTCGTCTGTGTAGCTAAAAATCCTTGTACCGGCCCTGGCTCTAGGAAATTGTGTTGGGCTGTATTTAGCACTTGCTTGCTTGTTAATACACTGAAACTAGTGTGTAGAATCACCATGCTTTTTCATAGCAATCTCTGGGAATTACTTAAGAAATCTGTGAACAGTGTACAGAGAAAAGATTTTCGATATCACAGAAGAACTGACTCAAAGTACCATAGTTTATGTATAAAGCATTCACTCACCTTTTACACATCAGTGCTTCTTGCGACAAACTGATAAGTTGCATGCACCCACCCTGCTTTGCAAAATATCCCAAAACAAATTACCCAGGATTCCACATGAGACTTATGCATACGTAGTAATTTCAATATCTTGCTAGAGCATTGTGTGAGTGGGGTGAATTAAAATCATTAAACGAGTTAAAAACATGAATTAATTAATTAAACAAGTCTATTCACTAAACACACAATTTAGGCTAAATTATATTAGAATAAACTACATTTTGCAGTTTGGGTTTCAATTTTCCACCATTCATGAATTAATATATTTGTTGGCTGCTCAGCTCACTCACGTTATTGATGAAAATATTAGTAGATTAAAATAGGACATAGCCAATTTTGACAATTACCTTTAATGATATTGTAAGAAAAGTCTAACCAGATATGGTGAAATTATAATGAGAACACAATGCATGCCTGGATTATATCAGAATCCTTGTTAAATGCGGAGTTTATAATCCAGTGATTAAAATGTCCAATAATGTCTAATTTATATTTATGCCGCAGCACACATTTATTATATTACCTGCATCCAGCTTAACCAATAAAGTTAATGAGAAACATGATTATTGTCAGGTGTGAACAGAAAAAGCAAACAAACCGGATCCAGAGTCACTCATTTATAAAACGAATAATGCACAGCAGAGCAGAAAGCATTAAATATGAAATTGTCAGCTGTAACATATCTATAACAAGGCCATGAAATAATAGTTTCAGTACATTTACACATTGCTGCTACAGTGTTTTATATGCATTATAATGAGTGTAGAGCTATCTAGAAACGGTCTAGGAACTAGATATGTCCATATAGATTTTTGTTTTACTATGCTCAACCTTTCTCCGATATAACATCTATTCCATTGATCATTCAGCACAACTGATCCCCGCCAGCTGTTACAGGGCCCTTAATCTATTAAAAAGGAAGCAAAGGAAGTAGCCTTATACGTCATTTTGATCTTGTCCATTCTAGTCACCTTAATCCTAGATCTAGATTATTGGTATATATGACCAGGAAGTATACTATGAAACCAAGATACTTCTTCCCTGCTTATATGATTCCTGGACAGGAATGTGAATGTGTGTGATTGTGTGTTGAGGTTATTCCCACCCTGGAATTCCCATGTACAGATGTACTGGATTAGTTTCACACTTTAGGTGGATACCATGGCAACAGCTTTTTGTTATCATTTAGTCTTTTAGGTTTGCTCGTTTTTATAAAGAGCTTACCCATAAGCATGTTTTCATTCCTCTCCCTATGGACAACTTATACTTGAATACAGATGACAAGTTGACCTGTCAGTTATCTATTTTATTGCCTGAGTAGTGCACATTGTATTCTGGCAAGACACTCACTGACACTGAAATAGTTAAACAAATACATGCAGAGCATCACACACAAATGCTGAAATAGTTAACTCAATGATCTTTACAATCAATTAATTCATTGATTAACGTTTATACCGAATGAACAGAAATCCTTCTGCACTTTTCATTTCTCACACATTCCATCTCCTTACATACTCCCATCACTGTCAGCCATATTATCTATTCCTAGAATCCTGTTTTTGACAAACAAAATGCGCAGGCTATCACAGAATTATCAAAATGCTGCGTAATAGCAGCTTATTTCCCAGGGTACGATGAAAACCCAGTAGCACGCACAACATTAAAAATTTAATATAAAAAAATGGCTGCAGTGTTATCACTATTACTTTTTTATTGAAGTGTCAATAACAGAAGGTACATTTTTTTTGGAGAATAAACATTGTGAAGTATAACCATTTGTCTATTATATAGCACAATAAAAAGAACATACAGTAAGTAACTTGTTGATCTTCTTTTGAAAGAAGTTGTCAAACAAAAAAAATATATATATATCTAATGGAACAAACGTTATATTCACATGCAGAATATATTTACAATTTGTGCCATGCTCTTGTTCCTTCTATGACATGGCAATCTAATCTATCTTAACGTAAAACCTCAAACACCATAACCACTACATCATGCTGTAGTGGTTATGGTGCCAGAAGTGCCTTGGTGCCCCACGCCCCACACACACCACACAAATTAGATTTTTTTAACTATGGTTAACCAGGCACTACTCAGCGCTTCCTCTCTGCCTGAAGGAGAGCCAGGAGCTCCTGCTTAGGAGCTTCTATTAGCAGTCTTCACGACTGGGCTTAGCTCAATAAAGATAGCTTCCCTTCAGACAGGTGATGTGGAGCAGTGCGGAGATAAGTTTAACTATTACTAAGTGTTCTGACTCCTTAACTTTGGGGGGGAGGGGGAGCATTATCCTGGCACCGTAACGACTACATTACAATGATCCTTTAAAACTCCATGCAATAAGTTGAGTGGTTAAGCAGAAGAGTGCATAGGCAGTATAGTGATTGATACAGGGATATGTTGATTAGCTTATGGACATATAATGAGTCTCTGCTACGGGAATGACCTTCACTAAGTCTATTACAGAGAAACAGCAATAATTTATACATCCAATGCTCCCATCTGCCCATGTAGAGGTAAAGTGTATAGCTGTAGATGAAATACATATTGTGGTTGCACTCTTCATACTCTTCAGATATTTTGTAATTATTCTTACTATACACCAACATTTTCGGCATTGCTATGCAATGGGTACACAAGACATACAAGTAAAGACAGCATCATATGTTTGACTTACAGGGATAAGAACTAGTAAGTGCCAGTTATTCTCTAACACAGAAATTGTCAGAAATTGACAACCGAATTACAGATTTTAGGTCAAAATAAATAAATTAAAACATTTCTGCAACTCTGTTACTTTTAAGCTTTTGCTTAAATTTTATGATTTCTTTCCTGACAATTCCAATTCTTTGTTTTAGTTAACATTTTAGATAACTTTTCTAACTATTTAATAACATTTACTGTTACATCCACTATAATTTGTCAGTAGATTGTTGTTAGATTGTGCCATAGTTAGTCAACATGATTAAGCCCACCTACAATGCCATGTACATTGTCTTTAAATTAAGGACCAAATACATAAACTGAGTTTATCACTTTTCTATAGCTAAAAGTTTAAGTTTTGTTGTAAGTTCATGCCTACCATATGGTAGTGTAAAGTAATCCATACGCACAGAAGTAACATGAATTATTGAAATAAATGACTATAGCACAATTCTCTCGGTGACAGGCTTTCATTTAGAATTCTCTGAGTAACTTGTAATGCTGGTATTTTTGACTGCCTTTAGGGAACTATATATTGCTGCTGTACGAATCACCCCTAATGATCTGTCAAAAAAGCTGTGTGAAAAGAGTTACATATATCGGCATTCAAAGGCTCTTTATAGCACTATTCTATTCTTCATGTGAAGAACACATTTAATGGTTTCCTGATTCATCTGTTGTAAATTGAACAGAATTGTCTGTGTTGTAAACACTCTGCTGTTTTAGCTTTGACATAGGCAAAATGTTGCTCTGATTTTAGACAGGGCTGCCCTGTTATCTAAATGATTCACCTTCTCCTTCCAAATTTCACAGCGGTCACAGGAACAATTGATTAGGCATTGTAGTGTACCTCATGATCAACAAGTGATGACAGCACTTATCAAGGCACAGAACAATATTTCAAAGGAGGAATAAAATCAGCTAGATTTATAATATTACATAAAGGTGTGAGGGAGGGGAAAAAGAAAGATAGGGCACGAGGAGGACCTACAAAGAAAAACCTTGTATGGTAGTTTGGGAGGTCATTTAAAATTCAAAGTAGCATAGTAGAAATGTACATTTGTGTTACCATGGTTCACAATACACGTGTCCAGCTAAAGGTAGAAGTGGTTTTGAGGGATGGTAAGTAGTCCATGTCCAAGGAGTGGAGGACAGGTGTTTGTGCCACAGGTGTTTTTATTATTTTTAATGTGTAATTGCAGTGTTCAGTGTGCAAGTGTCACATCATGCCTTGTTCTGCGGATCATTCTGGCTATGGCTTCTGGTATCCAGTACTCTTTTTACAATCCTTGCTTAGTTTTTCTTGTTTTTTTATGGTTTTCTATTCCATGTCTGGTTTTCCTTATGCTGGGTTTTCTGGGTTCATTCCATTATTCCGTCCCTGGAATTGATTCATTTGTGTGTTTGTTTTGTGTTGCCATACCCGTTTGTTTTCCATTTTCCTTTTGTTTCAGTCTGGACCTGCAGCAGTGTTTCAAGTCTCTGCCCTTTCTTGCAGGTAAGTGCCATTGTGGTTTAGTATGGTTCTTTTAGCGAACATTAGGCAGTGTAGGACCTGCCGAATATGGGGTACATTGGCGTTGTGGCGGGCTTATGCAATGTATGATCATATAATATAATTAAATCCCCATACTTTTCATATATAGTGCTTAGTTATGTCTCCTCTTGTTTTGCCTATTATATCTTGTCTTGTTTTATTTTGTAATCCCAGTCCATGTACAATCCTGTCCTGTCCTGCCCCTGTTTAGTTAATGTTCCCTTTTGGGCAGACTAGATGGGCCGAATGGTTCTTATCTGCCGTCACATTCTATGTTTCTATGTTTCTATGTTTATGTATTGTGTACATGTTCTGGGTTTAGCTTTCTATCCTTCTCTGGTTCTGGGTTCTATTAGTTTTGTCTTGTTTTCTTGTTTGGTGCCTGTTCTAGCCTTGCCTTGTTTCTGTACTGGATACATTCTTGCTGCAGAGCCTCCCTATTCAACTCCTGGGAGGTCTGCTTACTTCCTAGCTTCAAGTTCCTGGGATCCGCTGTAGCTGCATCAGGGACCTGGTATGTGCTTGCACAAACGCTGGTGCTCAACACCAGAGGACGTGTGGTTACCCTGCACCAGGCCCTGATAGTCCATTACCAAGCTGAGACTCCCCATTTATCATCAGGCACACAAGGGTTTCTGTACCGCCACCCGTGACAGCAAGTCCATTCAGTCCAGTAGATGTAATGACATCTAGCAGTCTACAAATAAAAGGCCAATTGAGAGATTTTTCAAGGTAGGCTGGTTTTGTCTCTTTATTCATCAACATCAACCAAGTATCTTTATATCTGTATAGTGAATACATATATCGTGTAGGGATTTTCACTATACAAGAAATTGATGGGAATTTTCCTGAGGATTACATTGTCTAGGGCAGGCATAGGCAACCTTCAGCACTCCAGATGTTTTGGACTACACCGCCCATGATGCTTTGCAAGCATTATAGGTGTAAGAGCATTATGGGGGATGTAGTCCACAACATCTGGAGTGCCGAAGGTTGCCTGTCTCTGGTCTAGGGTAACATAACTGAGTTCATAAAATAGCTCAGCTGCAGATTCTTTTCCAATTTCGTTATTTTGGACTAAAGTTCCCAATTTCCATGGCAATTCTTGACTTAGTAAATTATATGGTCTATATAGCCAGCTATATGAAGTGCAAATGCTGCTATTTTCGAGATGCAATTAACAACCTACAAAAGCAAAAAATACTGTCCTCAGACTGGTCCTAATCAATTCAAATGCTCCTACTGTCCCTCTCTCAATGCTTGCGTGAACAAAAATTACCTTTCATGTTTTTTTTTTTTCCAAATGCATTGTACCTTGTGGATGTCTCTATAAACTATAACCTAGACGCAGGCTTTAACAAACTCTACCTTGTAGATGTTTCTATAAACTATAACCAAGAGCCAGGCGTTAACAAACTCTACCTTGTGGGTGCTATATAAAAACTACAATCCATTGTCTGGTCTTGCTTAAACTAAAATGACTGTCTACTCTTCATTACATTCAGTGAGGAGGAGATTGAAACCTGTGCGACATTTTCAAAGGTGAAACAGGTTGGATAATCTATGGACCCCTATATTATGTGTTCCATTCTTGGCTTTGTTAGCATATGCATAAACACGTAATTTATTATATATTATAGTACAATTTAAGGCTAATATGCAAGTGTTTATTACCTCTTATTATTCTTGCTTACGGGGATTTGAATGCTATTCTCTTTTGCTTCCTGTAGTTGATATTTACAAGAGGAAAGCTAATGTTGACGTGAGTTTTTCTGACGCACTTGGTAGCAAGTGTTGGTTAACAATAAAGAACAAGGTAAAGCTGATGGAACAGGATTTTTTTAGTGCCTTGATTTGGTGACACATTGACTACTTGGCAAACTCTTCAGAAACGTCATTGTACATGGACATCTGCAACCATCATTTAATTATTGAATTGCTTATTGATGTGTTCATTGGTTGTTTGTAGTGCTTCATTTTTTTTTCTAGAGGATGAAGCATACAAGACATAGAACAGATTCCTTTCTTTAATCTCCGATACTAATGTGTTTGCAATCCAATTTGTTTAAATCAAAGACCAGCTTTAAGTGTACCAATCTATACCAAGTTTGTCTGCTCAAGGTCAATTAGCGGTGTATCTGTCACTCAAACATTTATGCTGTTTTAGTTTAAAAAAGGATAGTATTATACCAGTTATTTGGTATGTTGAGATTAGGATGTGCCACCACCATTTACTGTGAGTTAAAAAAAAAGGGGGAGTCTGCGCTATGTAACAAGGATGTAAGCTGCAACCCTAAAAGGGAATCCCTCACGACCCTTGGTAAGGTAAAAGAAAAAAAGATAGAGGTAAGGGCTGCGCTAGTATACAGGAAATAATATGGTAAAAATTGAATATGCCAAAATGAATAGACAGCAATAGAAGGACCTAGGTATAATAGTCTCTATTAAAATACATTAAAAGAGTAGGCAAAACAAAGTCCATCCAAGTGTTTAAAATGTTCAGTAGAGATCAAATAGTATAATGTTCAATAAAATACATAAAACCGTCTCACTGGTATATGGATGGGGTATGTGTACAATCCTCAGGAGTTGATCCGTCTGGGTTGTAGGTAATCCGTATATGTGAAGATAAAAAACACGACAAGCTTCCAATGGTATAATATTGTAGCTCTAAAGGTAAAATAAATAAAAAGGAGGATAGTACACTCACATTTGGTGGAGTAAGGCCAGCTCTGGGATGAAGGGCGCTTAGCGGTATAATCCCCGCTAGAGGATATACTGGAGAAGTGGGTCTGTCCGTCCGACTTTGATTCCGTCATACTCCACAGGATATATATAAAAACTGCAATAGTGCTCTCAGTAGGAAAAGTAAAAGGAAAATGTAAAATAAAATACAATATGCACACAATGGTAGAGCAGAACAATGTTTCATGACATTAATGTACAGTGTTCACAAGTGTGTGGCTACTAGGCATTAAAGTGACTCTGAATTCAAGTGTCTCTGCTAATGTTTGCTGGAAAACTGGTTTATGTAAAGTAAAGCAAGACCAGTGAATGGAAAGATTAATATCAGGTCAGGCAGTCGTAGAAGAGCACAGCCAGTCATAATGCTTAATAACAAAACAATAGAAAGTTTAAACACACAATAGGTCAAATAAAGCATAAGCAGGGTCAAAGAACCATTACAGAATCCATTGTATAGTCTAAAAACTAATATAATTTAGTACCTGACTTTAATTGGAAAAATTAGTACATGGATACTTGCACTCACTCTTGACCATTAATGTAGCTTTTTTCCACAAAATATCCATACAGAGTGATGTATGTATCTATTTTGCAGTTTCTATACATAGAAGGCTGCTTTTGTGTATTACCAGGTGCCCCATAATCTTTAAAAGGGGCTGCTCTCTTGGATACAGTATGGGTTGTTTGAGTGTCTAAGGCTTACAGTTTGCTATGTAAACTTTTGTCACTCAGAGAAGCCTTTGCTTATGATAAAACACACGGTTTTTGTATGTATTGCATTTTATGTATTTGTGTAAGTTTACGGAGCAATTTACAAGGAATTCCTTTACAGAAATTACTTTGTTGCCTGAAACTACTTTGTTGCCATCAACTAAGCAGCGGTACATCTCTGATGAGATTATTCCATTATAATTTTACATTTCGATAGATTTTGAGGTTTATTAGGTTTATTGCATTTACAGTAGTGAGTCTTGTACATAGTGACTCAACATCATATGCCTTTACAACATGTTATGCCTATATTAACTAAAAAAAAATGTTCAGCCACTTCCAGGTTCCAGCAGAGGTGATCAGCCAAAATGCAAAAACACAAATTCAGAGTTTTATAATCTTATTTATTATCTAGGAAAGGATTGCAATGTGGTGCGCACATGTGTGACCACTCATACATGGTATGTAAATGACATCATGGGCAATTGATGGTCTTGGCATCTTGTGCATGCCCAGTGCTTCTTCCATATCTATGTGTACAGAGAAATAAAACTTTACCAAGAATTAAAACTAGAATAGTATAACCCTTTCCTTATTATTGCTGCAAAATGGGCATAACTGTGGGAATAGAATATACTGGAAGTAGACATGTGCACAGATTATTTTCTACTGGCATGAAGAAATATTCATTTTAATCTACGTCCAAGCAAATCGATCAATCCAGGATTTACCTGTGGAGTATTAATCAATGAATAAAACTCCACAGGAAATGAACAGATCAATTCTTTCAGAAGTAGATTAAAAGAAATTTGATTTGTTTTTTACAGCTGAAAATAATTTATGCAGAAGTCTATTCAGAAGTGACACATTTATTATTATAAGATGTGGCATAAAAATTGTCTTTTGGTGATGGGCACCCATGCAATATGTTATTAAATATGGTCATCTAAAAATAGACATGGAACAATGTGGAACTAGACATAATTTAGATACTGACTTGAATATGTATGTGATTATCGTGGCTATGTATCCCATATGACTATGGCTCAATGGCAAAGGAAATAACCAGTTCTTCTCTTACTTAATGCATTATTTGCTTTACACAATTTGCCTACTGCTGCTGTTAACCTACTGATGGAGAGGTTGAGTTTGCTTGTAAGAAGACTTGATGGCTGATGAAGTCCACAAACCTAGTACTATATACAACTTGTGGATTTAAGTTAGATAACACATCAGGTATGGCACAATTCAGTCACAGACTCCTGTGATGTTTTATTTTTTTCTATTTGCAGAATACATTCTGTATGGGTGAGTATCACCTAATTCCATCTGATGATAACTTTCATCTCCAATATAATAAAAGAACACTTTAGGTTTAGGAATACAAAACTGTATTCCTAACACGAAAGTGTCATTCTGTCCCCGCCCCTATTCTCCCCAAATCACTAAAGGGTTAAAAAGACCCTCAGTACTGTGTCGTGCATCTCCTCTGCCAATGTCAGCCAAAGGGGGGATTTGATGCGCATGCACTGTGCATGCAGTTTTAGGACTGCAATGTAAACATTGCAATTTCTTTACAACTTCAGTGTTTTACATTGCAGGCTAAGGGAGACAGGTGCACTGCACCCAGACCATGTTGATGAGATGAAGTGGTCTGGGTGCCTATAGAGTCCTTTTAAGTCCTGTATGGGAAACAGTAATGCCCTATATTTAAAGAGGACACCAACCAATGATTAAATATAAGTCCAGTATAATCATAGACCATGGACATACTTGAAAATGAGAGAAATCTCAATGTATATTTCCTGGTAAAATAGTTTTTAAATAAATAATAGTCAAAATATAGAGACAATAATTGTCAATTATATCTGATCTAAATATGAATATCTCGTGTATAATGCTCTATTTAAGTGTGTTGATTATTTTGTCCCTAGTTAGTGTTCAGGGTATCTTCAAAGTTTAGCTTTCTTTTAGCTGAAGATATGTCAAATTAACAGAACAATCATAAAATAATCATTCACAAATACATTGACAGGCCTTTGGTGATAATCAGGTTTTTGCTATGCATATTGTCATATATTGATAATGGAACAGGAGTTAGATTATTACCCTGGGTTGAGGTGTGGGAAAGTCCCTCTACTCACATAGTTCTTCTAGCACCATGGACAGGGGGCAACATTTGTGGGCTATTACAATGTTATGTAATTTGTTTCTGCAGTTGATTAACATCAGCATTAATACACAGCCTACATGCCAGTGGACTGGAAATTCTGGAAATTGCCAATGTAAGACAAATTAGGATAGAATATGATTGAGTCCAGAGAGCATAGCTAAGCTCTGGAGTCTGGCAAAAAGCTGAAATATTTGCCAGGTCAAATCCAACAATTCCCAAAGTATTATAATAGGAAGCATTAGGATCAAATACAAAAATGTCAGAGCACCACACTAAGGTCCCCTTTTCCTTAAAATGTTGATATGGGTGAGCTCGCATGACATTGCATTCCTAACCAGTGACCACCCCTTAGCGAGAAGACTTAAATGGACTGCAGATGATTGGCATTGCTATAAAGAACTTTCAGCGAGTCTCCCTGTGTTATAAAATGCTTTATTTCTGGCTAGTGTAAAATCCAGACCTCCTTGTCTTGATAAATTTCCAGTTACTATATATACAGTAAAAATGGAAGTTAAACTATTCATAGATCTCAATTTCAAATATGCTTTTAGTACTGTATATAATACATACCTGAAAACTAAATATTTCCTTTTACATAATGCTGTTTGAATTACTCAATGTTAAACAATTGCCATTCAATTGCTTACTGGACCCATTACTGAAAAGAAATGGGGAAACGGTCTCTGCATCGAGCAAGTGATACTTATCATGCATTATGCCTCATTAATCTCACTTGTAGAGTTATTTTTACATTCATTGTACCCAAGAAGACAAAACTACCTGTCCCATGTAAATGCTTCGAGTTTTAAAGGAGAGCTGCCTCTTTCCAGGATTTTTTATATTATGATTTCATATTACCTATGTTTAACACATACCATTATGTAAAGTCTGAAAAATAAAATTACAAATAAAAATCTATGTTGCTTTATTTAGCTCTGTCTTGTAATTGAAAACTTCCATCTTGGCACCCTATCAGCTGGATTGTGAAGTCAATTGCCAAATCTTTAATATTCGTTAAAATGTCATTTGAATGTTTTACTCAATTGCGTGATTTCCAGAAAACTAATGTTTCCCCTTTAATCCATCGTCATTAAAACTGAACTGAATTAACTGATCACATGGTTTTAAGTGTCAGGAGATTTTAGATTTTTTGCTAAATGATAAGTGATCAATGAGCTGTGTAGTAAAACTTGTCACTGCAAAATGTGAGTTCCAATAAATTGTTCATCCTCCTATCTGTTAATCAAAATGTACTTTGTGGACAGGATTCCCCCACAGAAAAGCAATGTTAAACCTGGTAAAGATCTGTATTTTATTGTGTTTTTTTATATAGTAAGGAATTGACTAAATTGACCGATATAAACCAGGGGAGGTTTTTAGATATAAATGTAACATGACATTGAAAAGTTATACACCTGATGGGGATGAACACATCTGGAATTGCCCTAGGTTTGTCCAGGAGACTATAATTAATTGATAACAAAAGCAGTGCTTTTATTAAACTTAATCAGCACCTGTGCTTGCTCTTAGAAGAGATTCAATATGACAGGAATTACAGGCTACAGTGTCACTAGCTTCCAAATTGATGCTTGACCTTTGTTGAGACCAATGCTCCCCACGGATGTATCAAGTTGATTAGTGAATGTCCTCCATACACAGTAAACGTATCAGGAATTTACTGATGTCCAAGCGTTTGTAGAGCAGGGCCACATTTACATCCTGGCTATATCAGGGAACCTCAGATTTCTTTGGCAACATACCATTGATGAAAATGTTTTCATGATCATTGTTTTATCCTTTCTAGTTACCGGACAGCTGCTTAGGGGTGTTGCTAGAGGGGGGGCTGACATGCCTGGAGCCTTAATCGAGGTCCTTAATATCCATGAGTCTATAGTTGGCGTCATTTTCTTGTTAGACCTGAGTCCTCTGTAATATTGAGAGAGAAATAACAACCCCAAATATGCAAACTGGGACAGTCACATTAACGCACCATATTTGTAGTTAATTATACAACACAGTGTGGAGGTATTGCTGTGGGTGCAGGATTTTCATGCAGTGGAGTAAACTGTTAATATGGCAGTGTTTATAAATATAGGTTCAAGCATTATTCTGATTTCAATCAATGTGACTTATAGAACACATGGGCGGTAGAGATCAGGGTGTAGGATTGGATATAGGACATGACAAAGGGCTGGTTTTAGGAGGGGCATAAGTCGATATATATGAGAAGTGCCATAAAATGTAACCTTGCACTGAAGCCCCTGAGCTTTTTCGCCATCTAAGAATATTGTATAATTTATTCCCATTATGACTGTTGTTAGCTCCCCGTTGGCTGTATAAACCAATGAGTCTCCATAATCTAATGTTCATTCTCTTTTATTGGTTCTGTGTCTTGCTGGATTTCCTTCTGTTTGGCCATGTGCTTGCATATTTTAGATGCTATGCTGACAACCTATCTCTGGATGCACTCTCATGTGGTTAGAAATGCCTGGCTATCAATCCAGTCAGCCTTGAGCAGGATTACATGAAATACTTTGTTGCTGTTTCTGACTTATTTCAAGTGTTCTCAGATTTGTGCAAACAAAATGTGTGTGTAACAGTGGGACACAGGTCCTAAATTGGGACTAAATGTCTTGCTATTGACAGGTTGTGTTTTCAAATTCCATACTTGTCCTGCTTTGTCTGAGATTAGTGGAAGTTACACTCCACACAGCACCCATGCAGTACCCATGATCTTCCTGTTGATCTGTCATGATGTTCACGGGTGCCCAAAAAGTAGCTCTCCAGATAATTTAAAACTTCAGTTTCTGTGATGCTTTGCTATTTTATAAGCATGCCAAGCATCATGGGCATTGTAGTTCTACAACATCTGGAGATCTACATGTTGGGCACCCCTGCATTATATATTTCAAATGTACAATTTAGCAATATATTTTTTTTTTAAACATTCCTCTTCCCCATGACACTGTGCACTGCCGGTTATGTGCCATGATTCACACAGTATTGGCACCTCTCCTTATCATTACTGCATGCAAAGTGTTCAGAAACCCAGAACCATGTCAGTATGACCTGGCCAAAACAATGAGATTGGCACCTACTGTTATGTCCTTGAATTAATCTTTCACCAATCATCCAGGACCTAGCAATATAACAGGCTAGCCATAAACAGGCTGTCTAAAGGATCCGCAGTGTGTAACTGTAACCCTCTGAGTGCCAGGCTGACAAAACAAGTTATTGGCGCCAAAAACACCTTGATATTTGCGAAACACAATGCAGTTTACACTGTTGTGACACTAAAGAGATCACTATCTAGGATTTAAGTTTTGTTTATTTTAATTCTGGAGAGCCCTGAAGCTTTCTGCATTACAAGTGCTCATTGTTTAGCGCTGGATTGTCCCAACTGCCAACAGCAGAGTTCTGAAGTGCTTTTTGTTTCTAACATGGTGAATTTATGAAACGGTGCTGTGTGAACTCCAAGCAGTCCTCTTCACTCTGAAACATGTTGTAAACTATTCTCTATACCAGAGTTTATATCTAGAGCTGGCGCCCAATAATACGTTTTATAAAAAGTATGGAAGGGAAATACCAGGCTGAATTAGATTTGTGACAGAACTTGATGTTGTTTTACACTCATACATATCTGGAATGGGGCTTCAAGCAGATGTGGACTGACATCTACATGGGTCCCTGAGTAAAAATAAAATCCTTGGCTCGTTGAGGCAATCTTTTTTTTTTTTTTTTTTTATCTTTAGTGATGATTATAAATATTCTGGCCACAAACAATGCATTCATAACTACATCATGGTTCGTCCACTGAATTATACCTCCCAAAATTTCAAAAATATATATTGGCAAACAGCCAAAAACTGGTAGTTTCCTATTTACGCATGCCTCCCAAGTGTCCCTGTTTAGGGCCCAAATCCCTCTGTCCCTTTTTTCTATACACTTTTTTAGGAGTTCCATATTGTTGGGGGGCCTGAGTGTATAACGGATCTCCGTAGCAGTAATACTCATAGTAATGTGTCGTTAAACTACAATAAATGTGTTTAGAAATCAGAAGTCAGTGTAAATAAGATATTTTGTTCTTGTTCAGATTCAGAATAGCCAGCCCCTGGCCACCTACACTCACACCCACAGAATGACGTGTCCCTATTTATATTTGAAATATTGGCATGCTTAAGTTTACTTTCTAAACACATATTTTGTAAATTAAAAACAATTGGCTGCAAAAATGTTTTTATGTTTTCATTTAAAAATCTGTTATACATTCAGACATGCCAAACATTTCAAGCTAATTTAGATTAGAAAAGACAGACAGTGTGATTTGAGGAACTGGCCATTCTAAAGAGGTATGACTAAAGAGTGGCCTAACTAAACTGCTCAATTTATTTATAATTTAACTGAATAAAGGACTCTTTTTAACCCCATTATTTTACCTACTTTTAATAATTATCCTGTCAGCTCACTGCAATATATTGTTTAATAGGTAAATGTTATTTTATCATTTGTGACAGTGAGAACTTAATTCAATCTCAGAAGGTTGCTTTTGTAATGGGCATTTGATTGATATCTATCTGCCTAATTGGTTAGTTGATACCTGGTTTATTGTAGGCCATCTGTTCTGACAATTATATATACAAACATTCATTATATAACATATTGGATAATGATATATAAACACTGTGCACATCTAATCTTCCTTAGAATTTCTGGATTTCAGGAACTGTGCTATGTTTTACAACCTCTGAACAAATGTCTCCACAAAAAAATAACATGACTTGGAGATTGGTTATTCATTATTACACAAACCTCTTCAAGTTAAAGAAAAATAGCCACTCAGATTAATAGGGCAAAATGTAATTCAATAATATTAGATGTTAAATGTTTTACTCACATATTTCATGGAATAAATATAAGTTACATTATAAAACTGCATTCTTTTGTATATACACTTGGCTAAAATGCCAGCCAGACATACCTTAGCTTGAAGTAAAAAGGTTGATCCAATTTATATATGTTTCAGACCAGAGTCGGGTGTTACGCTCTGTAATATGTGAGGAAGCTGCATTCAATAATAAAATTAAACAGAATACCTGTAAGATTGCTTGTAGTATGAATATGTTAACTGGCAGAAGTGTTTCTTGTTGTACTTCAGTCTGTGATATTTGTAATTCCTCACTTAAAATGAAAATAATTTATTTCCAGAAATGTTCATTTTTCTTTATAAACGATAAGAAAATCATACTAATCTATTGAACACAGCATTAAGATATGAACTGGTTGTCTTATAAGTGAGGGAATAATTCAAAGAAAGAAAACAATTTTGGAAAAACTTAAACATTATTTACAAAATTACTTTGCAGTTTATTTATGCAGATAATAAATGTGCGTAGAAAGGGACAACTCACAAATTAACGAGCAAAGATTTGCTCTGATTGAAAAGCACTCTAATAATTTGTTCTAGATTGTTACTTCAAAAAATACTTGAAGCACATTCAAAAACTTTGCTATAGACATGCTGAGAGCTAATTGAAGCGATCAATGTGTACATTTACCAGTATATATATTCAAACTATACACAGCAATATGGCCACATGCATGTGAAAGTAAAGTATGCATTTAAAACATCATCTCCAACACTGATTGTTGGGAAAAAGGCTGACCTCATTATAATTTGCCGTTTGATAATATACACTATTTTACTGTACAGCTGGATTATCAATGTGTCGCAATGTATTACGAAACCTAAATAATTATATATTTCTGTAATAATTAACTTTTAATACAAATAATATAATCAGGTGTAAATAACAGTTAGCATATAATGTCCGCAATCAGTAACTCTAAAGATTGTAAAAATAAATAAACAAACAAAAAAATATACGCACATATATATATATATATATATATATATATATATAACACAGTACAGTTTATTAACACACAATTTGCATTAAACACTTTCAGCAAAAACATAATTTGACAAAAATATTTGGACATAATCTCACCATACTCCATCATTTCTCTGTGATTTGTATAGTTGCTAAGGAATACACTTGAATTGTTACCATTAGAAAAACAAACATTAAAGGACCACTCTAGGCACCCAGACCACTTCAGCTTAATGAAGTGGTCTGGGTGCCAGGTCCAGCTAGGGTTAACCCATTTTTTCATAAACATAGCAGTTTCAGAGAAACTGCTATGTTTATGAATGGGTTAAGCCTTCCCCTATTTCCTCTAGCGGCTGTCTCATTGACAGCCGCTAGAGGCGCTTGCGTGCTTCTCACTGTGATTTTCACAGTGAGAGCACGCCAGCGTCCATAGGAAAGCATTATGAATGCTTTCCTATGTGACCGGCTGAATGCGCGCGCAGCTCTTGACGCGCGTGCGCATTCAGCCGCATGGGAGGAGAAGAGGAGGATCGGAGGAGGAGAGCTCCCCGCCCAGCACTGGAGAAAGGTAAGTTTTTACCCCTTTCCCCCTTCCAGAGCCGGGCGGGAGGGGGTCCCTGATGGTGGGGGCACCCTCAGGGCGCTATAGTGCCAGGAAAACGAGTATGTTTTCCTGGCACTATAGTGGTCCTTTAACAACACTCAGAAAAAACATTAGGCTGGTTAGAGCTGCGTATTGATAAACTCTACGTATTCGAAAACTAGATTTATAAAGGTTAAGTAATTCAAATACAGCAATAAGTATCTTGGATTTTATTGTTTGGAGATGAAATTCAAATTCTGCAAGACCTAGTTTGCCAGTGTGGACCCCTCCTCTCCGATTGCTGAGTGCAGAGACAATTCCCGTAACGTGTATTGCCATTGAAATGGGGCAGGAGGGATGTAGGAAGGAAAGGACATGTCTAAAACACAAGGCAAAACAAAAACACGGTGACGAGCTGTGAGCCAAAGTCAACTGCCCATATAAACGTTAAGCCTTGCCAAACCTGTATCTAGGGGTGATCATTATGTATGTGTATAACACCTAAGAAAAGAACTGGACATCCTGGTATGCATGTCTGTTAGAGTTGGGAAAAAACGCCCAACGATATCTGTATTTTTTATATCATGTACATATTCAGCAGGAATTTTGTATTTAAAGAAAATTCACAAATATAGAAATCACTGTGTGCTAGTTTACTATCCGGAGACATAAAAAGGTAATTCTAGTACATTACATTATGGGATGTGCCACTGGAAACCGTAGTTGGAGAGTACCATAAACAGAGACTAAGATTTGTATCTGTCTATATTGATTGCAGCTGCTGTAGTGGTTATAGTGGTAGCAGACTGCTAGTGACATCTCCTGGCTCTGTGTCAAACCGCTTTCTAGCAGTTTGAAACAAATCACATGAACCAATAGCTCGGCCCCTTGCCCAAAATACCAACAAACAATATTCAGTGAAACGCTATATTCCTTAAAAACAAATTGGTGTAATGAAATGTGCACTATATAACTTAAATACAAATTTAAACACTTATCTAAATGTTCAGTCAAAAAATCCATTGTATATACTTTTTAAATTCTAAAATGTAATAATATAAAATATTGTGTTTTTTTGTTTTTTTTTTAGAATTTAAAGGTATATACACAGGATATTTTTAAGATTGGGTATTTAGATAAGTGCTAAATATTTACATTATATACCGTGCCATGTTCTTGCACAGAGTGGTTGTAAAGGAATGTAGTACTTTATTGAACATTGTTTGTTGGTGATTATGCTGAAAATAGTTTGACAAAAATTAGGAGGATGGCACCAGTATCCAACTAGCATCCGAGCCACTACAACAAGTAGTGGTTATGGTGCTTAAAATACCTTGGTAAACACATAAATATGTGCTTAAACAATATTTAATTGAGCAGAAAATGTTCAGGATTTTAACTATGCATAACATATGCTCATTAAGTACAGTATTTATTTCACCCAGCTGTCCCTCTGTTCCCATTAAACCTTTGCTACTACTTTGGTCTGCACTAAGAAAATATGCTTCCTCCTTCACTCTAAGCCATCGTCTTACTTACAAAGCCGTGACAATGGCAGATACACCTGGGACAGTGGCCCTGCTGTTGAATCAAAGAGGAAACGGGACCAACAACTGTAGAATGTAATACAGTAATCCGCTAAGGAGGAATATTATACTAGCTATACCACTTCCCTTAAAGGCTATCAGTGCCTGAGAGAATAACAATATTTTGCTTATCCCACATTATGAATATTAACAAAATAGTAATTGACTTAATTGTGTAATTAATAAAACCAGTCAGTCCAAAGCATTCTGCCTGTAAGAGGGTTTTCCGGACTCAGCAACCTTGGCATGGTGCAAATATATATTTGCCTACATTACTAATTCACCAAGTAGTATTTTTATTTATATGGCACTGTCGCAATGCTGTAATTGTTGTAGAGGTACTAAATAGTTAAGAAGATTTTCTGAGTATGAACGCCTGGAAACATACCATAACTACAACATTGATGTACATTCAATTAGCTTATATTTCTAACACTGTCACAATGCTGCATGTTGTGTGTCACCAAGTATTCTGTATGTATCATTGCATCCTCTATCTATTCGTCACGTAATATATATAAGCTATGACTGCTTACCTGCAACCCACACTACATTTCCCCCTAAGGAAATGAACATAAATCTGCTGAAATGTTTGTCAGTCCACATGACTTGTTTATTAGAGTAGAATGTATGTATTAACTCATTCTCAACCAATTGTTTGGAAATGTCACTAATATGACAGACCTAGTATATCACTCATCGTAAATGAGTTTAGAATATTTTTGGAAAAAATGTTTCATAACTGCTTGTTTTCATATTGTTCTGCAAGGTGTTTTGGGTACAAATCTAGCATTCAATGGGCTTAGCGTAGGAACCAAATAAAATCTTGGCAGGACAGCCTTTATAACAGATATGTGCCCCATCAGCAGCATACATTTTCTGTAGGCAAGATGATAACTATAATTGGGAGGCTATTAATTTAACAGGATATATACCTAAATAAGTTACCAGACCTTACTGTTTAATATGTATAAAATATATATAATTTCTTATAAAAATAATTTGTTTACAGTTTCTGGTTAAAATGCAAATGTTTTGAAAGTTAAAAGGAGATGATAGCCAACTATTTTAAGATATCTTTTGTGTGTTACATCTTTCTTAAATAGTAAAACACGATTTTAAAAGCAACACTGTCATGACTGGCAGAATCTAACTCCTTTCGTCCTCTCAATTGCAAACATCCCCCCCCCCCCATCTCCACGTTCTCCGCACCCATGGTGAAATCTTTAAATGCAATTAAAAGGCACATAAAGCTAGCTTGCTGAAGTGCTATATGTGTGAAAAGTGCCCTCCTTTTTATTTTTACAAAAAGTGCAGCTTTAAGTAGAAATTGTCTCTTTTATAAATTAACCTTGTTACACCCCTTAACTATTAATTAGACAACAAGCCTTGTTACTTCATGGTTTGGTTAGCTCAGTGGAGCTAAACTCAAGAGGAAGCAATTGCTCACAGCACCTGCCTTGTAAAGACTTCTCATTGAGCTGCAATTGGGAAGTCTGTGATTGGACAGACACAAAACGTCTGGACTGGGGAAGAAGAGGAAAACGAGATCTGCAGCTTTTGTAAGCTCTGTTTAGATATACCTCAAATGAGAACATGTATAAATACATGAAGTATTAAAAGGGGAGTTTCCATTTAATATTTTATTGAATTTTACGAGAATCCTGTGACAAGGTTACTATCATATGTTGGCACAAACACAACCTACAATGCCGAGCAATGTTAGCCTAATTGTATTTTTCCTTACAAATAGTGTGACGGGAATTAATCTTACAGATTACTCTCACTTCTCATATTCTTTTAATCTGCACTGTACAGGCCAGTAGAGTTATGATGGATGAAGAAATACAAGCCTCTGTCCAACTTTGCTTAATGTAAATCATCTGTCAAATTGCTGACAATACTGGGCCCTTGTAGCCACAAACTGGGTGACTGCCAGAACCTGGCTCTCCTCCATGGAGGAACTTGAAGCTTTAAGTGCTAATAGGACATAAAAAAACTAACCGGTACAAACCTTTTCACTCAGAAATCAATTACTTGGCACTTATCCCTGTGTGCTGTTACATAGTTTCCCAGTAATCCTCCCTTTGTTTCGTTGTTTGCAATTGTTATGAATGTTAAAGAAACCCTTCGAATTTAACGCACACTAGTCAAGAAAAACATCATCAATGAAATGTGTAGAAAACCATTGCTATTTTTATTTTCTTTATAACCAACATATACCGGGGTTCTACAAATAATTTTTGCTTCAGAAGGTTATAGGATATGTTTAAAGGTTTATTTAGTAAACAGTGAATTAAAGAAAAGCAGAGATTTGCAAAACTGACTGGAAGTTTTTCCAACTCCTGTATATTGAGGTAATATTTTGCAATTCCCTGGTCAGTTTCACTGGTATTAGATAAACATCCACAGGGCTGCTATCAGAAATAGTGGGACCCTGTAACCCTTTAGGGTTTGAAACAATTAACACAGAGAATAGATCTGTTATATAAGAAATGTGTTTGACTGGAGACCTGACCATCCTCAGCTTTTTTGGAATGGGTATACATGATGTAGATTGACATCAATAAATGCCTATGATTAAGGGCTTAGCATAAGCTGAAGGATATATGGAGTTTGTCCTTATGTGATCCCTTTCCTGCTTTTTAAAGACATTAAAAACTATATTTTTTTATTTTAACTTTGCAATAGAGTATTGTGAAAAAACATGTCTAGTGTTAAGGGGTTATTCACTAAACAGGGGACATTGGTAATTGAAAATTTTTGGACATAAAAGCCGAGCGGCAAAAATAAATAATACATTTTATCTAGTGTTAAAGACTTGGTGCTTTTATTGTTTTTCAGCTTATAGAGTGTGCACATATTTGCATCTGTTGTTTTTCTTGTAAGGGGAACAAATTAAATTCTAGCTTTATTGGCAGATACTACTAAGAGCTGTATTGTGATTGGCTGATACTAATAAAAGCTGTATTCTGATTGGCAGATACTAATAAAAGTTGTTTTGTGGATACAAATAAGAGGGCAATTAAAATGAAGTTTCTAATTTTCTTCTGTGCCTGCTTTTTTTTTTTTTTTTCACCTGCTTTCATTCTGCATTACTTAAAGAGAAAGAGCACACACATTTAATAACATGTCTCAGTGGCTACTTTATATAATAGTCATTCATAGTTTTGTATATCTAGAATACCAACCTGTCAGCTCTTTCAAGGGTTTCAGCAGTAAGAAAGTCCTATTTTTCTTAAGGACAATAAATTGTATAATGAACACGCATTCAGAAGCAGATCAGAATCACTTGATCTACCACCCATGCTTTAGTCATGCTTACTTTAAAAAATCATAACCTACATGATCATTGGAATCATTGTAGCTCTTTAAAATATTGTTGGGATGCTTACGATAACGTTACTGTGTGAGATGGCTCATTACATTAATGTATCTGCTGTAGAGATCCTGCTGGGTCCACACGGCTTTTTATCCTTTTGAGATTGACAAAATAAGTATCAGATCTCTTATTTTAAATGAATTTTTGGTGACTTACTGTAAAGTGCTTTAATGCCTGCTCAAGGATGAAACATAGTATATGAACTAACGATTGCATGAACAAGTAATGTACCGTAGAATGTAGCTTTGATGTATAGCAGGCCAACAGCAAATTATTTTCAGACTGAAGATTGAGCATCATTCAAAATATACATTGACCATCATTAAAAATAAGCATAGACCAAGTAGAAACAATGAACAGAGTCAAGATTTTCTCATACCCGTGTTACACCACAACCAGAGAAACGCAAACGTGGACCCTCTAGTCTGTGTCATCTATCTCCATTATACAGTAAAAACAATAGTGTAAATATAATTGCTATGTGCCTTGTGCTAAATCTTGGAGGAGATTTTGACAGCCATCATCACATCCGTTATAAGTTATTTCAATGGGAACTGGATTCTATTACCAAAGCACATTTATTCTGCAAAATGAATATCAGATTCTTGTAGACTATATTCGAGAAATTAAAGATAAAAGGCTGTGATGCAATGTACTCTAGATAATGGACTCCAGTCCCAGGTATGTATGAATGCTAGTGCATTTCAGATAGTAGTTATGCTAAGATAGGTCTTGATTTAAGTCTAAATGCACATGTATGATACAAAAAGGGTAGAGTTTTGTTTTCTTACATTTTGTCATCATTATGGTACTAATCTGGGATGGCTACATGAATGTTGTGTGCATTGTATCAATGTCATTTGGGAGCTGTATTTCAAATGAGATTTAAACATTTCATGTATATTGATTTGTTGTATATTTCACATGTCTTGGCCTTCTATCAACCATTGTTATACGCTCTGTCCTTTAACTTGGCAGTCAGCATAGATATTGCATGAAGAGAAGAGGAGAAATTAAGTTACGTTTCTCCTCCTTGCTTGAAAGATGGCCTCTGGTTGTGCCTGGACATTTTACTGGATTGTGATGTATGCATCAGAAAAGTATAAAATGGGATACAAATACAGAATTAAACAGGTTATTGGTGATTTTCAATGTTTTTAAAGGGTTACTCCAAGCACCATAACTACTTTGTGACCTTGGTGTTTGGAGTCTTCATGTGCAGTGTTTCCAATTAAAAAAAAAACTGCACATACAGAGATATCTAAGGATGCTGCTGGAGGTGTAACTCCATGTCTGTCAGCGCCGTTAGCCAGCCCGGAATAAGAGTTTGGGGATGGCTAATGCTAATTCTATGCATATGTCATGTCTATCTTCAACATGGCCTCAGATGACTATTGGTGGACCAAGTTCTCCCTGCAGGGAGAACTTTGCCTTGGTGTGGCATCTAGAGTTAGTTTTGTTTTTAATTTCTTTATGTATTTTGTTCTTTTTACTGGGGGGCAAGGCAATGCCAGCAAGGGTTACTATAAACAAAAACAGTGTTTATTTATGATATAATCTGAATAACAGAAATGTGTGCCCCATTGCAAAGCACCATGCTGTTCAATTACATCAGAGTGAATCATCCAGAATTATAATCTAGATAAATATTTTTTGGCACCCACTTTACATTGCATACTCTATATTTACAAGACTCCTTATTATGATAAAGAGGGATGCATTCCTTTGGCTGAACTCTGTGTCATTTGGCCCATTACCCAGAACAATGTTGGAACAAAATATATTTAAAATGTCTAATTGTGTAGAATTCCTAGACTGTTACTTTAAAGGTTGGATCAAAATGTATTTAAAATATGTTTCTGTTTAACTTTCCTTCGCTTACAATAATGATGATAATCAGATGTACTATAAGTAATTTCATATTAATGCAATGAGTTAATGTTAGAGTACCTTCATACTGAACGCTCTATTCACATAATTACCAGCAGTCGTAACTTACATGATTTACTTGTCAAACTTAACAGAACATTATATCATGTATTTCCTACTGAGAAAGATTCTACAAAGTGCATATTCCATTACTCAAAATATTGCATGTATAAAAAAATATAGTATTACAAGGAACTTAATACCTGATAAGTTTGCATGACCAAAGTTTGCCAAGGAATGCCTAATTAATCATACAGCATTTTGCCCTGTTGCTATTATCTTATCTGAACCTTATCTATAATCATTTGAGTTGCAGAGAGATGGCACTTAAAGACTGAACTGCTTTGTAACCATGTTTGCATAAATTTCTTTATGTGAGTTGCTTGAAGATTTTCATAAACGGTTACTCCAAGCACCATGATGAATTCAGTGATTTGAAGTGGTTATGGTGCCTGGCGTTTGTAAGTGCAGCATTTTGCTGCAAACACTGCACATACAGAGATTAACCCCTCTGCTGAAAACTGCAGCATTATTTGGGTGCAATTAGACATCATGCAGTATACATAGTTTTAAAGACTTCATTCTGTCCATTCTACATATCAATGTGTGGGCTCTGTGAGAAACTTGGTCCATTATTCCTATTGACCATTTGGTGTATAACACATAGTCCATGTTTGGTTTTAGCTGTAATATAATCATGGACACACAACTTTATAGGTGGACATTCTTATTTTTCAAAATGTATTGAATTGAAAGAAATTGTGTATTACATTGAAATAGCTGAAAGATCCCAAACCTCCAGCTGTGTCCCCATGCTGATGTGAAAGGCAAATAGAATTTAATTACTACACTTGTGTGAGGAATTTCAGTTCTACCGACTGATTTTTTCCAAACATTTTTTTTTTTTTGGGACACTTGAAATTCAGTTTTGATCTGAATTCAGCTCGGTAGAGTTTTGATCAGAATCAGAACAAACCATAAAGGTGCAAAAATGGGCCAATCGGTGTACTGCAAAATATAAATACACAATATAATAGGTTTAGATTTTGCAGTACACTGATAGGATAATTTTTCTGTAATTTTATTCGCAAGTCAACTGAGAAAAAGTTACAAATAGAAGGGAAAACAGAAGGAACAGTTACAAATTCAGAAGAATTACAGTTCAGTCCAAAACAAATGTCCATTAGTCCATTATTTACTATTCTACACAATGTTGTTGACTTACCATATCAGCCAACCTCATGAATAAACTAGTTATGGTGCTTTCCTTTCATTCCATTGGGATGCTTAATAGTGTTTCATTCTTAAGATGACCTTTTTATCCCTGGATTTCATTTAATCATGTTACGTGGAACACTGGTCCCTGAGATGCTTAAAGTTCCTGAAAATAGGTATCATCACTAGGATCCACCATAAACCCTAATGTGATTTTAATGTATTTATGCTATGTAGATGATTAACTCACTATTGAGTAATCTTACTGGTGAAATCTGTGCCTACCTCTTTAATATGCTATATTAGCAATACATCTTGAAGTGCAGAAAGATTTCAATGTTTTTCACCCATGGGAGCAGATTCCAGTATGTCTAATTCAATATTCATTATAATTTTCATGAGTCGTCTTTACATTTTGCAAGGAATGGTTTATTTATATCCCTTAAATGCAACTGTTGGCCGATCACTGATTTTAAAAGAGATACAACTCTTTTTTTGTATGTAAGACATAATCCTCTTTAGTGCATTTCATTTAAAGGAAGACGCAATATAAAATTTTATATATATATATATATATATATATATATACACACACACACGCACACGCTCTTTTAATCAGATGTGTTTCCTTTGTTGTTAAGTTTCCATTGCAGGCCTCCCCTTGTTTTTTTATTTTAATAATGAAAAAAAAACAAAAATAAACTATAAAGATTACTTTAATAATGACCTGGGACAGTCTTTTCACAGTTGCCGTTCCTCCCATGGAGAAGCCAACAATCCTGACTACTTTTGTCCAATCATATGCAAATTTCCCAGACGGTGTCAATGTTGGTTATATAGGTCATTATTTAGAGTGTACTCCCTCAATCCACCTGTGTGCACCTCTTCCTGTATTGACTCACATGTCCTGAACTTTAATTTGTAGTTTTGCTTTTAATTGTAGCAAATGTTAAAATGAAATTTCTGGATGAATTGTGCGTATATGAGTAATAAATATGAAAATAAATTAATGCTCCCTGTACCTTATCTTCTCTCACCAATGTTTAAAAAGGGATACTATTTCTTTAAAAATCTAAAAAAGATAATGACTGACATGCGCAAGTCAGAGTTAGACAAATAGCCCTTCATGCATGTGCCAATATGTTTCTGCTTGCCTAGCGTCAGCTGTATGACTCACTTACTTATTGATTTCATATAAATTCACCCTTAATGACCAATAAATCACCTGTTATAATGACGAACCACCTCTACTTATGGTATGACACCTTATGCTATAATAGGACCCCCCTCAAACAAAAAATAAATAAATAAACTATTAGGAACTTTAAAACATTCTGGTCATTTCAGTTTATATACTGAAATTGAAGAGTGACAATCTGCAGGAATAGATCTCAAATGAAAGGATTGATCATCATGATCAGTTATTAAAATGGATTTCCTTGAGATGTTTGTCCTTCTAAATGTGCTTTGAGATGCACTCTGTTTGTGGTTCTGTCTGTTCAAAAAAAGCATAATAGACTTATTATTAGAGTTATTATTTAAGGGCTTGGTAGAACAGATTCTTGTGCCTTGTGTAGGAAATCCTGCTTAATCATCCGATCACATGTTCAGAACTCATCTTCCTTCTTTTCACTTCTCTTTCTAAAACTATATATAAGCACAGCTATCACCTTTCGGTATTTAGTTAAGAACATGCATTAAAAGAAAAAATAAAACTATTAATTTTTTTTTTTTTTTTTTTTTTAAATAAATAAATATGATTTATGAGCCATGGGATCTTCCACAAAGTTGATGTTCTCTTTTCTTGTGAATGTGTACTCTCTGATTTCTCATTCAAAACCAGTTCCAGGGTTTTGCCATGGTGTAATCTCATTCAGGTTTAAAAAATGAAAAAAGTGAACGTTGGGTTGGATGAAGCAATTGGAAGCGGGTCCAGATGAGACTATCTACTTAATCATTTATTCTCAGCTAAGGAATATTATACCTACACTTTTAGTATGGAACCAGACAATCCTGACATACTTTGTCTGTCTCGCTTAAATTGCCATTGTTGTTAATTACTTGTTTAAAAAAATCCTGTTCTCTGTAAAACAAAAACGCAAAGACCCCAAAAACAAGAGTATTGCTATATTAAAGTACGCTGACCCAAGCAGGGACGTATTAGCCGCGAGGCAAACAAGGCATTTGCCTTGGGCGGCATTTTTCAGGGGGCGGCAAAAAACGGTCGGGCAGCTGGCGAGGGAGCACTTCCTCTGAGCTGACTGCTCAGCTCCCTCGCACGCCGCCCGCAGAGTGAGGCTGGGAGCCGGAAGATGACATCTGCGGCGCGCAGGGGAAGTGCTCCCTTGCCAGCCGCCCACACAGCAGCCACTGGACCCCCAGGGAGGGGTTTAAATAAAAAAAAAAGTTAATGTGAGTGATTGTGTGTGTCTGACTGTGTGTGTCTGACTTTGTGTGTCTGACTTTGTGTGTCTGACTGTGTGTGTCTGACTGTGTGTGTGTGTTTGTTTGTGTCTGGCTGTGTGTGTGTTTGTGTCTGCCTGTGTGTGTGTTTGTGTCTGGCTGTGTGTGTGTTTGTGTCTGACTGTGTGTGTGTGTGTTTGTGTGTGTGTTTGTGTCTGACTGTGTTTGTGTCTGACTGTGTTTGTGTCTGACTGTGTGTGTGTTTGTGTCTGACTGTGTGTGTGTTTGTGTGTGTGTTTGTGACTGTGTTTGTGTCTGTGTATGTGTCTGACTGTGTATGTGTCTGTGTACGTGTCTGACTGTGTTTGTGTGTGTGTATGTGTCTGACTGTGTGTGTGTATGTGTCTGACTGTGTGTGTGTTTGTGTCTGACTGTGTGTGTATTTAGAAGGTGGGGCAGGGGGAAGGGTTGGGTGGGGGTGTCGCGGGGGAGGGGGGCGCCTGAGTTTTGTCCTGCCTAGGGCAGCACAAAACCAGGATACACCACTGGACCCAGGAACCTATTGATTTCCAAATTGATGTGCATTCAGTATGGAAATGTCAGACAGATAGGTAGATTTCACAAAATAGGTAAAATAAGCAAGGTTCTGCTGGTCGCCACCTGGGTACTGGGGAACTACAACCCATTCTTCCAGATGAGCCAACAAAGCATCATGGGAGTTGTAGTTCTCAACAAATGTATTGCTGGGATCAACTTTTACTTATACCATCTGTATACCCTACTGGACAAAACAATTATCCTTTTTATATCATCATTCAATAGGGGCACCATATCTTTTGCACTACTGTTTTTCCAATTAATCCCTTATTCACAAGCAAAACACATTGTAAACATAACCCTTTGAGTGCTAGATATAATTGAAGTTTTAAATTGTGTAACTTTGACTGTTGCTTGGGTCCAACTCCATATTTGGCCATTTTCAAAGCTGTGTGATTACAATATGAAATGGATTGCCTTTCACCATTCTATACTGGTTTAAGCTAAATGTTTCTACTGTTTAAATAAATAAAGTATTTCACATGGATAACTGGAAAATATTATTTACACCAAGAAACCAGGCAATATAAATAATTACATTTTAGTCTACCTTTCTTTATCTACACAAAAATAACATATTATATATGATTGGACATTCAAAGAAATATTGCTAAATAAATGACTTTTATTTTAAAGCATTCATTTAGTAAAGCATTACAAGATGTATCATTTAAAAATATATAACCTAAATACTTCTGTTTTAAATGCAGGGATGCAACAGATCAAACCCAGGAAGTGACTGGGATATTCCAGCCAACCTGGTGCTCTCTATTAATTTGTAGGAGATATTTAATGAGAGATTTTGAATACATGACATCACCGTAAGCATACTTAGTAATGCCTGCCTACAATTGTAGCTATTAGTCAGAATGTCTCTGGTTTAAACCATTATAAAACCTGTTTCTAATGCATGCAGTCTGAATACATATATAGGTGAATGACCCCATTTTTATCCAGGGTCCACCCATCCTTTCTCCACGGGGAGATTTCCAGGAATTTATCAATATAAACTTAAAATGGTTGGCTCCCATTAATTTTTATTAAGTGAATGGGAAATCCCACATATTTGTATAGAGCCTGAATAGTTAGTTATCATTAACTTTAACCGACAGGACTGCACATTTGATTAAAAAAAATGTACATCTGAAGACTTTTTTTGATAGTTAATAAGGAAGTGAAACAAATCCGTTACTAAGTCTCAGACTTAGGTTACCCGAATCCCCCAGTTTCTGTCCAGGCATTTTGACAAACCCAGAGTGATAGCATCTGAAAATACTGCTACGGTAAGCTGTAGTAGTTATGGTGTTTGGATTGTCCCTTTAAGGTTATCATTTTTCTTAACCACATAATCGGATTTAAAACAAAAAATTATATATATCAAAACGGTTATGGTGGGGAAAAATGTGATTGAAAACCCCTTTCACCTGAAGTCTGTGGATAGTTATTACTGGCTTTGCATCTTTTCCCAAGTTGTGTTCCAAGCCATTGTATACTGCAAACACAGACTCAAAGGAATCCATGTTTAAAATGGAATGAGGCAAAAATGTGAATCTTTGTTAAGCTAATTTGCATGTGCCCACCCAGAATCCTTTGCAGTAGTAACATTACTGCAGATTTGTGATTTATGTGGGAAAAGCAAGTCTTATGGCTTGACTGGTGTGCAGATATTTGTTTAACATTGTATAAACTATAAATTATTATTATTATTATTAATATTATTATTTATTTATTTTTTTTATTATTTTTCTTTTTTTCAATATGGTGTTTTTTTAATGTCAGGTTCCTCCAACATGAAAAAGTAAGAACAGTAAACAGTAAAAAAATACAGCACTGCCTAAGGCGTATTTAAAACATAATCACAGGTAGCGGCACACAAGGAAATACACAGGCTGGGAACAGGAAGAAAGCCAAAAAAAGCAAGAGAGTTGCTAGAGAAGTTGCAGGAAGGAGTACAGGAACACGGACTATTCTCATTGCCAGATCAGAATGCCCAGAGGACATAAAGACAAATACACAACAGCCAAAGCACAGCATTCAGAAAAGAACAGCAGAGCAGGCTGTATGCAGAGTAATCATTGTATTGCTCACTTTCTTATAGCTGGCAGAAAGGAGATGGATCAGATATTAAATTGCTGAAGATAAGCTGCCTTTTTACTGTACATACACTGTCATCAGATTAAAACCACTTGTCCTGTTCCATTTGACCTTCTAAAGCAAGTAAAACCTCAGACCCAACTTGATCCTCAATATTCTCAGTCGCCAGACTGAATTAAAAATCGTTCTTACAGGGAAGCCCAGCGTAATGGATAACCTTAACCAGAATAAATCTATGTATAATCTTGGATTTCAGGCTGCTTTCATCATCTGCCTCAATTTATGATATTTTCTTTTACGTTTTTGGTTTCTAGGCTTCCAGCTGATTCGCTAGATTGAGCTGTTCAGCCATTTTTGTCACATATTTTACTAGGCAAAATGCATTGGAATGTCTCAACATATTATTTTTAGGAATGCGGTTTCAACAATTGAATGAGGTTAAAACATTTAAAACACATTTAAAGTTACACATTAGCAGCTGTTAATATATTAATATAAAGCTGCTAATAGAGACACAGAGAAGAAGAGCTTTTCAGACATTTCACATAAGTTTATATTGTTTGTGAAGTTTTTTTTCCCAACAGTTCTGGAGCTCTTTATTAAATAAGAAACCGGAATAAGAAGATGGCTCAGACTACTTCCTTCTTGCACGGATGACAGAGAGTAAAATGTTGGAGTGGGTCCAGAGTTTTAGGGGTTGTATGGAGCTGGTGAACTGACTTTTCTTAAATACAAGGTTATGAAGATGCATCTGGATTTGAGTACTGGCCACAATATATATGTTTAATCATATCACAACAATGACACAAAAGGCAGAAACAAAGGCAATGGGAAACCGCGATGACAAAGCTTTTAAAATTTGTATAGAAAATTATGCATTGAGCTCAGACATGAATTATGTGTTTTGTAGAGAATGATTTTTTCCTGCGAACATGTAGAGTAAATGCATCAGTCATTGATACAGTTTTATGTGTAAATCAAGATATAAGACAGTAACAAAAACTCATTATTTCCTACTTTAATGGCCGCAACATTCTCTTTGTCATTTTCACACATACCCGGTTCGCTATCTTGCAATTTATTTTAGATGCTGCTAACAGGTTTCTCATCTATAAACACCTCTCTTCTCACTTTGCACCCCTCCGTCAACACATATTTTCCCTTACAGTGATCCTGGTTCTTACCTTCAAAGCTTCTTATAGCTGTTCCCACTGTATTACTATATGAAAACAGGCAACATTTACATTATGTTGTAAATGGAGACTATTTACTACACTGTAATCTTTGGTAGAAATAAAAATGAATTCTCAAAATGTTAGCTAAAATGATATTTATGGATTAAAGCAGAGACTGAGATTGGTTTTAAAATAACACTATAACGTTAGGAAAGCAAACGCCTTTGTAACACCACAGTGTTTTAGTAATTATTTAGATGTTCGGGCTACCCCTAAATGAAATAAATAGAGTAACTCATCTTTCCTTCCTGGTGCAGTAGAAACATCACAAGGCTTTTGTGCATGCGTTCAAATCTCCACTCTGCACCAATCAGCATCTCCTTATAGATATGTATTGAGTTAATGCACCTCTGTTGGGAGTTTTCAGCATTTCCACACAGAGCATGGAGCAGCTGAATGTCAGTCCTGCAATCTTTGCAGAACCTAACACAGGAAGTCCTTTTCACTGTCTGAGAAGCAGCCAGTGCAAGAGGTGTTAAATATGTTGTTTTTTAATATTGTGCAATAGGTTGTTAAATATGTTGTTATTTTACAAATAAATTATAACGATAAATAATTACACATGATTTTAAAATATGCAGAAAATGAATACAGGGCGTACCCATTCATTCTTACTGATTGCCAAACTTTCGGACATTTTCTTTTCAATTAGTTACCCAGTGCTTTTGTTGATTTACACAGTGTATGTTGTTTTGTTAAAATTTACACTTTTGGTGCAATGGAACCCACTCTGAGAAACTGTGACATGAAAAAGAGTTCATTAAAATTTAAACTAAACATACACAGCCCATTGTTGTTAAATATATTATTTTACAAATAAATTATAACAATAAATAATTACACATAATTATTAAATACACAGGAAATTAATACCTATTCACTCTTCCTGATCGACAAACTGTAGGACATTTTCTATTCAATTAGTTACCCAGTGCTTTGTGTTTATTTCCAATGTGCATGTTATTTTGTTAAAATTCCCACTCTTGGTGCCATGAAATACACTCTGATAAACTTTGACATTAAAAAAAGTTGATTCATAATTAAGCTAAACATACACAGCCCATTGTTGTTTAAAATGTTGTAATTTTACAAAAAATATATAAAAATAAATAATTACACATCATTTTAAAATATGCAGGAAATTAATACAGGGCATACCCATTCACTCTTCCTGACCGCCAAACTGTAGGACATTTTTTATTCAATTAGTTACTCGGTTTATTTTCCAGTGTGTATGTTGTTTTGTTAAAATTCGCACTTTTGGTGCCATGGAACCCACCCTGAGAAATTGTGAATTTTTTTTAGGCAGATCCGTTTCCAGCTGAGTGTTAAAATTTTTAGGCAAGTCATTTTCCTGAGGCCAGATTGGAAAATTATCTACTTATTTTCAAGGAAAAAAGTAAATGAAGTCTTAAAAATTGTTATGAAAAGAAAAAAAGAAATATATTTAGATAAAATATTTTGTCCAAATCATTTATCATATTATTGAAATTTATTTAAATTATTACTTTGTGTTATATTAAATTAGAAAATCTAAAAACGTTTTTTAGAAAGTAAAGCTCATGAGATAGTTATCTTCTATACTTAAAGTTAAAGCAGCACTGTCACCAACACCGGGGACTTTGCATAATTTACAGAGACAACTGATGATGACCACATGTGTTCCGGTGGCTGGGGGACAGGGAAAGGTGGCATGCGCTTACCTGAAACTGTTGCAGACTCTGCCATCTTCTTCTGTCCTTTCCTCTACTGGAGGAGCCGACATCACTGCTGTTCTCTCGAGCTTGCAAGAGAGTACTGCATTGAGGTTTGTGGAGAATCCTGAGAGCCTGCAGGATCCTTCATAGATCCAGCTAATATTTCTGCAGCCATCACTTGTAAGGGCTGGGAGAATGACACATCTCGGTGGTAGCTCTGCCTAGTGTCTTGAAAAGGAGAAATACTGAGACAAAGTTGTGATGTTATGCGCAATAGGGCAGTTTAGATGTGCTTAAATTTTCAGTACACACGCACAATCTTGTTAAACAAAAGCACGGAGAATGCGCATAGACTCCAAGTAATAGATGGTTTGAAAAATAAATCCCACTTTCTCAAGCCCATGTTCCATTGATAAAAAGCAGGATGTGATCTGACAATTGGCGGAAGCAGTAATATCATGTCAGATGCCAAGCAAATACCCCTACAAAAAAAATCTTATAATTTTACTGATGCATAGGTCCACCATACAAAAGGAAAAACAGGACATGGGACGGAGGTCTAAACCTAATGCGTTTTGTGCATTAGCACTTTTTCAAGGACTGACTACATCTTTTACCATGCCATGGACTCTAGAGTGAACACTAATAATCCATATTGGACAAGAAGGACCCCAAGGTCCTTAGTCCAATAAAGAACAAAGGAATCCATATATACTAATCCTAAAAGTTCTATTTGCCTAATGCAAGAGACCATTTGGATGTGTTGTGTCGAATAATTTTTCAGTCTTTTAATCTTCTAAATGAATATTTCAGTCACAAAAAGTTTGCTAGTCTAGTTACATTTAATTTTCCTTTGTCTCTCTCTGCCATGCCATCCATCTTCAGTTTGTTTGTTTTTTAATGTGACAAGTTTGTCTCAAAAAATAGTCCTTTGGAAGTTCTAGAGATATGCACTAATATACAAAAACTATCTGTGTAAATACAAATAAAGAAATGCCCCCTTGAAGATTTTGTCTTTTTTGTATTTCTCCATTACATTTGTAGCCCTTTTATCCAAAGATCTGGGTTAGCTAGTGAATTGCCTTATGAAATTTAGAAGCAGTCACTGTTATTTATGACGTAACCGGTCCATGTGCAATGCTGTCCTTTAAGACCTTTCGGCAAACTGAGATACAATTACAGCTTTATATAAAAAAAATACCGAGCATACAAAACTCCCAGTAATTCCATCTCCTAAAAATAGATATGACCTTAACACCTTCTCTAGTTATTTATTTCCATTAAAAAATAGTTTAACATATATTTCAAACATGGGATGCATAGCTAGTACATCACTGTAGGACAAAACCGCAATATTAAAATGTATTTGCTATACATGAATGATTAAACAATTTAAACTATACACATGACACAGTTTTAACACACTAATTACCAAGTTCCTTTTATAAAAAAAAAAAAGAAAAAAAAAAAGAAAACACCAACATAGAGCACATGGCTAGTCCACAAATTGAGTATAAAACAGGAAATTTTTTGTTCAAAACAAATTATAAACAGACTTTCTCATATATTCGTCCACCCATTACATAAATATTAGTTTAAATATTAAATATCTCAGGCAAAAGAGATGAAGAGGTTGAAGAGATGGCCCACAGATTCGACAATACTTTACATAAATTCTGGAATAAATTCTGGAATATTTCAAAGGCCTGGGATGTTCCTTATCAGGAAATCACATAAAGATATTTTAGTACCCCATGGAACAATTGTCTTCCCCTATCATCTCCCCTCTGTTCATCTACATTTTCTTGTCTTTATCCTTCATATATTACCCTCCCTTCTCTGTTCTTATCTTTTATTACCCCATGTGCATTTTTCTTTTCTGCAATTGCAAACTAGCCTAGACTAAATATTAGCATTTGCTGTCTATATTGTCATTCGATACTAGAAGTTTTCAGACTCTATGTTGTAATGCTAAACTCTGCTAATGTGTAATTAATGGGCCATACAATTTATCTGTATCATTGAAATAAAAAAAATAATAATAAAATCAATGTGATATGAGTAACGTTGTGGGCACCCTTTCAGTCCGTATTTAGGAACATCTGCTTTGGCTGACATTTCTTGTTGCCACCTTACTGTCTATCTGTTCTTGCGTTAAGATGATTTTTCTCCACATGAGGATATTTCTACTTCAGAAATATTCTTAAATTGCGTCTTCTGCACTGTATGAGGCATATTTTGGATCATTGACTTGCAATATCCAGCTTTTTTTTCAGCTTCATTTTTTTTCACTGACTGTGAGATGTTAGCTTCCAGGATTTGTTGATATAAAGCAGAATCCATTCTTCTATTTACAGTTACAAGATTTCCTATGCCATTGGCAGCAATATAATCCCACAGGCATTGGTGGTCCTCCAAATTCATAACAGTCAACAAAGTGTTCTTTTTTTTTCTTTTTTACAAATGCTTCTCTTACTTTTCTCCAAACATATCTTTGATTGTAGCAAACTAGCTAAATTGCTTCTTCATCAGCACTTGGTTCCATAGTTCCTCAGAGTTATCTATGTAATGTGTTATATATTATAGACGGTTCCACAATGCCTCGGGCTTATCTATGAGTTGGGATGCATATTTTAGATGTTAAGTTTTATGAGGTAAAGTTTCTTTCTGCTGACTACTCCGTGCCAATCTTATTTGAGCATCAGACTTAAGTGTCTTTTCAAATATTTTTCACAAGTTAGTTCTAAAACTGTCACGACTAGAATATGATCAAAGCATATCAATTCATATCAATTAGTCAAATAATCAATTTTGGCAATTAAGGTTCTGAGACCTTACAAGAAAATGGTGGATCAACTGAAATGGTCCCGGTTTGTGCGCATGTCTGATTACTGTTTTATTTATTTTTTTCTACTAGTTAAATGCACAGCAAATAAATAGTAACTGCATTTAAATGGCAGAATTATGTAAATTTTACATTTTCTCACAACTTTAGTTGCGTTAACTTTTCGCTTAGAAAGTCAACAAAATATGCCATTTGGTCAGGAGTGTCAACATTTTTGCAAACAGCTGTAAGCATGGAGCAGACATGGCATCCAGAAAATTGGAAGAAAAAAAAATAATAACCCAGATGTTTTCTATATTTAGTTGTATTACCCCCTATACAGCAAACCCAAGTAATAATATACAAATATTGTCCTTTTGAAGAAAATGTATAGGGGTGCACCAATGTGCGGTAAATAACAAGAGTAACTGTTACTTATCCAGATTTTTTATATTATGTTTACGTATCCTGTATATTTGACAGATTATGTATGGAGTAAAAAATAAAACCAAGTGTAGAAATCACATCTTTTTATGCAGCAGCTGAGAGTCTTATAAATCATTAAGTTTTGCACCTGGAGTCAGAACAGAGAAAACATACAACGACGAGGAGAATGAAAATGTGGGGGATATTTATCAAAGTGTTGCAGTCCCTTTTCTGTCTAATTTTCAGCACGTGTTTGGCACAATTTAGTAAATCTGTTGTTTTTTTTTAATCCATTACTTTTTTGCATCCTAATCATCATTTTTTTAATATAGCTATTTTTTTCTGTAAAATAAAAGCTTTATGAATTTGCCAGCACTTTTGCTGACAGAAAAGTGTTCTGCTTTAGTTTTATGTTTTCTGACATTCTAAATTTAGCGCTCTTATGAAATAGAAATTTCTGCAAAAAAAACGGTGGAATTTAATATAAAAAAGTCACTTTTTTAGATCATTTTTAGAACACTGTTACAGAACACTTTGATAACTACCCCACAATGTTTCTCTTTCTCCTTTTCATTTGCAACGTTTGCTTTGGCGTTGCCTTATCTGAACTCAGTTATGATGTAATTTGAATAGATAAGACTGCTGAATACACACAATACTTTGAGGGGTGCAGTGTATGTGTTTGTGTGTAAGGGTGTGGGGTGCCGTGTGTGAGGGGTGCTGTGTGTGTGTCTGAGGGGTGCTGTATGTGTGTGTGTGTGTGAGGGCTGCTGTGTGAGAAAAGTGCTGTGTGTGTGTGGGGGGGGGGTGTTATGTGTGTGTGGCACTGGCGGATCCAGAGTCTTATCTCGGGAGGTGCACTCATAGATTATTTAAAGAAACAATCCAGGCACAATAACCACTACAGCTCTTTGTAGTGGTTATGGTGCCAGGAGTGCCGTGGCGCCCTCCCAGAGTAAATAGTCAAACGGTTTAAGAACAGTTTGACAATTTACCTGGGGTCTGCCAGGATAGGGGCTGTAGTAGGGGATAGAGCCTCTAGTAGTGTGTGTGTGAGAGTAGGCAGTGTGTGTGTGTGTATATGGGAGGCACTGAGTGTGTGAAGGATGCAGGGTGGGTATGGGAGACAGTGTGTGAGGGGTGCAGAGTGTGTGTGTGTGTGTGTGTACGGGGGGCAGTGCATGTGGGCCAGTGTGTGTATAGGGGTGCAGTGGAAGCACTAGGTGTAGGAGGGGCAGTGTGTGTTTGTGTGAGGGGTGTAGTGTGTGCATGGGAGTGCAGTGTGTGTATATGTGGGGTTCAGTGGAAGCACTGTGTGTATGGGGCCAGTGTGTGTATGAAGGTGTATTGGGGGCAGTGTGTGTATGGGAGTGCAGATGGGGAAGTGTGTGTATGGGGGTGCAGTGTGTGTGTGTGTGGAGGGAGACTTGTGTGGGGTGCATTGTGTGTATGGGGGTGTAGTGTGTATGGAGGGGAGAAGTGTGTGAGGGTGTAATGTTTGTGTGGGGGAACACTGTGTGTGGGGGGGTGCAGTGTCCACTGCACCCCTATACACACACTGGCCCACATGCACTGCCTCCCATACACACACACACACACTCTGCACCCCTCACACACTGTCTCCCATACCCACCCTGCATCCTTCACACACTCAGTGCCTCCCATACACACACACACACTGCCTACTCTCACACACACACTACTAGAGGCTCTATCCCCTACTACAGCCCCTATCCTGGCAGACCCCAGGTAAATTGTCAAACTGTTCTTAAACCGTTTGACTATTTACTCTGGGAGGGCGCCACAGCACTCCTGGCACCATAACCACTACAAAGAGCTGTAGTGGTTATTGTGCCTGGATTGTTTCTTTAAATAATCTATGAGTGCTCCTCCCGAGATAAGACTCTGGATCCGCCAGTGCCACACACACACAGAACCCACCCCCACACACACAGCACTTTTCTCACACAGCACCCCTCACACACACACACACACACAAACATACAGCACCCCTCAGACACACACACAGCACCCCTCACACACGGCACTCCACACCCTTACACACAAACACATACATTGCACCCCTCAATGCAGTGTGTGTATTCAGCAGTCTTTATCTATTCAGCGGTCTGTATGTATTCAGCAGTCTGTGTGTGTGTGTGTGTGTATGTGTGCATTCAGCAGACAGTGTTTGTGTTTATTCAGCAGACTGTGTGTGTGTTTGTGTGTATGTATTCAGCAGACTGTGTGAATGTAGTCAGCAGTCTGTGTGTACTCAGCGGTCTGTCTATGTGTACCCGGCATTCTGTGTGTGTGTATTCAGCAGTCTGTCTGTATGTGTATTCAGCAGCCTGTGTGTTTATTCAGCAGCCTGTGTGTTTATTCAGCAGCCTGTGTGTACGTATTCAGCAGCCTGTGTGTACGTATTCAGCGGTCTGCATGTATGTATTCAGCGGTCTGCGTGTATGTATTCAGCGGACTGCGTGTATGTATTCAGCGGACTGTGTGTATGTATTCAGCGGACTGTGTGTATGTATTCAGTGGACATTGTGTATGTATTCAGTGGACTGTGTGTATGTATTCAGCAGTCAGTCTGTGTGTGTATTCAGCAGTCAGTCTGTGTGTGTATTCAGCAGTCTGTGTGTGTGCAGTGTGTGTAAGTATTCAGCAGTCGTGTGAGAATGTGTTCAGCAGTCTGTGATTGTATTCAGCAGTCTGTGTGTATGTATTGTATGTATGTATTGCATTTGTTGGAGATACTAATAAATATAAGCTTAATTTTATCCATTATTTATATCATTATTTAAAATTTGTAGAATTGAACTCTCTGTTTTGTTCTTCATTTAAAATAAAAGATGTTAATTAGTTTGGACAACTGTACAAGTTGCTTTTTCTAAACTTAAACCTCTGTATTCAGGTTTAATTGCCGTGTTGGCACTTTGAGGGAAAAAAAGATGTCATGTATTGCGGTTTGGGCAATCAGGCTCAAAAGGGTTCGCCATCACTGTTCTAGAACATTGCTGTTTCATCTGAAATCCTTATTCAAATTATACAACCTGTCTTTAAAACAATGGTATGTTTGATTTTTACTAAAAGGTACTGATGGGTGAAAGGGTTCATGACCGCATTGGGAAAACTCCAGCAAAAGTGGAAGTTAGATTCAGAGGTTAAGCCTAATTGGACTTGAAAAGATATTCTTTACCCCATTATGTATGAGCAGTTGGAATCATAAAAGTGATGTATATAGGATGATTGGCTCAGTTGCTATTGTATTTTATGGTCAATTCCATTGGTAAAAGAATGCAGTGATCAATATAAAAAAAACACACCGTACGAGAAAGCAATACCTCCTTAATGATCCAACAATTTACTCAAGAAAGGAAGCAATTTTTCTACTCTTATGGCTTGTTTAGTACTAACATATTCTGCTGTCTTGTAAAATATGTAGCAGCTCAGAGACAGGAGTAGCAATAAAGAAAGCAAAGTCTTTAACAGAGCCAAATGTAGAAGCAAACAAAAGGTGGGATTGAACTACCTAGCAAGGGGCAACAATATCGATGAGAAGCATCAAACATCTCTGCCCTTTGCCTAATGCCAGGGGGTAGGAGTGTAGATGGTGCCCAGTATGAATGATTACAGTAAATCGTACCCCAGCAGCTAATCTCTTAGAGGTGACATTTCATATGCTCTTTCTTCTGATTAAATACATTTGTGTGTGGACTCCTAGCTGGACAAAATTCTACTGTTAAATATCAAAACTATGCCCCCTGAGTCAGATATCGATTTAGGAGGTTGCAGCTGTGTATACTGAAAAATAATATTATGGCAGATAAATTAGCACGTTTTAAGTTCCTATGAACTATTCATTTCCTTTAAGGATGCTTTCTCATTAATTAACTCCTTTTAAAGCCCTGACCACCCACCGACTATAACAAAGATTAGGGGCCATAAAGAAAAGTGAAGGGTTTAATGTATGCTAACGCTCTAATTAGCTTTTTTTCTATTAGTATTAGAATTTTGATAAATATGTCTCATCCTGCTTAAACTACTTTTGCATAATGATAAGTACAGCCCATATTTAATATTATTACATCATCAAGGCTGGGATGGTGTAGCGGAGGGCACTGGGCTGTCCTGGGAATTGTATGGGTTTTAACTGCATTCGTGTAAATGGCAAAGTTATATGTGTTAAACGTATTGTGTTCGTCTGATTGTTCGGTAGTTTCATTCCCTTAGTTTGTTCGAATGAAACTACCGAACAATCAGACCTCCCCTGTGTGAAGTGTGCCTTCAATTACCCGTTGCAACATTGTTGCGAACGGGTAATTGACAAGCTAAGTAGCAGTCCTTTGTTCTCGGGGGTGGCCGCCATTCGGGAAACGAACACGTGGCGGCGGCCATTTTAAAACTCCCGAACAGCGGTGTTTTGCCGTCGAGTGTCTGGAACTCAAATCGGACACTCGACTAGGGAACACCGCTGAGACCTCCACAAGCCCGGTCCGTTCGGTTCCAAACTACCGAACGGCCCCTCGTTCGGTAGATAGAAACAACTGAACGAGGGGATTCAGGCGAACCCTCCCCAGTCTCTGTAACTAGAGGCTTTCGTATGATTTATTCCCTTGTTCCAGGACCAACTCCATCGCATGGAGCCCAATTCGGCTATTCCTTCCAGTGCGGTCGGTCATTTTATTCCCTCCATGAATTTCCCTAACCCCTGGTCTGATCTGGGTGATTTTTGGATATGTTGTTCACCCAGATCAGGGCTACCAGGGGATGTATAATTTAAAGTGGTACCCCTAGGTTTAGGGGTACATCCAGAAACGGGGGGAATTGGTGTCCTGGATAAGGGGATTATGATGCAGGCTGAGGGGAGGGGATGTGTGGGAGGTTACCAGAACAGGATTGGCTACTGTATTAATGAATGGAAATCCCTCCCTTGCATGGGAGCAGGCTTTATAAGGCCACTGTCTGAATAAATCTTTAGTTCTGCTCCTGATACTGTGTGTCTCCAGTCATTGGGAGTGCTGTTGGGATACCATTGGATTATTTTACCTGCTGGATACTTTGCCTATGGATTTGTAACTGCTGTTCCTGAGCCTCATTGGGACCTACAAGTGGAGGTAGGCTATGCAATACTAGCTCTCCGCTACAGATGGTATTGTTTTAGTTTGTGTTTTCAGGTGGGTCTCTTTGGACGATTATTACCTGAAAAAGGGGTAGGCAACCTTCGGCATTCCAGAAGTTATGGACTACATTGCCCATAATGCTCTTACAACTATAATGCTGAATGCATCAGGGGAGATTTAGTCCACAACATTTGAAGCGCCAAAGGCTTCCTACCCCTGACCAAACCTAACATTGGGGCATGGTGCTATACTTGGAGCAATGAGCACAGAATATAGCTAAAAATAAGTTACTATGTTGCTCTTGACAAATCTGGTTGCTTCTTTCTTACTATGTTTTGCTTCTTATCTTTTTATTTGCAATTTTCCCTGACCCAGGGCTCAGTAAAAAACTTGTGGAATCTGGTCCTGATGATTATGATGGGCTACTTACAGAATTTACACTGAGGCAGCCATTCCGCCTGAGTGTTTTAAATGTCTCTGCTGAACGTGGCACTGGAGAGACACGTAGAAAAAAAAAGAACATTTACACATACCCTATGTCAAACTATCTCCTTCATCAACCCAGTCCACTTGTCCATCTAATAAGCCCCAAATCTCTAATTTGCTCTCTCGCTAATCACAAACATTTATTCCTCTCTGTTCAGGACTTACATGTCCCCTTCCATTTTTACTAGGTGGCAGAAGCTTGCTCTTGGTTTGCAGCCTTGGACAGAGAAAGAGATGGATGTAGTGAGTGTAGCAAAAAAGAACACACATCACATGATGACAGGAGCATATTGAGCTATTAGAGTGACAGAAGCAGCAAGAGCATATGCACATAAGTAAGCGTTAAGTTCATTATTTTATAGCGAGCCAGTCCACAAAAGTTTTGTTAAGTCGTGTTCTTCCTATTTTCCACTCCATCCGAACAGCAATTTAGAGCAAGAGCATGTGAGTAGGGTGAGTGTGTGGTGAAGGGGGAATGAAGAGGGGGGGGGTAAAAAAAATATGGGGCCTATTCCATGGGCATGGATCTGAAGCCCCTATGCTAATCTGGGCTTTGCCAAACCCTTTCCCAGCATAACTTGAAGACAGCATAACTGTACACTAGAGTACAGTCTAGTGTGAGTAATACAGATATAGAGTATATTGTGTCTCATATGTAAAACTACATCAGAATTCCTGGACACAGTGGACAAGCTCAATGTAAAATGAGTTGACTATAAATTTCATGAATGTAGCATATTTCTCCGTTAAGCAGTGGCCTAGCTGTTTATGTGGTATTAAGTTTCCTGTCTTTGATGTAAGCCATTAATGTTGCAGTTATGGAGTTGATAAAAAATTAGATCATTTACTACTTTAGTTTTTCTTTGCTAATAGTTTGTTCTTTTAAGCTCAAAAAAAGGATTTGTAGAGTTATGGCCCAGGAATGCAAAGAGATTTAATTTCCATAAATAATTCTTACCTCTGCTTAGAAGGATTACATCTTTTATACTTAGCAAGAAAATGAGAAGTCAGTCTTAATTTTTCAAATTTGTTCTGTCTGACCCAGGTTAAAAGTGCTCAGTCAATATCCTAAGGCTGACTTCCTAGATGTTGGGTAGGTTAAACAAACATTTCTGTTGACACGATGGGATTAACAGTTCCCCATTTCCTTATTACCTTCGTACAGAATTTAATTTACACAGCGCACACTGATGGCACCATCTGCATGACAATAAATCTAAGGTCAGAGTGCTGGCACATTGTGAGGACAGAAATATTGAGTAATAATATGCAAATTGCTCTACTTTATTTTCTCTAAGCTATTTGACAGGTTTCTTTTTAAATCAACTTCCTCATCAATGCATGGTATATTGTTGTTATTAAAACTACCATATATGAAAATTGTTACCAAAGTAAGGTTGTGACAGCTTTATTGATTGCTATTGACATGCTTTCTCAATCCAATTTAAAATTGAGCCAAAGAGCTAATTAGCGTCTACTGCCTAAGCCCAAATCTGAAACATAGCTCTCAGTTAGTACATTGTGTCTATCTGAATCCCTCCTCAGTCACACTTGTTCTATTTTTGTAATGGTATTTGTGTATTTGTACAACATGTTACAGAGTTTTTTTTACAAATATATACATGTGTTAGATTCCCATACCACAGAGAAAGTGACGTCATCATTGCAATTAGTCTCCATAACGAAGGGGGACTAGTGCATGGATCATCATCACCATGTAGTCTGTGGTTCCCCATACATACATGCCCCTGGCTGCCGGAGATAGAGTTTTACTACCAAACACTACCTGCAACATATTTATGGCAGCAGCTGGTGAAGTTGCCACACAAGACTGTAAATTCCACTAACCTTATATATTTTTTAGACAAATATTTGGGCAAAGTCCTACCCTTAACCCCCCCCCCCCAACTATACTAACACACTACACTACTCATTAAGTCGTACACTACACTAAGACATTACACTAGCTTTGTAGGATTTACCTTTATATTTCCTGATCATTCCTATTAAGTTCAGCGCTACTGAAAAACACTGCTTGAGTGTAATCATCTTCTCTATTGTCTCTCCTTTACACGAACAAATTCATGATGAGAAAGCATTAAATAGCAAGTTTATTCATGTGCACAAACAAAAAGAAGTGAGCCAACATTTCTACAGCTATCTATAATAATTCTTTAGTAGTGCTCTTCGTAACGGTGTTTTTGACATTAACAAGTACGGTATTTGTCTAGGACATCCAGAAGTTTTCATTTTTCGGACCTCTCCGATTTTGCTGTCAAAACTGAAATGTTGACATTGTATCTGGAAGTGTATGGCCATAGTTTATACTATGTTTAATGCTGCCATGTGCCATCCATTTCTGCCTCCTCCCAGTCTCTTTGCAACCATTCACTCTCCATTAACACCCCGAATTCCAAATCTACGTCTCTGTTCCATGGATCTACTAACGTAAGCCTTATATATGATGATCCATCACATTAAACATTTCCTTTGAATAATCAGCCATAAATGCTTATTGAAGAAAGTGTTGTTCTTCCTCTTATATACTCATTTTCTATATGATGACAAATTGCCCTGATAAACTCTGCCTATTGTTTATCGCATACAAGCTTGTCTAGCCATTGTGATCATTATCATCATGACAACTTCATTTTTTAGTGTTCTCTTTTCATTTAATGTTCTAGGACCCACTCATCAATTTTTAAACTGCAGCTCAGTAGAATAACATATGCATTTGCTCCCTGCAATTGTTCATTTTTTAAAAAATCTGTCTCTAGAATATATTGCACATTAAAGATGGTCATTTTAAGAGTTTTGTGGTCAGATATTTTAAATAGTCACAGGTATATTCTTGTATGCGCAACTATATTGAGACCAAAACTCATCTTCAATCCTTTTAACCAGGATAACCACCCCATGATCTCTCATTTAAAGTGGATCCAGCCTGTATGTTACATCTTGCCCAATCACAGAGATTTTGCACTAGTTTTTATTTTAATAACTTCAATGGAAAAGGATTAATTATTTCTAAAAATATCTTGACTTGCTCGTCTGGTCTTCAGTTGCAAATGGAAATGACTTGGAGCAGTAATTATTAATTTTTGGAGTAATAAAACATGTCATTTTACAGCAGATAGATCTAAGCAGAATTCCTGGTTGTGTGCATGACGGACTGTCAGCATAATTAAGAAATACACATATTTGTTAACAGTTGGATGAAATGGCATATTATTCCTCTTGACACAATTAACTCATTGATGTTAAAACAAATGCAAGCGTGCCATTAATACGTCAACGCGTTGAGCTTATTCTCTTTATACTTTGATAGTGACTAATATCAGTATGCTGTTAACTAGTCACAAATGTTACTGTATTGTTAATATCAATAAACAGTCAATTAGCATTTGATGGACACACTTGGAATATCAGTTTATAGAAAATGTTTCTTGGAACGTTGCCAAGAAACATTACTATATATAATTTACAATCATAGTCTGTTCTCACTTCTGCTTTTTTAATCCCTCCTACTCGGTTTGTCTTTTTTCCCACCTATATCAATGATATACTTCTCATATCATTTGTCTTTCCACCTCCTTCTTTGCTCCCACGTATTTTCTCTTTTCCTTTCCATGTCTGTTGTCTCTTTTCCACCCTCCACTGCTCTCTCTTCCTTTTATGTCTGTTATGTTTTTCATTCCCAAATCTTTTTTCCACCTACATATATTTTCCATTTCATGTCGTCTGTCTTTTTCTTTCCCTCCCATATTTGCTCACTTTCTCCCTCCTATCCTTTCTCCGTCTTTTTCTCAGCTGTTTATCTCTTATTCTTATCCACTTATTCTGCCCATGGCACCCAAATAGAGATGATTTTATTCACAGATCAAGTGAGAAGTGATCAGCAGATGTTTAAAAAGGAGGAAAAGGAAGCAATCTATAGAATATGTAAATATAGATTGTTTACGGTTCCATCTCTTTTTCCCTCAGCTGTGTTTTTATTACTTGATCTGTGAACCAAATGGCAGAAAAATGCTCCAATCATAATATTATATACATATTTGCAGTACACTGATTGGTCCATTTTCATGCCATTTTGTTTCATCTGATTTGATCCTCGAACCAGGTGTCAATATAAAAACATTTGGACAAAATTCAGGCATCCTGATAGCAGAAAATGGAAGATGGTTCAGCCTTGAAGTCTACTCTTTATCCCAGATGTGGCGATTAGCCACAGTTCCATTTGTGCAATTCTGCCACACCTGCTCTCTTATTTTTTTAGTCATGGGGTTTTACATTTATTTTAAACCTTTCCCACTGTTTGCTTGAAGAGTCAGAAGGTTGTTGTGTGTGATCTGGTCAATTTTTATAGAATGCGTTTAGTGATCTCTGTGTGTGTCTTGACAAGAAATTGTGATATTTGTATGTTATTGTATGTTATTATAGAAAAAAATTATAGTAAAAGTATTTAATTTATCAATTTTGGAGAAATCTCAGAATTTGTCCCAAATGATATCGGAGGTCAGATTTTGCAATGCAGAGTCACATTTAGAGATTAGTAAATTACACTGTTATACAACAAACTCCTCTAGCACATAAACAACACAACAAACATGGAACTTGAGCACCGTATGATGTGTGTGCTCTATTAATCACAACTTAGTAAATCTCAACTTTCATTTATTTCTCCCTATTCATAAATTACATTCTTTGTATTTTTTTTCTAACTGTATGGTTTATTTTATTTATTCTCCAAACATGTATTTGGGAGGTTTAGCACTTATAAGCTTTTTGTGAGTCCAACGAGCATTAAGAACTATTAATAATTGAGATGTGAACTGTTTTGTGATTTTTTTTGAATTTTACATGTTTAGAGCTTGTAGAACATTCAGTAATTTAAGTCTATTTAAAGCTCCTAGGTCAACTCTGGTGAATGTGCTTCTGGCTTGACTTTTTATTCAAACAAGGGATACAATTACAAAGAAAATGACCCTGTAATGAATGTAATTGAAATAAAATCAAAAGGTATACAAATAAATAAAAAGAACACAGGAATGCCCACTGTCCCAGTTTTGAGCGGACTGACTGTGTTTTGCAGTCAAATGCTTTGGAACTTATTCTTTTAACTGTTTCTCCATTCTGAGAGCTCAACTTTGTTTACTATAACAGAGCTCCAAAACAATGATGTGTGTTTAAAATGAAACAAATGTAGTAATTCCCAAACGGAGGATACCGCACTCACACTTGGGAATCCAGGTGCTTATCAGGGCCAGAGTTGGCAAAACTCAGTGAAGTAGATAAAATAAAATAGGTCCAGGCACTCAGGATCGCTGCAGAAAGGCAGGTTTATTGGAACAAAAACTGCAACATTTATTTTGTCTATTAAAAGGAAGTAAATGTCATTGGTTGTGTGTTTTTAGGTAAAAAATATATGAAGACCTTGAAGTGAATCATTACTTTGTTATTTGGGACTCTCGTTTGCTTTCCATCCAGTACTGGAGACATTGAAGAGATATATCAAAGTGTTGGGTTCTGAAAAAATGGTGCAAAGTACTAAATGTGGGGTGAATCACCATGGAAACCAAATGGCACCACCAAATACATTACATTGGTAACGCCTCACCTTTTACATCTTTGAATCGCATTTCACAATATGGCAGTTTGATAAAGCTCCTATCTCTAGTCGTTTTTGCATCTACTTTATTATACCTCTAAAACCTTTTTAAAAATTGCATTTAAAAAAAAACCAATGTATTTTGGTAACTTTAGAAACTCAGTACTACCTCTCTGCTCTCCCAAATTTTTTTCACTATCACTCTTTCCTTTTGCTCTAGCAGACTACTCGTTTTGGTCAGTCAGGAGTGTATTTAGAGACTTCCTCTCTCCTTGTAGGCAGTCCATATCTCCTAAATAACATTTAGTTATAGGGATCTAAATCTCTTAATGGGACACTATAATCACCAGAACAGCCACAAGCTTTATTCATGTAAACCCTACCTTTTCAGAGAAGTGTTTACATTGCCTCTAGGGACACCTCCAATTGGCCACTCCTTAAATGGCCATTGAAGGTGCTTCCTGGGTCAGTGCTGCCAAATTAGCAGCACTGCCGTTCAGCGTCCCCACGCTCTTCATGGAGACTCTGATTGGCCAACACGGCATTTGGCCCCGTCCCCGTGACGATTTTAGCCAATCCAATGCTTTCCCATAGGAAATGGCTAAAAATTGGCAGTTTTGATGCTGTCACAAATCGGGTGGAGCCAATGCCGGCAGACCTGCGGGGCGCTGGAAATAAGGTGAGTTTTAAACTTTTATAGGGGGGCTAAGGTGGTCAAGCCACCTAAATGGTGGGTTAAACACTATAGAGTCAGGTATACATGTTTGTGTTCTTGACCCTATAGTCTTCCTTTAAATTAACAACCAATCAGTAATGGAAGTGAAATGCATGCTGGGAAAATTATTCTATAATTGTGGATTTCATTATTTTCAATTTAAACTGCATTAACACATTCAGTCTTCTCAGTCCTCTTCTCTTTAAGCATTCTCTGCTAAAAATAGAGCCGGTGCAAACATATGATGTCATAGCACCCCGATCATTGATTGAAACTGTAGTCCAGGGGTAGAAAACCTTCGTCACTCTAGGTGTTGTGAACAACATCTCCCATAATGTTTTTACAACCATGATGCTGGCAAAGCATCAGGGGAGATGTTGTCCACAACATCTGGAGTACCGGAGACTGCCTACTCCTGCTATAGACCACCAAAGGAAAAAATGTCCATGAAAGATTAAGTATTCATAAATCATTAAGATTCAGAGGCTTAATTACAGCTGCACCTCCCCTATTGCTACAAGAAACCACAACAGAGTGACTGAACCACATCCAATTAACTTGCTATCCCGTAATCCAATGTGTTTAGCATCAATTCATAAAGAAAAGAAAAATGTCAGAATGTACAAATATCCTTTACTACTTATCTTTACAAACAAGAATTTAAAACATGACATGCCAGCAATAAAACAATAGTCAAGACAATCTAGTATCATCAGTATTACTAAAACAGGTGCCTTCACACCCACATGTCGTCCCTTGGCACTCTGAAAAGCTATTAGTGCCCTCACGTGAATGATGGTAAAAATTAAATCTTGGGCTATGGATGCCCCCCAGAGTGCTTGTCTCTTTAACTGAAACCACAGCAGGTTCCTTAATTTGTTTTTCATGTCCTGAGACAAAGAATTTATGTTATGAAATATCCTCTGTAATAGCTGGAGAAAATATTTTGCGAGTGGAAAATGTGAAATATTATTTTAAGTCACATTATAACGTTATTTTATTGTTTCTTTTGTATTCTTCAGGATTCATTTCAGCAATCATTGCCCTGCTGTTTTCAGACAATTCACAGCTAAATTGCAACAGCTGGTATTATGCACAACTTGAACCAAATGTTTCTATTACTTTCAAGTCATTCTTACAGATAATAGTTCAGAAACTGTCTCAGATGCAGAATATTAAAACATTCTTTTAAAACCTTTCTAAGGTGATCATAACCACCACACAGATTTATTTTTTCAAGTGTGCAGAATTATGTAAATATAAGTAGGGTTATTCACTAAAGTGAGAATTCCACATTGAATATATTCAAAATTAATTTAAACTGAATTTCAGATTAAAAATTCAGTTCTGGCGCATTGTCCTTAAATTTGAAATTCACTTTGAATTCTTACTTTAGACTAGAGAATAAACCTGAAGTTCTAGTTATAGGGATTATTACCATTAGCATAATAAAGGATAATCCAAGTACCATAACAACCTATTATACCTGAATGAGCTGTGATATACATAGCTACCTGACTTGTCTCTGTATGTAATTCGAGCAATGGACTAATTTGAAAAAAAAAATTTCTATAGCTATATTCCCACCACCTCAATTCTACAACTTGAAGAATTCACTGGCAAAAATTATACTTCTTAACTAAATGTACATGTACTTGTACTCTGTGTATGTCATCCATAAACATATCTGGCTCTTGGTCTTCTGAACTTCATATTATACAATGCTATGGGTGGGTTTATGAAATATTCACACTGAAAACAATGGGTAAACTGGGATTGGCTGAGGATACTAAATCTTGAGAAGCAGAACATTTGCAGCAAACAATGGAAGTAAAGTAAAGAATATCATTTATAGGCATTTTTAAAACATTTGCATATATTTAAAGGGACACTATAATCACCAAAACAACTTTAGTTTAACCCCTTAAGTCCGCAGGGCGTTCTATGCCGTCCCTATTTGGGCATCTCTAAACGCCGCAGGGCGGCATAGAACGACCTGGACGGTCTTGCCTCCCATATGGCCGGCGGCACATGGCTGCTGCAGATCGCCGTCGGGGGGCATGCCCCCCTGTGCCTGGGGACCGCGATCTGCAGCTTCCGATCGCAGTGACAGGCTGTCACTGCGATCGGTATTTACCGATCCCCTCCAGGCAGTCCCTCTGTGGTCAGTGACCGCAATCTGCTCAGCCTGATCGCAGTGAGAGGCTGTCTTTGTGATCTGAATGCAGAGACAGCCTCTCCCTGAGATCTGATCGCAGTGACAGCCTGTCACTGCGATCAGAGTTACTATGTGTCAGCCTATTGGTTGACACATGTAACTACAGGCAGGATCCCACTGCAGATCATGGTGGGGGGCATGCCTGGCCACACAGGCACTCCCCCTGTGGCCAATCACTGCTATCTGCAGAAGGTGATCACAGTGACAGCCAGTGAGAGGCAGTCTTTGCGATCTGAATGCAGAGACAGCCTCTCCCTGCGATCTGATCGCAGTGACAGCCTGTCACTGCGATCAGAGTTACTATGTGTCAGCCTATTGGTTGACACATGTAACTACAGGCAGGATCCCACTGCAGATCCCCCTGTGGCCAATTACCGCGATCTGCAGGAGGTGATCACAGTGACAGCCAGTCACTGTGATCACTGATCCTGTGTGTCAGCCAGTGATGTAAAATCACTGGCTGACACTGTCTCTGCCCCTCTCCTGTAATAAAAATAAAATATTAGTTAAAAAAATAAATAACTTACAGTTACAAATAAAATATACTTAGATCATATATATTATGATTTAAATATATATACACACACACACATTTACACATACACTAAGTGTATTTTAATATTAATATATATATATATATAATTATATATATATTAATATCAAAATACACGTAGAAGGATATTGATTAAATATATAATTATATATATATTTTTATATAATAAAAAAATGTAAATACGTTAAAAAGTAAAAATAAAAAAATAATAAATAATTAAAAAATATATATGTGTAATTTCGTTCTAACTGTATTTTGATAATATATATATATATATAGATATCAAAATACACGTAGAACTAAATAATATATATCTATATACATAAGTATATACGTATATATCACTATATGTATACCTATATATAAATAAAAATTATTTTAAAAAATTATATACATATATATATATACACACGTATATATAAAATAATTTTCTATATATATTTATATAATAATTTAACATAATTAGGTATTTTAATTAATTACAATTAGCGGGACCTGCCTGACAACCCAAGCCGAAAGTATAGGGAATTTAATTTGCTAGCACTATATTTAACCCTATAACTTTCCAAGACACATAAAACCTGTACATGGGGGGTACTGTTTTACTCGGGAGACATCACTGAACACAAAATTTGTTTTTCTAAACCGTAAAATGTATTACAACGATGATTCAGTCATTTTTCACACATAAGCGGCACTTACACTGACGATATTATTGCTGTAATACTTTTTACTGTTTTGAAACACTAATATTTGTATTCAGCAAAGTCTCCTGAGTAGAACAGTACCCCCCATGTACATGTTTTATGTGTCTTGGAAAGTTATAGGGTTAAATATAGTGCTAGCAAATTAAATTCCCTATACTTTCGGCTTGGGTTGTCAGGCAGGTCCCGCAAATGTGCAGGTTTTATGGTGTTTTCAAAAGTTACAGAGTCAAATACAAGGCTTGCATTTCAGTTTTTTAACATTGAAATTCGCCTGATTGGTTATGTTGCCTTTGAGACCATATGGTAGCCCAGGAATAAGAATTACCCCCATGATGGCATACCATTTGCAAACGTAGACAAGCCAAGGTATTGCAAATGGGGTATGTCCAGTCTTTCTTAGTAGCCACTTAGTCACAAACACTGGTCAAAATTGGCGTTCAAATTAGTTTTTTGCATTTTTCACACACAAACAAATATTAATGTTAACTTTGGCTAGTGTTTGTGACCAAGTGGCTACTAAAAAAGACTGAACATACCCCATTTGCAATACCTTGGGTTGTCTACTATTGCAAATGGTATGCCATCATGGGGGTAATTCTCATTCCTGGGCTACCATACAGTCTCAAAGGCAACGTAACCAATCTGGCGAATTTCAATGTGAAAAAACTGAAAAGTGTAACATGCTATATTTGACCCTGTAACTTTCCAAAACACCTTAACACCTGTACATAGGGGGTACTGTTTTACACACAAGACATCACTGAATACAAATATGTGTATTTTATTGCAGTAAAAGCAAACAGTATTATGACATTTAAAGTTAAAATGTCACGTAGAACTAAGATTTTTTTAAAATCTTATTTTCTCTCATTTTTTTATATTTTATTCATATTAAATTATGTTCCATACCTAAATATTTGATGTTAAATGAAAGCCTTATTTCCCCTGAATAAAATGATATATAATAAGTGTGGGTGCATTTAATATGAAAGAGGTAAATTATTGTTTAACAGACATATAGTAAAATTCTGTGGTTTGTTTAAATTTTTTTTGGATCACAACTTGTACATTTGGCTGCGGTCTTAAGGGGTTAAAGTAGCAGTTTTAGTGTATACATCATGCCCCTGCAGTCTTACTGCTCAATTATCTGCCATTTAGGAGTTAAATACCATATTTTTCCATGTATAAGACTGTGTTTTAAAAAAAAAAAATTTGTCTAAAACTGGGGGTCATCTTATACGTGGAATGTCACTGCAGGTGTTAAAAAAAACACTTGTGCGCAGGCCTTTGATGCAGTTTAATACTTAATGTATTTGAATTAAGTTTATAAACTATAGATTAACGAAGTTCATTTTCAGGAAGCTCTTAGTAAAAGAAGAAAGGGAAGAAGAATACATTTATAAAAAAAATAAAAAAATAAAATATATATATATATATATACATACCAGAAATATACAAAACTAATTAATATAATGGTCTACCTGCCAATTAAGCATATTCAGATTTCTTCCCAAGCAGAGGTGATTGTATTGGGTCTTTCAACTATAATTGTTACCCTGTTATGAAGTGTTTTCTGAAAATGATAGATCATATTAAAAAGAAAAAAAAAGAAATGTCCAATGTGACATTAATTAAACAATAAATGTAATTGTACCTGCCTCCGTGGGCTTGTTCTATATTGGGGTAATCAGAGCAATGCACCAGGGCCCATCAATTCTGAAAGGTCTTGAAGTCATCGTTGGTTTTTCAGATCACTTCTTCTCTATTAGAACCTCTTCATATATAAGTGTGAATTTTGTTTAAGGGAATCATCATTTAAAATAATTATTTGTTGGATGATTGAGAATTAATTTATGTATCTGTGATAAAGCTCTCTATAAAGTAATATGAAAGAATAAAAGTGGAATTGGAGTAGATAGGCTAATCTGTTTTATTAGACAGGCTCATAATTAACAAATTACAAGCTTTCAATGTTCCCAGGCTTCCCTTTGAGGGTTTAAACTTGTTAATTGCAGAGCTATTAAACTATATGCAGGTCCAATTAACGGTATCAAGTTATTGATGCTATTGTAAGTCAACCTGTTAACTTTTATCAACTTTGGCTTTTCAATAACATATGTGCCCAGATAATCAGGGCCTGTTCCATTGTAAATGTATCTCTCACGTGTTTACATGGTAAGCAACTATGCCACTATTTTTGCTGCCTTTCCATGAGGTACAAGTGTATTTTCATGGGTATACTTACTAAGAAAAAAAAATAAATGAATTGAAATGTAAAGGAACACTTCAGGCACTATCTAAATTAGGTTGTCATGGTGCCTGGAGGCCCCTAAGGTGCACTCTTATCCCAAGGGGTTAAACAGTTCTCAAAAGGTTTAACCCCACAAAAACGTATCCAGCACCAATCTTATCTCCCCCAGACGGCATTGGCTTCTGAAATCGGTTTGGCTCAAAGAGGTCAGCTGACGCGTTCAGCCAATGAGTGACTCCCCATTCAGAAAACTGGCTTGGAAAGAAATGTACCTTTTCTAAGTCAGTTTTGTGAATGGAGAGTCACTAATTGACTGAGAGCGTCAGCTGATTGCTCTCTGCTAATCAGTGGTGGCACTGCCTGGTGGCACTTTGCACGTTTTGGAAACTGAAATTTCAGAAGTCGGATGCCTCCGGGGGGAAATGAGGTCAGTGCTGGAGGAAGCTTTCGGTTATAACCATTTTGACCCCATGAGGTAAGAGTACGCTTGGGGGCCTCCTGGTACCAATCATGGTAAGTGACCAGTATATATTCACAAAGTCAAATAATCTACCTCTTGTGTGCGACAAAATGCACGCTTTTCTGATAAATAAAGAGTAAAAATAGCATGTCCCGTTATTTTACTGTCTCCTATGACAATAAAGAAAATAAAATAGAGTGAATAATGCTAGTATAACAAGATAGAATAAATACTTTATGTTGTATGCAAAATAGATGCCACGTGAATAATAACACGGTAACATAGTAACTGAGGTTTTCAAAAAAACAAAGTCAATCAAGTTCTGCTTTTCACACATTCCTGTTGCTGATGAAGATCCATAATTAGAATTCAATTAGAATTAGAATGAATTAATGTAACAGTTCTGTAAACATAATAAATATAGCAGAACTTTCCATTATAACAAAACTATTACTCCAATTAAATTCCCTGTGGAATCTGCACTGTGTAGCCTTCACTGAATAAGCTTTCACAAAAGGTGTTTGTTTATCTTCTGTGCTAAGATGCCACGTAACACAGATGATAAAAAATGGCAATGATAAATCGGGCATAGAATTTAAAGTAAGTTTATATTGTTGAGTCAATACTCTGAAGCTCTCTTCACCTAGCTGATTTATTCAGGAAATGGAGATCGGATTAAGACAGTTCAATATTTTCTTTGGACTGATAAAATTCTGAATTGTGCAGAAAGAATATAAATCTTGGTTGCTAAAGTGATGAATATATCTTGTTTCTGAAACCAGAGGAGGTACCTAGCATAAATTAACGTGAGAATGTCCAAGAATCCACCCGTTCATTTGTGCATTGTCTATTGGCCGAAGACGTGTCCCAATGCTTTTAGACACTCATCAGCAAATCTCAAACATTTCCAATAGGACCTGGAAAGGTTTTGTTGATGTTATGTCCCTGAATAACTTAAACTGTGTGAAACCTGCCCCATCAAGTATGTTAAACTCAATAGCATAATATAGTATGGTAATGCATAAAACATAAAACCATGCCCTAAGGAACTCTGTATTTTCTATTCTAATGGTCATCTCTTTTGCTCTAGCATACTACCGTTAACCACAGAGCCTACAGACATTAACTGTGAAATAACATAAGGATTATCTAGGGACACACAATGAATACCAATATATTCATTCTTCAAGTAAACAAGGTTTATTCCTGACTCTTCCTGCATCACATCTTTATATATCTGCTCTGATTTTGATAAAACAAAAAACAAGACTCGCCCCCTTAATGGTCACTATTGTTTTCTTCTCTTCTCTAAATGGTTTTATTTCTCTCCCTCCCCCTTTTTGCCAATTTTGTGAAAATTACAGGTTGAGATTCAAGAGACAATTACCAACACATGAAACTAGGATTTGAAAGGCGGGAAATGGAAAGTAACTGCCTTGGGTCTATGATACAGTAGAAACAGAACAAGACTGGAATAAGGTTCTGAAAATTGTTAACCCCTCCAGGAGTCAGTTTAGGAAGATCATTTGCCGATCAATCATGACAGTTCTGACATGTTATTGATTCCGGGGAGGTTAAACGGAAGTGTTTTGTGGTTTTTAACGGATTTTGTAAAAAAAGAAGAAAAATTATTTTAAAGAGCTATTATACCTGTTTGGGGCATGTTTGATAAACTCTAAGCTTACATATAGAATGCACACAGAATGAGGGTAAAATGACACACACATTTGTACCCGGTGCAAGTATCTCCATTCTTCAATGGCAATCACTCAATGCTTTTTTCAGTGAGTAGCATGGCTTTCTATGGAATATATGGAGGAGTACTTAACAGATCTTTACCAATTTTGTTTCTAATGGATTCTCATTGATTGGGAAGAATGCTGATGCAGACTACTTGAACAGTTGTCATACAGCATAATTAAAATAATTAATGTTGTTCTAAAAAAAACAATGCAATCATGGACTGTTTTGCCAAGTACTTGATTTAGTTTCTGTTCAAATGTAGTGCAAGCATGCTGACTCCAAAGGAAGGAGTGTGCAGCATCGGACTGGGCCTGCAAGACCATTTTAAGACTCTGATGACCTCACCACAATTATCTGGCCATTCTTCAATTATATCGTTGACACACAGTTCTCTAATGCAAAACCTTTTATAGCTGTATGCATGTAGAAAGAAAAATAAAATAGCTACCATAAATTCGCAAAAAAAAAAAACAATTAGAGAACTAGATAGAATGAGGCACAGTATGAGAAAAAACAGCAGTACATTCAAGGTATGAGAGTACAGGAATAATTACCCCAACATTTACAGGAAATCTAAACAATGTACAGTGCAACTAATTGTTAAATGTGTTTCCAAAATAAATAAAACCTCTACTAAGAACACAATTTATAAGAGCATGTGTTGAGTGTAGACTATAACGGAATGCTATTCATGTTCAATTAGCAAGTAATAGTCCCATCCAAGTATATAAACACAAAGCTTTTTGCATGTTCTGCTTTTTGTACTTTGTTTTTTGCATGAAAATGAACGGCTCTGGCTAAGATCGGGGTGCCCCTTTTGACATGGAGACACTGCTGGGATGAAGCTGGATCTTTGTACTGAATACTGGAAAAGAACAACACACACACACACACACACATACACACACTCTCTCTCCCATCTCAATTATCTTGCCATGTATTAGCATCATATAATACCCTTAGGTCGCTAAATATAACAATACTGTATATCTAGCTATTTTTATTAATCTAACATTTAAGTTATTATTTTTTCCTAAAACTCCAACATATTCTGCTGAACGCAATAGTAGAAGCTCAAAGAAATAATTTGCAGCATAGACAGGTAGACATATTGGACAAAAGGAAAGGGTGTCCTTAAGGCAAGAGCTTACAGTCGTTATGACTGAGACAAAATGTTATGTTGATGATAGAATGTAAAGCATAGCATATCAATCACCTGTATGTTAAAAAATATATTGAGAGCATAGTAGAGGGTACATCCAATATGTTGCTTTCATGATGCGTAGTTAACTATTAACATATCATGAGGGTCTCACTGAGAAAAAATAAAAAGTAAGCAAACAGGGTTATTTATGATAGTGAGAATTAATGGTCATTCAAAGAGAATTTTTAATTTAAAGCTAAACTAGCCAAACTGGAAACATTCTCAACTCAGTTATGCTTCCAGTTTGTCTATTTTGGCTTTTAATAATCAACAATTTTGACTTTAAATTATACTAAAGACATGATTATATTACTTTACAGTTTATTCATTTAAATTCACATAACTATTGTTTCATTTATGCTGATTGTTGCACCAAACTGGACCTGACACTATGCAGTTTTCATCATCACAAAATACTATATATGTTTTGCACTAGGTATAGCATGAATACTTATATTACTTTTTTTTTAAATGTAATTACTTATAAAATAATTATTAATATTATCTTCACATCCACCAAAATGCAGGACAAAAAGCATCTAAGTAGGGAATTCTATCCAACTGTGCTAATATTGCATCAGTTTTGCAAGTCACTGATTATTTAACCACAAACTAATTTTAGTTGAAAGCTCCTATACAGATTCTTCACAACATAAAAAATAATTAATAACAGTGATGGCTGGCATTGTAACAAGGTGATAGGATTCTACATTCTACCCTCAAAACTTGACACAACAAGATCTCATGTTCTGCTCAACATCATAAGCCTCTAGATGCCTGAATTTGGTAAACAACATCTACTTTATAGAAGTCTGACTCCATACCTCGATGCAATTACCCAATGAGAGCCTTGCAAAATAGAATATGCAGGCCTATCATTTCTGGTGCCAGTGCAAAGGGAATGGGTGATGTCATAAGCCCCACTAGGGCAAACTAAGCATGTCTGAGGATTGCTACCCAGGATATAGGGCGTTTTTTCAACATGCCCCAAAATCTTCCAATGATCTGTTGTTCAGATTCTCCATAGCATTTCCACCATCAAGAAAAGGTTGGGAGAGTACACTGCAAGACTAATCATAACATATACAACTTTGTTTTTCCTTATTAATCCTTTAGATTATTCCTTGCAACTCTAATAGCTTTTTTTTATATTGCTACAAAAACTGTGGGGTGCTGCCCCACCTGCCCATATGGGCCATTCACTTCAATGATCCATTTCCAATAGAAAAAACTCAGTATTGTATTGCATAAAAACATTTCTTAAGATTAGGAGCTCCTGTTTCTTTTAGCATATAACTGAACTGTGAATGTAAAAAGCTTTGTTATATTCACAAAACACGAACACTTATCTTTTGACATTTGTTCCATTATTGAAGCAAACTGTAAGATTCATTTTGATTGTGCTTAATCCTGGTTCCTATGCAGTAGGCTTCATGGAAAATTAGTATTTAATTTAATTCACATAATTACTTGCACTTAATTGAAATTATGTGTATGAAAGATATCTTATGAATATTAATTTATATCTTGTCTCTTGATCTGTCTGTTACAGCAGTCAAGACTCTAATGTGTCGTCCCTCAGGAAGTTGTCATTCTGATATAAATTCATGATTAGATTGAAGAGGAGTTATCGCCTTTTTTTGGCACAATTTCTCTTTTACTCACCCCTTGTAAATATTTATATCATTTGCAGCCACGATATGCTTGAAGGTCTATTGAGAGTTGCGATATATGTAGCAATTATCATGGCATCACATCAGGATTCATGACTTATAATATTGCACTATACACATGGGCAAATAGCTTGGTTTATAACTATTCCCGCATAATATGCTGGGATAAAAAGTTGAACATGTTTTATGAACAACTTGAGGAATAAAGCTCTGTACAGCAATACCTTAGCTTCTCTAATATAAAGCTTTTCAGTTACATTCAAACAATGAATCTTCACTATCCCCACTATTTGAAACTTAGCAATAGGTAAAGTGGTAGCCTTTCTTAATTTTTTTTATTTACTGTTTTCGCATCAGGTTTTATATTTTGGTCTAGCTCTGCACCGAACCCAATGAATGAGTTGGCTGCTAGAGAAATAATCACCAATAAATGTGCTTCAAAAACACATTTATCACGATTATTAATAATTGACCTCATTAGTCATTAAAAAAGAAATCAAACAAAAAAACTACAGGGGTTAATATGACCTTCATATTAGTATCGGGAGAGTTTTACTCCTCCCACATGCCTCCATCCACCATACCTACTAAACAGCAAGCAGCCATCCACTGTATTAATAAATTAATGACTGGACATCTATTAGCATACAGGAGGACCCGACATATTGGACCTATAATTAAATATAGAACAGGGGGTGAACATGCCATTGTCTACTCCACAAAATTATGCTCACATCCATCCCCCAAGATGGTTAGGTGTCCCCGAATCCCTAGCCACCCCCCAATAACCCCTGTCTACTTCACTTTCCCCACTAATAGTGAAGGAAGGGTAAAATATCTAGTACCTATAAAGGGAATATATATATATATATATTTACCATCAGATGTTTCCTTTCTTCTTAAATCTAAAACAAATTCCCAATTCACAAGTCCTGACTCAACTCTTAAAAAAAAAAAAAAAGCAGAAACAATGTGGAAAAAAAAACAGTGATGCAATAATGATACAATAAACTAATCTAAGTTAGCCTAATAAAGGGGTTAAAAGACTTTACCATGCTATAAAATTTCAGTCAGTGCCCTTTATCTTGAGACTTGCATGCCCACATTATTTTTAACAGGCACTAGATAAATCTATTGAGCTCACTCACTATTATTAGGGTGAGTGGGTACGCAGGGTTGTTGTCAATAAACCACAGCTAATACTTATCGGACCGAATTAGATCGGCTAACCTTGGCATTGCACATGCTTACAAAACTTTATTTCTAATGATAATCCTCACTGTGTTGTATCCAGCTTGAAATGATATTTTCTACTATCTCTTTAAAAGAATAAAATCATAAAGCTAGCATTCATGTAAAAAAACAATATATATCAACAAACGGTGCCAAATATATTGCAAGTCTAATATGGTTATTCTCTAACTGAATTCAAAGTGGATTTCAAATTTAAACTAGAAAACTTCTCAGACAACTATACCAGCTATTCATTCAGTTTGGGTACTCTGACCTTAAATTTGAAATTCACCAGGAATTCCCTTGGAATTCTGACTTTAGTCAATATCTCTGTCAGGGCAAACGTCAAATGAAATGATGCAATTCTGCACTTCTCTCAATCCGCATGTGTGCGGAAATATATAAAGGATCCCTGTCGTATCAAAAATGACATGCAGGTTAATTCACTTAACCATGGTTGCAGGGAATTTATTGAAGAATGGTAAAAGCAAATTCCAGATAGTCGCAGTATAAACTTAGTTATATTTTTCATATTCAGTTTGCAATTGTGTTTTCACTAATTGAAAGTTTAGTGCATAACTCTCATAGTTCCACGACAGAGAAATATTGGATATATTGTATATGTGTATTCTTGCAGTGCAATGATGATAAATGTCTGCTATTGTTTTTTCGTTTTCAGGTATATGGCTATCATCCATCCTCTCAAACCAAGGTTATCTGCCACAGCAACTAAAATAGTCATTTGTGTCATCTGGGGATTTGCATTCTCTTTGGCATTTCCACTGGGATACTATGCAGCGGTCGAACCAATGCACGATCGTGAAGTCTGCTATCTAGAATGGCCAGGATATGAGCTAAACCGGAAATACGAAAAAATGTGAGTCTGTTGTGCTTATTCCCATGATAACAAACTGGATTCTGTTGTGGATTTTGAAATGATAAGTGATCACATGTGTGATATATGAATGTCTTCTATAACATTTGCTGGACTATACTTGCAATCAACCTGACTCCAGTAGAAAATAATAGAACTTATAATATTGCACAATCCTGGATTAAGGAGTTCCTGAGAATATGAACTGAAAGGTGCTATGGGCCTGTAGATTAAAATTATTAAAAAATTATTTTTCTTACACAAGTGTGAGGTATGAGTTGCTTTAACTGAAAAAGATTGGTGGTTAATCGCTTAAAAATTGTGAATTGTAGACAGTTTGAAAAGTCTGACACATATAAACAATGTCTTTAAATGCATGGATATTGCAGCCATATGTAAAACATTTCCACATGCATATATCAACTGGTCTTTGCAACCTTATATAAAGCTATCTCCACGAAAATTTAGAAACTAGTTGCTGCAGCTTTATATGAAATTATCTATAGTCCATATGGAGACAGCCACGAACAAACTGTTAATTTATTTAATGGCAATTAGATAAGAGATAATGTAGCGGAGTAGTAGGGGTTAATCCACGGTATTTCCGCTGGTAGTCAGAATAAGCAGGTAAAACACAGGTAGCGTAGTAACAATCCCTCTGTCCCAAGAACTAGACAACACATAGCTTGGAGGTCAACTGAGGTTTTAATCACTGGTCACAGCATTTATACAATTCCCCATACACAGGGTTTCCATAGTGCCCTTGCAAGGGTTTTACAGCAGTGGACTACATGGGAAACTTACAAGACAATTTCCCAGCATGCATTGTTACACTGGAGAGATGAGTGATAAGAATATACTAATAATCACTCGATCTCTCCATACAGGACAAGTTACAATTTCACATTAAATTCTATAACTTAAAATGTATTAGGGTAAATTAACAGAATGACCTTTCGTTGAATAGCTGGGATCTGAGCGCACCATCTGGGGAAATACCGCTCAGATCCCTGCACATTCAGACGAACGCTATTCGAATGACCTGATTTCACGAACCACCATTGTAATCGTTAAATACATTTAGAATATTAATATGCCCAAAGAATTATTGTCCCGAACGGTCTGGAAGTCCAGGGGTGTTCGGTAAGTCGAGTAGCCGATTTTAGTTCCAGGCACTCGAAGACCAAACACTGCTGTGCTTTCGTGAACAAAAGATGGTCGCCACCACGTGTTCGGTATACGAACGGCGGCCACACACGAAACCCATTAATCAACTGGCGATACATTGTTGCAGTATTTAATGGGAGACACATGACCCCCGTTGTGTGGTCTCCCATTCGGTAGTTTGTGCGTTTCACGAACAGTGTTTGAAAATCACTGTTCGTGGAACTCTAAACAGAACGCGGTAGCGTTCTATGTTGCAAGTACACGAATACTCTATACCCATACATATAATAAAAATGGGAAAGCAACGAAAAATGCAACATTATACATACATACAGTTCTTAAGTGGCTTGTTTTGCCACAGATAATACATACACATTGATAATTTGTGTATGGTATCGCTTTTGTATAGTATCTCTGGACAAACATTGATTTTATAATTCACACCCTTAATATCATTTCATAATGTTTAAGAAAGAGTGACATTTCTAATTTTCAATTGGTTTTACTTCTACAAGTACTCTCTTCAACCCCTTTAAATACATACTTTCCTTAAACACTCTCTGACATATACACAGATAAGGTTTTCGTGATCACTCTCCATTATATATTCATACACATATGTATTGGTGTATACATGTGTGCACACACATAATCGCTCCTGTATTTCTACATAATGTGATATACACGCACAGCAACACTTTTGTACATATACATATTATTACAGTTATTTATAGAGCACCATCATATTCTGTAGCTCTGGACAATAGGCAAATAAGACAAAAAATATTATTCATATAAAGAAGCAATTTTTATTTTAAACCTTTTTTCTTTACTTGGAGAGCAGATGGCAGGTCAAGGAGCTGGGGCAGGGATCAGCTAGTGGGTGCTCCATATCAAGATCACTTTGATAAGAGACAACATTATAGTAGGTTGATCTGATCCAAAAAAAACCTTGACATCAATGGTCTTCTTGCCGTTTGGCCATCTGAATTAACTCTGGCCCAGATGAAAAAGTCCAGTAGCTGACATAGTAGCAACAGCTACCACAATAGTGCATCAAACCTTATTTGTGTGCCAAGAAAATGTGTCCTCAATAACTGCTAGACGGATGTCTTGGGTCCACCTACCCCCATGTATACCAAAACCATTAAACTGAATACAAAATGTTATATGCCGTAATCACCAAATTGTTTCCAATTTTACTGATGTTGTTTGGGCCTATTTTAGGGATGATAGGCCTAGTGCCTCAGCTCCATCAGCCCCTATGTTAATCCAGCCCTGCTAATATCATAAATAGTCGTTCTTTGATAACTGACATTTTTTATATGTTGATGGAGAACCATCCGTATCCTGAAATTAATTAAACACGTTTTTCAAATGGTTAACTATTACTCTTTAGGAACTATTTGAGAGGTATAATAATTCCCATCATCAACTGTTTGCAAGATGTCTCTATTATTTTTGTAGGTATGTGTTGCACTCACATGGCTAAATCACTGTTAAAGTGATTAGTTCATCTTATATTATGTGAGATCTAATAGCTTTTTTCCATAGTAAAAAAATTCTCCCTATATTGAAATTTTAATTTTGTTCACTTTTCAGGCAGGAGAATTATTTTGTTATACTTATTTGCAAATGTCCTTTCTTTGCACAAATTCACTAATCTTCAGCATCATAGTCACTGATCAGTCCGAGTATCTGAATTTTATTAAGTCTGTGTTACATTCCCCTACAATACCCTTATCTGCTATTATCTGCTAGCCTTTGTTTCTTTGCTTATACAAAGAGTAATCCTGCCCAAGCATGCATCTTCACTAACGGTTTATTGAGAGACAGCCCTGCTTATTGCTTTCACATATTAAAGCAGTAAATTATATTTCCTTAAAATGCGATCTTCACAAGCCATCAACCTGCTGTTTCTGGAGACAAGCTTACACTATATGACAGTGTAACCATTTGACCATGGCTTGCCACTGTTTATTTTTTATTAAATATATAAAATATATACATATAAAAAAAAAAATATATATATATATATATATATATATATATATATATTTGTAGTTGGGGCAATAAAGCCTTAAAACAGAAACCTAGCATATTATAACCATAACATCAATAAGTTTACACCAGTCGGTTGTGGTGTGCCGGAACCGACAAAGCAGTAGGCCTGTAATAAAAGTGGGCCCACCTAAGAGGGTGCTATGAATAGAGGGAGTGGTGGGAGGGGTGACTCGTCTGACCAGCAACGGTAAGGTGAGAGAGGATTGGCAGCCCTTTTATAGGGAACCCAAGCCTCTCCCACAACTACAGGCCAAGGCCTTAACATTTGTAGTCAGGGCAATATAGCCGTAAAACAGAAACCTAGCATATTATAACCATAAAACATAATTTGTGTAATGAACTTCATTTATTTGGATAAGTCACAGAAAGCTTGTCTTTAACTGGATTTGGTATGTAGAGAGTGTAGGTGGAGGATTTCCAGTGCTCCATAGCCTTGATAAAATGAGCGGGTATGTGATTAGCAGATGCTGAAGATGCTGCCCCTATGTGAAAAGAGTTTCCTGAAAAATGATTGGGATTTAGGCCGAGCCTAGTCAACAGCAGCCGAACATAAAGAATGATTTTTGCTGTTGTTAGGATGTATCCATGCAGTTCAAGCAGGGGTTGGTGTGGTTGTTTCTGGACCGAAAGGAAATAAGTGTCCAACACTTGTACCGGGCACCACTTGTTTTGAGTAGGATACAAGGGAATTTTAATAGTATGTCCTATGGTGCTGGTTTTGGATTGTGTTAAGGATAGAACGTAATGGTCGGTGTTTCTCTGTAAGTCAATCATTCTTAGGTAGTCCGGGGTAGTAATGTTCCTAGCTGTAAATTCGTTGGGACGGAGGAACCCATAAAAACTACAGAAATTGCATATTCATATAACTAATTTTATGGTCTGATGAAGCATTGGCCCTCCTGATGGTTCCATCTATCTACCTTGCAATTCCTGACGTTAGGGCGTGCTATGTCATCCTACAAAAGTAGGGCTTTAATGCTGTTAGGGCATCATAGCACACCCTAACAATCGGGCGCTCCCTCTAATCAAGGGAAATGCCTGACTAACCAGGTACTCCACTGCAGCCAAGTCTGCTGATCCGAGTCATGTGTGATCATATGATCAGCGTGATTGACAGATTGACTGCTGCGAGAATGAGTGGGTTGTCAGGAAGATCCCTAAACATATAATTAATATTAACACATCATTATGTTTAAAATAAATACATAAATCAATTTAGATTAAATAATTTTTATTAAATATATATATATATATATATATATATATATATATATATACAGGTGATACTTGAAAAATTAGAATATCGTGCAAAAGTTCATTTATTTCAGTAATGCAACGTAAAAGGGGAAACTAACATATGAGATAGACGCATTACATGCAAAGCAAGATCGTTCAAGCCGTGATTTGTCATAAGTGCAATGATTATGGCTTACAGCTCATGAAAACCCCAAATCCACAATCTCAGTAAATTAGAATATTACATGCAATCAATAAAACAAGGAGTGTACATAGAACAATATCGGACCTCTGAAAAGTATAAGCATGCATATGGACTCAGTACTTTGTTTGGGCCCCTTTTGCAGTAATTACTGCCTTAATGCGGCGTGGCATGGAAGCTATCAGCCTGTGGCACTGCTGAGGTGTTATGGAAGACCAGGATGCATCAATAGTGGACTTCAGCTCTTCTGCATTGTTCGGTCTCATGTCTCTAATCTTTCTCATGGCAATGCCCCATAGATTCTCTATGGGGTTCAGGTCAGGCGAGTTTGCGGGCCAATCAAGGTGATTGAACCAGGCTTTGGTGCTTTTGGCAGTGTGGGCAGGTGCCTAGTCCTGCTGGAAAATGAAGTCCGCATCCTCATAAAGCTCATCTGTGGAAGGAATCATAAAGTGCTTCAAAATCTCCTGGTAGACGGCTGCGTTGACCCTGGACTTAATGGAGCAGAGCGGACCAACACCAGTAGATGACATGGCTCCCCAAATCAACACAGTCTGTGGAAACTTCACACTGGACTTCAAGCATCTTGCAGTGTGTGCCTCTCCATTCTTCCTCCAGACTCTGGGTTCTTGGTTTCCAAATGAGATGCAAAAGTTGCTCTCATCAGAAAAGAGGACTTTGGAGCAACACTGAGCAACAGACCAGGTCTGTTTTTCTTTAGCCCAGGTAAGACGGTTCTGACATTGTTTGTTGCTCAGGAGCGGCTTGACAAGAGGAATACAACATCTGAAGCCCATGTCCAGGATCCATCTGTGGGTGGTGGCTCTTGATGCACTGACTCCAGCCCCAGTCCACTCCTTGTGAAAGTCCCCAACACTTTCCTGACAATCCTCTCCAGGCTGCGGTCATCCCTGCTGCTTGTGCACCTTTTTCTTCCACACTTTTCCCTTCCACACAACTTTCTATTAATGTGCTTTGATACAGCACTTTGGGAACATCCAACTTCCTTCACAATTACTTTTGAGGCTTTCCCTCCTTATGGAGGGTGTCAATGATGGTTTTCTGCACAACTGTCAGGTCAGCAGTCTTCACCATGATTGTGATTCCTACTGAACCAGACTGAGAGACCATTTAAAGGCTCAGAAACCCTTTGCAGGTGTTATGGCTTACTTAGCTGATTAGAGTGGGACACTGTGAGCCTAGAATATTGCACCTTTTAACAATATTCTAATTTACTGAGACTGTGAATTTGGGGTTTTCATGAGCTGTAAGCCATAATCGTCGCACTTATGACAAATCACGGCTTGAACTATCTCGCTTTGCATGTAATGCGTCTATCTCATATATTAGTTTCCCCTTTTACGTTGCATTACTAAAATAAATGAACTTTTGCACAGTATTCTAATGTTTCCAGTATTTGTGTATTGCAAATAGCTGAAAGTTTGTATATTTTGACAATAAACCTGATTTTCAATGGTGGTTGAATACTTTTGATTGCAACTATATTTATATATATACACATTTCCACGATCCCAGCACTCACGTTCCCTGGTCTTTAGTGTGCTCCAGTGCCAACTCCAGTCATAACATAGGATAAAAGATGATTTATTGTGCTGAATAAAAACATACATTTGTACCTACTACAGACCCCAGAGTGCATTCATCTTTTATCTTATATATATATATATATGTATATCAAAACACTCTTATTATATATAAAAAAGACTGGGTAATTGTTCGAATTCCCAAACTCTGAGCCAAACTGTAGCCAAATCACAAATCAAATAAAACTAAATTGGCATTAACTAAGCATGTTCGTTTTGAATTGCGATTGTGTGGCACCATAAAATTAAATGATTGATGGCTTGGGGATAGTCGTTAAATTATGTTTTTATTTACAGATTTAAATAGGTTAAATTCAAACATCTCGAAAAAAAATTATATTTTTTTTGACAGAAGTAATTAGGGGCAGAATATATTTTTCCACCATGTACATGTCTATGGGAAACAAGCACAAAACCGCCAACCAGTAGATACAGTTTATTCAGAATAGTACTTAAGGAGAATCAGTCACCATTTTATTTAAGTGTCTCTCCTGACACTTAAATAAAAAAAACAAACAAAAAAAACCAAACAAACATGCCAAACATGTGCTGCCTTTTCAACCATGACTAGCCCATGACATTGTGCTGCCTGGGTTCAGAATAACAGTATAGAACAGGAAACTTAACTCTATCTAATTAAGAGTTGCTTCACTGCCCAAATAAAAATAAAACAAGAGGACACACTGTTCACACATAAAGCACTTCAGCAAGTTAAAGTGCTTTAATTGCTTGGAGTGTCCCTTACACAAATTGAAAGACTGAACTTGTTGGACATTGTATGTTATTAACTACAACCCTTGATGAGAGAGAACATTTTGCTCTGTCCTTCAGATCTCTCGGACAGTTATTTGTTTAAAAACTTGCAAGAAGCTTCTGTCTGGCCTTCAGTATTTATGCATTTATTAGTATCTTTATTTTTTTCATTTAAGCAGCTCATAAATCATTACAACCTTGTGTATATCAGTAACATGTAGATAAAATCCCAACTGTTAATTTTCAGTGACCCGCAAAAGTGGCACACTGTGTTGATATCCTGAGTGATTTATCTGCTATTATGAATTGTTGCTCCATTGTGCCACTAACTGCACCTTATTTTGGATGCAAAGCAAATCACTGACCTCTATCTTTTAAAACACCTTGCCCTTCATTTATCGTGTGTTCCTAAAGCACACGGTTAGAACACTCTGTTCAAAGCAGTCTATCAATTCCTGCCTGCTTGGGACCCAGATACACAATTTGTGACAATTTTTTCACAGGGTTAGCTGAAGACATTGTGCTGGGTCCAAAGGGACAGTGCAGCCCCTCATAGAAACATAGAAACATAGAATGTGACGGCAGATAAGAACCATTCGGCCCATCTAGTCTGCCCAATTTTCTAAATACTTTCATTTGTCCCTAGTCTTGTCTTATAGTTAGGATAGCCTTATGCCTATCCCACGCATGCTTAAACTCCTTTACTGTGTTGACCTCTACCACTTCAGCTGGAAGGCTATTCCATGCATCCACTACCCTCTCAGTAAAGTAATACTTCCTGATATTATTTTTAAACCTTTGTCCCTCTAATTAAACCTTTGTCCCTCCTCCATTTTCCAAAATCAATCCAGTGAAGCCACACCCCAATAATGTATCCCCATACATAATGCTACATCCATCTCAGTGGCTATCCCCACACCTCCACAGTGCATCTTTCAAATTCCCCTCTATATCCCTCCATATTGTTTCCATGTATGTACCCTCCAGTCCCTCCTGTTCATCTTCATCACCAACATTACAATGTGCATTTCTCCCACATAATCACGATTGCACCTGACACACACTAACACATTTGTAAACATTCTTACATGCAAATTTACAGATGAAATATAGACTCACACATACATACATACATAGCTACATACAGAATCAATCACTGAGCAACCATTTTATTTGCTTACCATGGTATGGTCCTACAAAACAAAAATATACTATTTGCAATTTGCACGAAATAACAGAAAAAATAAGTGATCATGGATGAACATTGTCCACGCACTTTGTTCATTCGTCATTCATCCAAAAACAAAGTCGGCTACCACTCCCGTAGAGGGTTAAATTAATCATGCATGCTTAGTTCAGAAGAGATATCTCCTGCATGAAATGAAATGGCTCCCATATTAGTATGACTTCCCTACCTACCATGCCATGGGTAAGGGCATGTCTATTAAACAGCAAGCAGCCAGAGGTTTTAAACCACACATCCTACTATTGGAGTCATATTGAACTAATGTTAATTTAACATGCTGGAGGATTGGGAGAAGGAAAATAGGAAAAAATGTAAAGCAGTTCTCCGAAATATTTTTGCAATGAAGATATGCAAACAAAATTTGGGCAAATCGAACTAAACATGGATGGAATTTAGTTCAGCTGGATTGTTTATTTTCTGACTAAACTATCTGGATGAGCTGAATTGTCAGTCTGTTCACAAGTCTACAAGACAGTACCTTAACAATCAAACATTAATTACATGCTCAATGGGACTTTTATTGTATCTGCTAAATGTTTTTCTTCTCTATTTTGGAAAATAATTTCCCAAACCCATCATGTTCTTATGAAGTAAATGATCAGGCCAGGACCAGATAAATATCCAGATAGACCACTTTCTTGGTACCTGGTTGATTTCAAGAGACCGTGATCAAACAAGATGTAAAGTGTGTGGCTCTTTGTAAGCTGTGATGGCTTTTGGCATTGTAATACCGTGACCGTGATTTCTCCTCGTTTTTTTATTTTCCCTACTCTTGTCATTTTAGTACTTAAGTAATGTAAGGTTACTGATCTTGTCATTAGCTAATTAAAGTAAAGCATTTTCATAAGTACTGCTGCTGCTTTGCAGTGATACACATGCTGTATAAGTCTTTGTTGGATGTGAATTAAATGAAGATATATGTATAATGAAATATATATATATATATATATATATATATATATATATATATATATATATATGTGTGTGTGTGTGTGTGTGTGTGTCATATTTATGAGCTTTATATGTTGGAGAATTAAAACCTCAAAAATTAGAATTAAAGATTTTTTTTCAAGCATCATTTTTATAACTATATTTTTGGAACAGATGGATTGGTAAAATTCCTTACACACTTATATAACATTTGTACACTATTATTGATACTCATATGACTAGATGTATTTCCTGCGTGAAATATTTTCCTTTATTTTCAGGTTTTTATTAAATTTCCTGCAAATGTAATACTAAGCTATATAGCCACGACCTGGCTGGCTGCTCTTTGCAGATAGTAGATAAGGGCTTGGGAAGAAACAGCTTTCCTTTATTAAAGTCAGTGAGCTCCATAATTTCTTGTAAATTATAGGGACACTATACTCACCAAAACAACTTTAGCTTCATGAAGCAGTTTTGGTGTATAGATTATGCCCATGTAGTCTCACGGCTCAATTTTCTGCCATTTAAGAGTTAAATCACTTTGTTTATGCAGCCTCAGTCACAACTCCCTGCGTGTGACTTACACAGCCTTCCTAAACATTTCCTTTAAAGTCATCTAATGTTTATACTTCCTTTATTGCAAATTCAGTTTTATCTAGAATGTATTATCTCCTGCTCTGATAATAGCTTTCTAGACCCTGCATGAGCCTCCTGTATGTAATTAAAGTTCAATTTACAGAGCATGAAATAAACTTTTAAAATAAGTTACATCTGATTGAAAACGAAACCTTTTTGTTTTCATGCAGGCTGTGTCAGTCACAGCCAGGGGAGGTGTGGCTAGGGTTGCATAAACAGAAACAAAAGTGAGTTAACTCCTAAATGGCAGTGAATTGAGCAGTGAAATGTCAAAGGCATGATCTATACACTAAAACTGCTTTATTAAGCTAAAGTTGTTTTGGTGACTGCAGTGTCTCTTTAACGACCAATGTTTAACGTGATCTGTAATCTTTCACAAGCTGCCTGTTATCACTCTTACATCAGTATACTTATTCCTGGTTTATCAGAGCTTCTGGTGTCTTGGTGGACCATTACAACTACACTTTCCACCAACACCTATTACTCATTCCCAGATTTTCCATATCCAAAGGGTAACAGTCACTTCCCAGATTTTATCATGTTTACTTATCCCCATATAGAAATTCACATCTCTTTATCCTTCAACTGGACTTCCCCAACTTAGGCCTCAATTTAATAAGTGTTCCAAATGATTAAAAACTCTTGGAAATATTTCCAAATGATATGATGATATCTAGAGATGTTAATTATGACTTCTGTAGATAAATCACTTTTTTGTTTTCTGTTTCTGTTTATGCAGCACTAGCCACACCTCACCTGGCTGTAACTCCCACAGCCCACATAAAAAAAATAAAAATGATTCAGTTTCAATCAGATGATAACTTACTTTACGTTTTTATCTCCTGCCCTATAAATTGAACTTCAGTAACACACAGGAGTCTCCTACAGGCTCTGTCATGCTATTAGCAAAGCAGATGATGTGAAGTTATAAATTAAACAGAACATTCGATAAATGAGGTTTAAACATTAGATCTCTCTTTACAGAAAGTGTGTAGCGAGACTGTGTAAGTCACATGCAGGGAGGTGTGGCTAGGCCTGTGTAAACAGAAACAAAATAACTCCTAAATGGCATGAATTGAACAGTTAGACTGCAGGGGTATGTTCTATATACCAAAACTGCTACATTACATTGTTGTGGTGCCTCTAGTGCCCTATTAACACAAATGATAGACTCAATGCTTAACTCAATTATGTATATTCAGGAGAAGTGGCAGTTTCCCTTTAATTCCATGGTGAATTTTGAGATGATTTAACCGGATGGTATAAGGGAATGTTGTCATGTCCCACCTTCCCTAGTATTAGCATTTGTTCTTGTGTCCTAAAGTTTTATATTTAGATCCAAAAATCCTTCCAAATCAATCATTTCAGTCTCTGACCTACAAAGCTGTCATAACAGCATAACTGGTCCTTCTTACACCTTGTTTGTACATGGAATGCTGCACCTTGTTCATCAAGTCTCATTTTGGGTTTCTCCCTTTGATGGCCAAGGGGTAGACTCATTTTCTTGTTGGCTGATGTACTGTTTTGCAAAATGTTCAGCTACTCAAAGTCTATTTTCCATTTTATCACATCTAGAAGGATATTTTGACAAGTTTATATCTTCCTTGTAGCAAAGAGTACATTCAGAGGCAGGCTTGGATACACATCCTGATGCTTCATCATTGACATTAAATGTGTTTATGTGTGAGAACTTTAAAATGCTTGTTATATCTCAGCCCAAAACCTTGACAATGCCATTACATTTCTGATCTCTCCTGACAATACTCTTCAACTGCACATCTTTTCAACATCACAGTTTTCAACATGTTTGGGAAACATGCATGACAGCAGGTTTATTTTAATATTATTTATTAAATATTAATATTATCATTAAAGATCAGTTCAAGATCAAGAATATGAAATTTAAAGAATACTTAAGGCACCATAACCATTACAGTAAATTGTAGTGGTTATGGTGTCTGGAACACCACGGCACCCCCGATATAAATAATTAGACCATTTGCTAATGATCTGGGGTCTTTGAGGTCTGTCTCTCCAGTTCCGCTGTAAGAGCTGGAATCCCCTGCTAGAACCTTTCCTTATCTCCCCTGAACTAAAGCTCGTTCGCATTCACAATAATATTTCTAAGAAACCATGTTCCCACAGTGTTCTTAGTCCCCAGCCTGGCATGCACACCAGCATAGCGAGACATCATGCATTTAAAATAACCTTGCCTCTCTGCTTGTATAATCATAGGCTCCTTCCCAATGGTTTCTCAGTGCTTATTATTTCCTTCCTTGTATTTCCCCCAAATATATATTTTTTCGAGACAAAATACTTTTTACCCAAGGCAAAGGTTTAAAATTCCAGATGCTTCCGAGAATATAGTCACCAGTCCTATAGAATGTCACTGGACAGCTGGTATTTATTATGTAATATGTTATCTCAGTGTTGACAGTTAGTGATGTACCGAACGGTTCGCCGGCGAACGGTTCCTGGCGAGCATAGCATGTTCGCGTTCGCCACGGCGTGCGAACATATGCGCGGTTCGACCCGCCCCCTATTCGTCATCATTGAGTAAACTTTGACCCTGTACCTCACAGTCAGCAGACACATTCCAGCCAATTAGCAGCACACCCTCCCTAGCAGACCCTCCCACCTCCTGGAAGGCATCCATTTTAGATTCATTCTCAAGCTGCATGCTTAGTAAGAGGAGGGAAAGTGTAGCTGCTGTTCATAAGATAGGGAAAAGCATAGCTAGGTTAGGGATAAGGGTATGCTTTTTTTTATTTTTTTTCTATGTAATGTAAATGCACTTAGTTGTCTGCCACTGCTGCCAGCTTCTGTGTCAGGCTCACAGTGCATACTGTGCCCATTTCCCCAGTCAGTGCCACCAATTACATCTGGTGTCACAATAGCTTGGATTTAAAAACAAAAAACTTTTTTCACTGTTATAGATTGAATAGCAGTCAGTTGTCTGCCACTGCTGCCAGCTTCTGTGTCAGGCTCACAGTGCATACTGTGCCCATTTCCCCAGTCAGTGCCACCAAATACATCTGGTGTCACAATAGCTTGGATTTAAAAAAAAACTTTTTTCACTGTTATAGATTGAATAGCAGTCAGTTGTCTGCCACTGCTGCCAGCTTCTGTGTCAGGCTCACAGTGCATACTGTGCCCATTTCCCCAGTCAGTGCCACCAATTACATCTGGTGTCACAATAGCTTGGATTTAAAAACAAAAAACTTTTTTCACTGTTATAGATTGAATAGCAGTCAGTGTCCTTAAAGCGGGTGTGTTACGCTAACAGTGGATACTGACAAGTGCCACTAATTAGATCTGGTGTCACAATAGTTTGGATTTAAAAAAATAATCTTTTTTCACTGTTATAGATTGAATAGCAGTCAGTGTCCTTAAAGCGTGGTGTTACGCCAATGCGGATACGCCGGAGGCGCCACTAATTAGGATCCTGTGTGTCACAATAGTTTGGATTTAAAAAAAAAAAATATTTTTCACTGTTATAGATTGAATAGCAGTCAGTGTCCTTAAAGCGGGTGTGTTACGCTAACAGTGGATACGGTGACCAGTGCCACTAATTAGATCTGGTGTCACAATAGTTTGGATTTAAAAAAAAAATAATCTTTTTTCACTGTTATAGATTGAATAGCAGTCAGTGTCCTTAAAGTTGGTGTGTTACGCTAACAGTGGATACGCTGACAAGTGCCACTAATTAGATCCTGTGTCACAATAGTTTGGATTTAAAAAAAATAATAATCTTCTTTCACTGTTATAGATTGAATAGCAGTCAGTGTCCTTAAAGCGGGTGTGTTACGCTAACAGTGGATACGCTGACAAGTGCCACTAATTAGATCTGGTGTCACAATAGCTTGGATTTAAAAAAAAAATAATCTTTTTTCACTGTTATAGATTGAATAGCAGTCAGTGTCCTTAAAGCGGGTGTGTTACGCTAACAGTGGATACGCTGACCAGTGCCACTAATAGATCTGGTGTCACAATAGTTTGGATTTAATAAAAAAATAATCTTTTTTCACTGTTATAGATTGAATAGCAGTCAGTGTCCTTAAAGCGGGTGTGTTACGCTAACAGTGGATACGCTGACAAGTGCCACTAATTAGATCTGGTGTCACAATAGTTTGGATTTAAAAAAAAAATAATCTTTTTTCACTGTTAAAATTTGAATAGCAGTCAGAGTCCTTAAAGCTGGTGTGTTACGCTAACAGTGGATTACGCCGACAAGTGCTACTAATTAGATCTGTGTCACAATAGTTTGGATTTAAAAAAAAAAATAATCTTTTTTTCACTGTTATAGATTGAATAGCAGTCAGTGTCCTTAAAGCTGGTGTGTTACTAACAGTGATTAATGCTTGACAAGTGCCACTAATTAGATCCTGTGTCACAATAGCTTGATTTTAAAACAAAAACTTTTTTTTACTGTTATAGATTGAATAGCAGTCAGTGTCCTTAAAGGGTGTGTTACGTACTAACAGTGGATACGCTGACAAGTGCCACTAATTAGATCTGGTGTCACAATAGTTTGATTTAAAAAATAATCTTTTTTTCACTGTTATAGATTGAATAGCAGTCAGTGTCCCAAGCGGTGTGTTACGCTTAACAGTGGATACGCTTTTGACCAGTGCCACTAATTAGATCTGGTGTCACAATAGTTTGATTTAAAAAAAAAAAAATAATCTTTTTCCCCTGTTATAGATTGAATAGCAGTCAGTGTCCTTAAAGCGGGTGTGTTACGCTAACAGTGGATACGCTGACAAGTGCCACTAATTAGATGTGGTGTCACAATAGTTTGGATTTAAAAAAAAAAAACTTTTTTTACTGTTATAGATTGAATAGCAGTCAGTGTCCTTAAAGCGGGTGTGTTACGCTAACAGTGGATACGCCGACAAGTGCCACTAATTAGATCTGGTGTCACAATAGCTTGGATTTAAAAACAAAAAACTTTTTTTACTGTTATAGATTGAATAGCAGTCAGTGTCCTTAAAGCGGGTGTGTTACGCTAACAGTGGATACGCTGACAAGTGCCACTAATTAGATCCGTGTCACAATAGCTTGGATTTAAAAACAAAAAACTTTTTTTACTGTTATAGATTGAATAGCAGTCAGTGTCCTTAAAGCGGGTGTCAGGCCTACAGCCTGTGCTCTGCACAACTGTGCCAGTGCACATTGCCCCTCATATCTGGTCTCACAGTAGCTTGCACGCATAGTACCACTAATCCCAACAAAAATGACAGGCAGAGGCAGGCCACCCTGCAGGGGCCATCGTGGTCGTGGTGCTGTGATTCCCTTTGGCCCTAGAATAATGCCCAGTTTTCAGAGGCCACGTACTCTGAACTTGAAAAGTTCTGAGGACATAGTTGACTGGCTAACACAGGACACCCAATCTTCTACAGCCTCCGCTCAGAACCTTGACGCACCATCCTCCTCCAGCTTAGCTTCAGGCACCTCTCAAGATACCACTCACCCGCTTGCCGCCACCACCAAAACTAGCACCACAGCCGCTTCAGTTGGTATGTCAGAGGAGTTATTCACACATCCGTTTGAAGAAATGAGTGATGCGCAACTATTATTGCCAGAGGATGTAGATAACAGGGATATGTCTCAGGCAGGCAGCATTACACACATGGACGTACGGTGTGATGATGATGATGATGTTGTACCCGCTGCTGCTTCCTTTGCTGAGTTGTCAGATACAAGTGAAGCGTTTGATGATGACGATGCGTCCATGGATGTCACGTGGGTGCCCGCTCGTCAAGAAGAAGAACAGGGTGAAAGTTCAGATGGGGAGACAGGGAGGAGGGGGAGGGAGACGAGTTAAAGTAGGGGAGGTCAGTCAGCAAGGGGAGCTTTTTTTGCTAGTGGCACAGTCAGACAGCATGCATCGCATACACCCGGGTCAGGGCCCACAGCACGCTAATCAACGCATGCTGTGTCCACCACCAGAATGCCACACAGAGTCGCTAGTGTGGAATTTTTTGTGTGTCTGCCTCTGACAACAGCGATGCCATTTGCAACCTGTGCTAAAAGAAACTGGAGTCAAAGTCCAACACCCACCTAGGTACAACTGCTTTGGCGAGGCACATGATCTCACATCACAGACGCCTATGGGATCAACACATGAGTACAAGCAGCTCGCCTACTCTAAGCCGCCAGCCTACTCCTGGTCCAGCATCTTCAGCCACGTCAACCACTGCTGTCCTCCTTGTCCCCTCTCAACCATCTGCCACTCCGCCTCCCGCCTTGAGCAGTTCACGCTCATCTTCCCACAGTCATGTGTCTGTCAAGGACATGTTTGGGCGTAAGAAGACAATGTCAGAAAGTCACCCCCTTGCCCAGCGTCTGACTGCTGGCTTGTCCGAACTATTAGCCCGCCAGCTTTTACCATACAAGCTGGTGGAGTCTGAGGCGCTCAAAAAATTTGTAGCTATTGGGACACCGCAGTGGAAGGTACCCGGCCGAAATTACTTTTCGCAAAAGGCAATCCCCAACCTGTACTCAATTGTGCAAAAGGAAGTAATAGCATCCCTGGCACACAGTGTTGGGGCAAGGGTCCATTTGACCACTGATACCTGGTCTGCAAAGCATGGTCAGGGCAGGTATATCACCTACACTGCGCATTGGGTAAACCTGCTGACTGCTGCCAAGCATGGAATGCATGGCTCTGCAGAGGAGTTGGTGACACCGCCACGACTTGCAGGTAGTCCTGCTGCCACCTCCTCTACTCCTCCTACTCCATCCTCTTCCATAACCTCCTCGGCTGAGTCCTCTTCTGCTGCTGCGTCTTGCTCCACATCAACGGCACCCCCCCAGCTCCCCAGGTACTATTCCACATCCCGATACGGCAGTGTCACGCCGTCTTGGGTTTGACTTGCTTGAAAGCAGAGAGTCACACCGGACAAGCACTCCTGTCTGCCCTGAACGCACAGGTGGAAAAGTGGCTGACTCCTCAGCGACTGGATATCGGCAAAGTGGTTTGTGACAACGGAACAAATTTGTTAGCGGCATTGAAGTTGGGCAAGTTGTCACATGTGCCGTGCATGGTACATGTGTGTAATCTGATCGTACAACGCTTTGTGCATAAGTACACAGGCTTACAGGACATCCTGAAGCAGGCCAGGAAGGTGTGTGGCCATTTCAGGCATTCCTACACGGCCATGGCTCACTTTGCCGATATCCAGCGGCGAAACAACATGCCAGTGAGGCGCTTGATTTCATGCATAGCCCGACACGCTGGAATTCAACACTCCTAAGTAATGTTCACCGCTTCGCTCCGCACAAGAAAAAGCCGTTAATGAATATTTGTATGCCCGGGGTGCTAGGACAGCCTCTGGGGAGCTGGGAATTTTTTTGCCACGTTACTGGACGCTCATGCGCAATGCCTGTAGGCTCATGCGTCCTTTTGAGGAGGTGACAAATTTAGTCAGTCGCATCGAAGGCACCATCAGCGACATCATACCATTTGTTTTCTTCCTGGAGCGTGCCCTGCGAAGAGTGCTGGATCAGGCCGTAGATGAGCGGGAAGAGGAAGAGTTGTGGTCAACATCACCTCCAGAAACAGCCTTATCAGCATCGCTTGCTGGACCTGCGGCAACGCTGGAAGAGGATTGTGAGGAAGAGGAGTCAGAGGAGGAATGTGGCTTGAGGAGGAGGAAGAGGAGGAGCAAGACCAACCACAACAGGCATCCCAGGGTGCTCGTTGTCACCTATCTGGTACCTGTGGTGTTGTACGTGGCTGGGGAAGAAAATACCTTCATTGACATCAGTGAGGAGGAGGAACGGGAAATGAGTAGCTCGGCATCCAACCTTGTGCAAATGGGGTCTTTCATGCTGTCGTGCCTGTTGAGGGACCCTCGTATAAAAAGGTTGAAGGAGAACGACCTGTACTGGGTGTCCACGCTACTAGACCCCCGGTATAAGCAGAAAGTGGCGGAAATGTTACCGAATTACAACAAGTATGAAAGGATGCAGCATTTGTAAAATAAATTGAAAAGTATGCTTTACACAGCGTATAAGGGTGATGTCACAGCACAACGGGAATCTAACAGGGGGAGAGGTGGAAGTCATCCTCCTCCTCCCATGACCACGCCTGCAAGGACAGGACGCTTTAGAGACGTGTTGTTGATGGAGGACATGCGGACCTTTTTAAGTCCTACGCATCGCCACAGCCCTTCTCGATCCACCCTCAGAGAGCCACTCGACCGACAGGTAGCAGACTACCTCGCCTTAACTGCAGATATCGACACTCTGAGGAGCGATGAACCCCTTGACTACTGGGTGTGCAGGCTTGACCTGTGGCCTGAGCTTTCCCAATTTGCGATAGAACTTCTGGCCTGCCCAGCTTCAAGTGTCCTGTCAGAAAGGACCTTCAGTGCAGCAGGAGGTATTGTCACTGAGAAGAGAAGTCGCCTAGGTCAAAAAAGTCTAGATTACCTCACCTTTATTAAGATGAATGAGGGATGGATCCCAAGGGACTGACAGTGGGCGATACATTCGACTAAAAAAGGCCTGATGAG
>OW240914.1:115209332-115309133 GCA_933207985.1 Pelobates cultripes
CTCCTTATGCTTCCCCCATCTCTCCTTATTCTCCCCCATCTCTCCTTATTCTCCACCCCATCTCTCCTTATTCTCCCCATCTCTCCTTATTCTCCCCATCTCTCCTTATTCTCACTCGTCTTTCCTTATTCTCCCCCATCTCTCCTTATTCCCCCATCTCTCCTTACCCCCATCTCTCCTTATCCACCCCATCTCTCCTTATTCCCCCCATATCTCCTTATTCCCCCATCTCTCCTTATTCCCCCATCTCTCCTTATTCTCCCCCATCTTTCCTTATTCTCTCCTTATTCTCCCCCCATCTCTCCTTATTCTCCCCCATCTCTCCTTATTCTCCCCCATCTCTCCTTATTCTCCCCATCTCTCCTTATTCTCACTCGTCTTTCTTTATTCTCCCCCATCTCTCCTTATTCCCCCATCTCTCCTTATTCCCCCCATCTCTCCTTATTCTCCACCCCATCTCTCCTTATGCTTCCCCCATCTCTCCTTATTCTCCACCCCATCTCTCCTTATTCTCCACCCCATCTCTCCTTATTCTCCCCATCTCTCCTTATTCTCACTCGTCTTTCCTTATTCTCCCCCATCTCTCCTTATTCCCCCCCCAATCTCTCCTTATTCTCCCCCCCCAATCTCTCCTTATTCTCCCCCCTTCCCCACCCCCTACCTCAGTTGTAGCGTGGCCGAGCCCTCTATGGGTCCGCGGGTACAGGGAGCTTTTGTTTCCTGTACCCGGCCAGACTAACAGGAAGTGCACACTCGGTGTGTACTTCCTGTTAGTCCGGCCGGGTACAGGAGACAGATGCTCCCTGGACCCGCGGACCATACAGCGCTCGGCCACGCTACAGTGAGGGAGTGACAGGAGGGAGCGCTGAGCGCTGAGTGCTCCCTCCTGTCAGCCCCTCTCCTCAGGCTGCGCCCGGGCGGTTGCAGCAGGAGGGGGGCCGGCGCTCCTGGCGGCGCCCCCTCCCAAGGCACCCCCCACCCTGGTGGCACCCGGGGCGGACCGCCCCCTCGGCCCCCCCTTAGTACTCCACTGGTGTGTATCTGCATATATATCAGGGTTTCACATATGTTTGTCTGTTTATCTGTGTGTGTGTTAGTGTGTGTCTGCATGTTTGTCAGTGAGTGTATCTGTGTGTCTGTATGTGGGCCAGTGTGTATCTGTGTATGCATCTCTGTGTCTGTGTATCCATCTTTGTATGTCTGTGTATTTAAATGTTTGTACCTGTGTATGTCTGAGCCTGTGTATGTGTGTATCTGTATTTGAGTCAGTGTTTGCATCTGCATGTGTGTCAGTGTATGTATTTTCTCTAAATGAAATATAAGTGTGGCTAAGTCTACGATCTATGTTTGTGGTTTTTTGTGTGTTTTCTTTATGTGTGTCTTTAGGTGAAAGGCGTGTTTGCATGCTAGAAGGTGGGAGGGAGGGAACCAGGGGGCCCAAGAAAATGCTTTCCCAGGGTCCAATTAACATTAAAGACAGCCCTGCATGGCTGCCTAGACCAGTATGATTCATATTACTGTAAAACAATTTTGTGGATTCCCTGGAATTTGAAATGATAAACCAGATATCAATTAGTTGTATTCATGTGTGTTTTTGAAATAATTAAATTTAAAGGTGTTTTGTCTGTGGTTTATGAAAAAAACAAAACACTGTTCGTTCTTGAGAACAGATATGAATTACTGTGTGTTTATTTAATTGTATCTATGTTAATTATAAAGCTATCATTAGTCAGACAAACAGAAACAGGGCATGTGCGTAAACTCACAAAAGTAAAAACAATACAATTATTTATTGTATTTGATGTGGTTAAGGTTGTTTAGAAACTGGCATGGCTGAACATTTCCCGAGATCACAGCCACACTAATGACCAGACCTAAAACATTACCTTCTGTTGCTGCTAGTTCTGTATTTTCAAATAAATCTATATACATATTTTACAGATTCCTGGTACTGTATTTTAGTAAACAGCATTGTGAAGAAATCCCTCTCTATGTACAATATTTCTTCCCTATTCATTCGGTAGATCTAACTACCGAACAAAGACCACCCCCCTGGCACATTAAACTTCAAAGAATGCTTCAATTGAACCCTCTATCTGTGTGGCCAGCGTTCGCACTACCGAACGCCACGTGGCTGAGAAAACCGCGGCCATCTTTTTTCAGCCGAACAAAGGCAACGGGACTTGGTCGTCGAGTGTCTGGAACTAAAATCGGACACTCGACTTCCCGAACACCGGTCTCCAACAAGCGAACGCTGGATCTATATTTCCAGAATAACTAGAAGAGTGCTATTCTGTACTTTTGTGCATTCGCATGAGGGGAACAATCGCTGCTAAGAGCCAGGGGAATCCATTTGTGGAATTGTTTGGTTTTTACTCCTTTACTGAATAGACCGGCAAAACCACCCAAACTCATGGAACTATTTTGGGCAGCCAGCTCACAGTTAGCCGGTCACAAAGGACTTCCACCCTTTTTGAGAACCCCTGAATCGATCTGGGTGAAATTTGAATATGTTGGTCACCCAGATCGGGGCTATCAGGGGACATATTTGTGGGGATACCCCATGTATAAAGGGGTGTTCTGAATATTGGGGAAAATTGTGATTTTTCTGCCTGGAGATAATCAAGTTATTACTTTATCAGACTTGATTATCTCCAGGACTAGGGGAGGGAATTGTATGTTTGTGCTGGGTGTGTTTTACGATTTTACTGTAACTGATTGGTTATACTGTGTTCCTCCCTGTGGGATGTACCCTTGCATGGGGACTTGCATAAAAGCCTGTGTGTGGTCATTAAAGTCAGTTCTGTTGTACCCTTCTTCTTGACTTCGGCTGATGTTTGGGGATTCGTATGCTTTATTAAGGGAATTATCTTATAAAGCTATTTCACTGATGCTCTGGCGGTTCGGGAGGAAACTACAGAATGAGGATTAAATATACCAGGTTTCCTTACAAGCATCATTTTAGATTTTAGAAAAGTGGGAGGCACATATACAAACTGTTGTAATTCCTACACCGTTCACCTGATTTGGATGTAAATACCCTCAAATTAAAGCTGAAAGTCTGCAGCTAAAGCACATCTTGTTCATTTCATTTCAAATCCATTGTGGTGGTGTATAGAGCCAAAAAGATTAGAATTGTGTCGATATCCCAATATTTATGGACCTGACTGTAATTCTCACTGCAGCATCCTAAAAAAAAAGAAATTACAAAAATTGTAATAAATTGTATTTATTGCTTTTTGGCTGTTGTTTTTTTCACCTTGCTTTCCATGGGAATAGCATGTTAAGTGTCAGAAATGTTTGTCTCCCAGGCGCTGTCCAAATATTAGCCGGTGTCTGTAAAGTTACATGGAAGGAGAAATAATGTCAGAGAAGATGCAGAACAATCTAATCTCTTGGAAAGTTATTACAAGGCTCTGCAAGTGACAAATCCCTAGAGTAATTACATATCCTGCTGATCCTTTGGTGCAGACGCTGTGAGATAAGCCGTCCTTAACATGAGGATTTTTAGAGGGTCCAATTCCTCCCAGGACTAATGTGAATGAAGGACACAGGAATGTTTAATGGGCTGAATGTGTACTGACAAGTAATTAAACAAATTAGAAGAGAATGCTCTATCCATAATGGGGTCATATGAAATGTTGCTGTTAGAGATTGAATTAAGGGGTTAAATTTGCAGTGATACAAGATTATGGTCAGAGTAGATTAATAGTTAGGTGGAACTTACGGTTAGGAGATACTTGCACTCAAATGTTTATCCTTCTCAGCCAGGTGTAATTCCGCTGGCCCTGCCTTGACATCACTAATTCAGTGATTAATATTTGTGCTTGTGGCATTGAAACCCATTAGATAGGCTTGAGTGACATTTTTGTGTTCCATTCCGTTAGTAATACTATTAATTAATTAATGCTATTAATACACATTGCCGTCAGGTGGGATAGACAGCGGTGTGTGACCCATTTGCCCCTCTCCCTCTGTTGGTATCTAAATATATTTCATTGACCTGTTTTTTCAGTGTGAAAATAAAGATTCAGGGTGATGACAGCGCATGTTGATCCTTAGGAATAGTGACCAGCCATCATGTTGATAAATACACCTTGTTAGACTCTGACGTTTAGTAATATAATTTCTCCCATTCAGATCTTTACATTTGGATACTAAGACCATTTAGTTCCATCCTAACACTGTGCTGTATTGCCATGACAATGTTAACTATCATGCTGCAGCGATGAATCGGCGTGAGATGTTTAAATGTGAAACTTGAATATGGCAATTTAAAACTACTATACTCCTGTATTTACAAACAAGAATACTTTGCAATCATTCTCTCCAAATTCTAAGGAAACATGCTTTTGTTATTACTCAGCAAAGCAATGTAGAACAAGTGTCAAAATAGCACACTGGAGTTTATTCGCTAAATACAGAATTTAGATAAATTGAATCAGATTTGCACAATTTAGACATTTTGCAATATGGTTTTCATTTTGCTACAGTTTTATATTTAATAATTGAAACCCACAGATGTGTTTATATTGGTCATTAAAATAAACAGTTATGTATTTCTTTAACCCCTTAAGGACCGAGGACGGTTCAGGACCGTCATCGGCATTTTTGCCTTGAGGACCGATGACGGTCCTGAACCGTCCAAACGGTCTGGGGCTACTTACCTGATCGCCGTCGTTCCCCCGGCGGCGATCAGTGTTCCTCCGGTTGTGGGGAGACTGCCTGCAGCCCAGACAGTCTCCCCACGGCAGATTAGGACCCCTGTGGCCATGTGATCGCTTAACACAGCGATCACATGGTCACAATAGGTGTCCATAGTGCTGCCTGCAGGGGGACTGTCTGTGCTGACAGGCAGTCTCCCTGCAACTGTAAAATCAGAAAAAAAATTAAAGTTAATGGTAATAAAAAAAATAATAATAATTATATATGTATAAATATGATATATAGACATATATTATATCTATATAATATATGTCTATATATCATATATATATATAATGTCATACTAAGTGTATTTTTATATTAATATGTACTTATATTAATATAAAAATACACTTATAATTAAATTACACACGTATATATATAATATATATAATAACTATATATATTGTATATATATATTATTATAAAATATAAATAATAAGTAATTTAAATTAAATAATTTTTTTTAAATAATAATAAAAAAAATTTAAAAAAAATTATATAGCTATATGAAATTTTATTCTAACTGTATTTTAAAATTAATATATATATATTTATATCAAAATACACTTAGAATGAATTTGTATATATATCTATGTATATAAAAATAAATAAAAATAATAAGAAATATACATACGTCCATATACAAAATTACATAAATAATTATATAAATATACACGTAGACTTCAAATATATAAATATGCATATATATTTAAATTCTACGTGCGTATTTATGTAATATTTTTACATAATTCAGTAATTTTATTGATTGCAATTTGAGGGACCTGCCTGCCAACCCAGGCCGAAATTCCAGAGAATTTAATTTGCTAGCACTGTATTTTACCCTGTAACGTTCTACGACACCCTAAAACCTGTACATGGGGGGTACTGTTTTACTCGGGAGACTTCGCTGAACACAAATATTAGTGATTCACAACAGTAAAACATATCACAGCGATGATATTGTCAGTGAAAGTTACTTTTTTGCATTTTTCACACACAAACAGCACTTTTACTGATGATATAATTGTTGTGATACGTTTTCCAGTTTTTAAACACTAATATTTGTGTTCAGCGATGTCTCCTGAGTAAAACAGTACCCCCCATGTACAGGTTTTATAGCATTTTTGAACGTTACAAGGTCAAATATATGGGTCAAATATTTTTACATTGAAAATGGCCAGGTTGGTTACGTTGCCTTTGAGAGCGTATGGTAGCCCAGGAATGAGAATTACCCCCATGATGGCATACCATTTGCAAAAGAAGACAACCCAAGGTATTGCAAATGGGGTATGTCCAGTCTTTTTTAGTAACCACTTGGTCACAAACACTGGCCAAAATTAGCGTTCAATTTAGTTTTTTTACTTTTTTCACACACAAACAAATATGAATGCTTACTTTGGCCAGTGTTTTCGACTAAGTGGCTACTAAAAAAGACTGGACATACCCCATATTGAATACCCTGGGTTGTCTACTTTAAAAAAAATATGTACATGTGGGTGTTATTCAGAGATTTATGACAGATAATAGTGTTACAATGTCACTATTGATAAATTTTAAAATGTATGTTTTGAAACCGCAATATCCTACTTGTACCTATAGCCCTATAACATGCAAAAAAAAGCAAAAAAGCACGTAAACACTGGGTATTTTAAACTCAGGACAAAATTTTGAATCTATTTAGCAGTTTTTTTCATTCGCTTTTGTAGATGAGTAAAAGATTTTTCAAGTAAAAGTCAAAAAACATGTATTTTTTTCAATTTTTCATCAGATTTTTGTATTTTTTTAAAATTAAAATACATGAGATTATATAAATAATGGTATGTAAAGAAAGCCCATTTTGTCCTGAAAAAACAATATATAATTTGTATGGGAACAGTAAATGAGAAAGCGGAAAATTACAGCCAAACACAAACACCACAAAAGTGTAAAAATATTCCTGGTCGCAAATGTACAACATCGCAAAAACAGTCCAGTCCTTAAGGGGTTAATATAACTACAATCTTAAATAGGAATGTATATATTTTTTTAAATCAGCTTTCTTTTTATTTAAAGCATTGCTTAAATATTCCAGAGCAATAATACTTTGAACACAACTCTTCTCCTCTTCATGATTGATTACCCTTCTGGTATATGTTTTTAATTGCTAGACTCTCCTGAAAAATTCTTAAATCTTACTTCTACATTAAGTCATTGAGTCTTTGTAGGTAACTGATGCACTAATTAAACATCTAAATGCCAGCCTTGCTGTGTGCATTCACGTGCAAGTATGAAGATAAAAGATTTGCCCTTACCGGCCATGTGCATATTACTGCAGGAGAGGGAGGACCTGGAAAGCTTTAGACCTGCACTTCCAACGGGTGTAGAGGATTCCTCCTGCGAGCTCCAGCTGTTCAGAGCATTGAAACGGGTTACCAAAACAAAGTTCTAAAACAGCTCGTAAGAAGACTATTCTCAGCCTGCACCCAATGGAAGTACAAACTAGAATCACTAAATACCACTGGGCCAGGGTTTGCAATGTCCCCCTCCCTGGTCAAATGTAAGAAGAAGTGAGAGGGGAAAATAATGCAGTTAAAAAAAAAAAATATATATATATATATATATATATATATACAATCATGAGAAAAAGAAAGTACACCCTCTTTGAATTCTATGGTTTTATATACCAGGACATAATAACAATAATCTGTTCCTTAGCAGGTTCTAAAATTAGGTACATACAACCTCAGATTAACAACAACACATGATATATTACACCGTGTTATGATTTATGTAACTGAAATAAAGACAAAATGAAGAAGCAAATTGTGAAAAACTAAGTACACCTTAAGATTCAATAGTTTGTATAACCACCTCTAGCAGCAATAGCATAAAGTTACCATCCCTGTACGACTTTCAGTCATATCAGTCTCTCACATCGTTGTGGAGGAATTTTGGCCCACTCTTCTTTACAATGTTGCTTCAGTTTATTGAGGTTTGCTGGCATTTGATTATGCACAGCTTTCTTAAGGTCCTACCACAGCATTTCAACCGCGTTGAGGTCTTTACTTTGACTGGACCAATGCAATGTCTTTATTCTTTTCTGTTTCAGCCATTCTGTTTTAGATTTGCTGGTGTGCTCGGGATCATTGTCCTGTTGCATAAACCAATTTTGACCAAGCTTGAGCAGTCGGTGAGATGGCCTTACATTTGATTCTAGAATAGTTTGGTATACAGAGGGGTTCATGGCCGACTCAATGACTGCAAGGTTCCATGATCTTGTGCCTGCAAAACCAAGCCCAAATCATCACCCCTTCAGCTATCCCTAAGTCTTTCATCTTTATTAATCTTTATAACTTATACTAAGTTTTTAAAAAAAAACACTAAAAACACAATTATTTCACTTCTTTTTGTGGAGATGTTTTTTACAGCTCATCTATTTTTAATTTAATTTTGTCACAGTTTAGTGAATAATCTCATAGGTCATCACATTTATGTTCTTCCAATTAGGATCATAAAGCAGAAATACCGATAATTCAATAAATCAAATAACACAACAAGTTCTCCCAGGATGCTTCCAGATTTCATTAAGATACACAGGGAATAGGATGCTGTGAGTTTATATGAAAATGGTGCTAAGTTTCCCATACAGAGTAATGACTTCCTCTTGATGTATATACCTCATGTTTAACATCAGGCTGAGCTCCAAACAGTTCTGCTATGGGGAAAGGCTCTCCCTTCCTGAGCTGAATAAATCTCACCAGCCTTTCACTGTGTTTATCTTCCGTTTTCCAGTCTTTCATTTGCCATTTCCTTGCTCTGCACATTTTCTATTAAATGAAACTCTTTGAGTGCTTTGCTATTTGTATTACGAATGTCAACCATGCTAACTCCTTTTTGCGTGTGTTTTACACAAGTATTTGCAAGAGCTTAGTAGTAGCTCCATTAGACAGGCTTATTGGAATAATTGGAATTACATAAGGATTTTGCCTAAAGGTCATTGCTTGATACAGGTCTGACTCACATACCACCAACTTTTCATATTCCAAGATCTAACCTTGTTTAAGAATGCTGTTTGGTTTGGTATTACTGGTCGTTTATGTACATTGGTATTTTATTGATGTTATTTCACTAAAAAAATGTAACAAAATAAATATTTAACAGGAGATTAAATGCATGTACATGCTCATACATTTTTTAAACACTTGGCAAAAGTGAACCTAAACCTGTATAACAGCTCCTAAGGTATTATATTTATCATAAAGATGAATAATTTATCATGAAGATTAATTATATATTCATTTGCTAAAGAAACGTTTCATATAGTTAGAGGATTACTAACATCCTCTCCAGCTTTCCAGTACAGCCATTAAAACTACATCCTTTTTTTTTAATGGATGGGGAGCTACTTTTGTTTTAGGACATCAGCTAATTGCTCTAAGCCAACCATAGGGCCCCTGCCGGATGCTACGCGAGCCTTCCGTTACCTAAGATTACAGATATCACAAAGTTAGGGAGGCAGAGTGATCCAGCGCTGGAACACGGACATTGGAGTTAAACTGTTCATGGACGGTTTAACCCCTAAATGCAAGTCAGCAACAGGGACTTCCTGGCGCCATAACAGCTTAATTTCAACAAAGTTGTTATAGAGGTCCTTTAAAGGGACACAATAGTCACACAAGCCACTTTAGCTCAATGAAGTGGTCTAGGTGCCAGGCCTCAGGTTTTAACCCTTCAGATGTTTACATTTGGGGTTAATCCAGCCTCTAGTGGCTGTCTTCCGGACAGCCATTAGAGGCGTATCTGCGACGCTGGATGCGAATTTCGCATCCATCGCGCAGAGCGTACATAGGAAAGCATTGAGAAATGCTTTCCTATGGACACTTTAAATGCGCTCGGCACTTGCCACGCATGCGCATTCGGCTCCACTGACATTGGACGGGGAGATGACATCGGACGGGGAGGAGAGGTCACTAGCGCCGAGGGTGCCCGGCGCTGGAATAAGGTAAGATGCTCACACGGGAGGCGGACCCTGAGGGTGGTGGCACCCTCAGGGCACTATAGTGTCAGGGCACTATAGTGTCAGGAAAACCGCTTTGTTTTCCTGATACTATAGTGATCCTTTAAATGCTTTCCTATAGACGCTCTGCGTGATGGAGGCATTACATGCCTCCAGCGTCACAGATGCGCCTCTAGTGACTGTCCGGAAGACAGCCACTAGAGGCTGGCTTAACCTCAAAAAAGTAAACATAGCAGTTTCTTTGAAACTGCTATGTTTACAGCAGGCATGGTTAACCCTAGAGGCACCTGACACCCAGACCACTTAATTAAGCTGAAGTGGTCTGGGTGACTATAGTGTCCCTGCATGTGTGACATGTCATGATTCCCTTTTATTCCAGAAGTTTGGTCCTTAAGGTTCCACTGCAGATTAGATCCAAATGTTTTTTAATAAAACAAAGCTTTTTTTCTAACTTATTACAAACATGACATTTATTTTATCATGCAAGCAGTTTCACTCAAAATAGAATATAGGTAACTAAAGTAATTCTTGAAATTTCAAGGAGTTTTCCTAGATAATGGCATGTGCTGTAGCCTGTATGCTATATCTGCTTTGTCAAAATAAATCTCTCTGTTTTCACGAGCAGCTGCTCTTTAGAAGTCTGAAAATAGCTGACAAAGGGCAGGTGGCAGTTGAATGTGGCAGGGCAAGCTTAAAATAGTCCATGGTCTGTCTTGTTCAGTTACCATCAGCACTTCCAGACAGGATAAAAACTATTATATTTGTTCCATAAATCTTTGTGTAACCTATCACACAACTGACATCGCATGAGCTGTCTTAAAATTGTATATGACAAACAAAAGTGAAAATTCTCTTATTTTCTAAAATTGTATTATTCTAATTTTAAATGAAATGACCACAAAACATCTATTGGATTAGATTACTGTGATTTTAAAATAATTTGTAACTTACTTTGAATTCATGACAATTCTTACTGTAATGAATAACCCTGGCGGTCTTGTCTTCCCGTTCAAACTGACCTTGTCAATTCCCCTTGCCAACTTTATACTCTTCTCAGAGTCTAATAGTTTGCAGAAACGGCATGGTAGGAATTACAGGTCAAACAGATGATTGACAACAGTCATGGAGAGAATTTAAAGGGATTCTTTAAGAAACATAGCTAGTACAGTCCATTGTACAGTGGTATGGTGCCAGGAGTTGGCGATAAACAATCAAACCATTTACTTCTACGCTGCTTCTGGTCAAAGCTGGTCAAAGCTGATATGCTAAAGCAGAAATTCATACTTCCGCATTAACATACCAGCTCATACCAAGTTTGGACATTATTTATTGTCTGAAAAAAAACAGTTAATGACTCTCGCCCACTCGAGCTCTGTTCCCAATTTTAAAAAAAACCCTGAAATGCATCTGAATAGATGTGTGCTATTTGTCACCACTCTAGGAATAATGTAAAACTGATTTCATCTTCGGGATGAGCACAGTTGCATATTTTTTTTTCTCTAAACGTTAATTGGATTTTAAGGCTATCATACTTTGCAAATATTGTAAGATTATATGCAGACAACGTACGCATAGTGCGCAATCTATTATTACAATTTAAATTAAGGGGCTATTTTAAGAATATAACAACGAGGTTGGAAATGAAGTGGATGTGGACCTGGTGGAATTATTGAATAGTAGCTGACGCTGTAGAAAGTACTTATATATTTATACATTACGTAATAGAATACAGTACATTATAGAAAAGTTGTCTCTATTCCTAGTCTCTATGGTCTATCTCTATGATTAAATGACTTTCTGGTTTTAACTAGTCGGTTGTATTACATTAATATAAAGATTAGTCACCTGCATTCCTTTGAATCCCGATCAAGTACTTTCTTAATATATGTGGCCGTAAAGAAATGATGTTCTTGATATCATCATTCTGATTTTATTCTTATGGACCTGTGCAAAGACACTAGATATCTAAAAGTAATTTAGGAAATTCCTCCAGCAACGTGTTTTAATCTAGTTGAGCTAGATAAAATTTGGCTGCAAAGTGGTTCTGGTGTCTGTAGCCTATCCCTGCAGGCTTTTCAATGTAAACATTGCCTTTTCAGAGAAAAAGTTCACTGGAAGGGGTATGGTGCTGAGGAAGGGTCCTGGGCTCCTGGCTCCGAACTGCATGCTGCTCGCCTGATCCAGTCTATTAATGCCAGGTTTCCTACCAAACCTGCTCAGTCTCGATCAGAGAGGACAAAATAAATCTAAAATGAATAATACTTACCTCTTTCCGGGTCTCCCTCCACTCTCTATGCTACATGGCTGAGAACCGTGCTGGCGTTCCCCAAACCCTCGGGTGTTTCCAGAAGGCAGTGATTTAAAGGCACAGCATTCAATTTTGATGTCGGCGACGCGGATGTGCATGCGTCATCACGTCACCAGGTCCCAGTAACCAATCAGAGCCCTCCTTTAGCTATTTAAACTCACTGGGGCTTTTTTTTTGATTCCCTGTTGTGGTTTCCATTTGTTTGGTGTATCCAAAAGCACGTTTACCTTTCTTGTATTTAAGGCATTTTGATCTTGGCTTATCTTTGACTATCCTCTTTTCTATTTGTTCTTGACCTTTGGCTATTCCTAACGTTTATCATGACTTCTCTATCCCTGATCTTGGATTATCTTGTACTATTCTATTTGGTGTTTAATCCGGCCATTCTAAGGTCCGGTAATACTCTTTCTGTTCTTTTAGTATTTGCTGTCATTGTCTTTGCTTGTTTGATCCTATCTGTCTGTGACACTCAGACAGAACTAGAAGAGCTTTGTAGTCTTGTGCACAGTGTGCAGCACTGACATTCAGCATCTCCATAGAGAAGCTGAACTTTCAGCATAGTGATGCATTGATTTAACATTCTCCATGGAGGGGCATTGATTTGAGGAGGTGCTGATTGACACATGTGGAAAGCATTGGATTGGCTGAGAACAACAAGATTAATGATCTCAGCCATGAAGGCAAAGCCAGAAAAGATGATTACAATCACCTGTTTACCTCGATCGAAAGGGGACAGTCACTTAAACAGTCATTTCAGGACTATAGTGTAAGGAATACATGTTTCTATGATTTGATTGTCCCTGTTTATTACTTCACATAACACTCAGAACCACCGTTGTTCTGTTTAGGTAATCATCAGGTAATCATTCATGCACCAAATTACTTTATATGTAAAATGTGTTGGCAAGCTAAAATACAGTGACCACATTTTATCCGAGGCTCGAAATTCCATTAAAATGTTAGATTGGAAGCTTCTTAGAACAGTGTTTGCCGAGATATGTGTGTGTTAATTTTGCACAACATCCAACTGTGGCACATTATTAATAACACATGGTTGCCTCCTCCAGGGAAGCTGAACATAAGAGCACTGCAAATACACCTGATCTATGTTCATTAAAATAATAATTATAAAATGTTTAATGTTATATGTATTTATTTATATAGCAATTAAATAACTTCTAAGTCTCTGTCACAGACCATTAGGTCAAACATGGCATGCTCATTAAAAGAAAGCTTTCCGGGGGGCGGAGCCAACTACTGAACCGAGCAGTCGCAACTCCAGCGAGCTCCGAGAAATCAAAGCGTTTTTACGGATAAAATCCACAATTATCACCCCCCAAACACAACAGAAACAGGCTGCTTACTCTAACAAGCAAGGTAGCAATGGGCAAGAAGAACAAAAAACTTAAATCGGACATGCCACGACCAGGCGCAAGTATTGGGGACCTATGGCGGAGAGCACATGGTGCCCAAGAGCCTCACATGGCGGATTATGCAGACTATGTGGACGACCTCACTAACTCGGATGATCTAACCTCAGACCAAGAAGAGGTGGCCTTACCCGCTACACGAACGCTGACACAGCCCAAGACACAGCCGGACACTGCTCCGGTCACGAAGGCTGAGATGAGGGAGCTGCTGGCGGAGCTCCGCCGGGGCATCCAGACCGACATGGCGGATATGAGGAAAGACATCCAGGGCCTGTCGGACCGTATGGGTATCGTGGAGCGAGATTCCAAGAGCCACACACAGCAACTTACCACGCTGCAGCGCGACGTGGTCTCCCTGCAACAACAGCACCTGCAGGTGAAACACAAAATGGCGGTGATGGAAGATGCACGGCGGGCCCAAAACCTCAAGATCAGGGGAATAGCGGACTCCATAACAGACGCCGAGGTGCCTCACCTTATACGACGCCTGGTAAGCACGATTGTTCCCGCGAAGCAGGCCAAAGGCATTGTCATAGATGGCACATTTCGAATTCCCAAACCATCGACAGCCCCAGCGACGGCACCCAGGGATATTATAGTTAAGTTTCAAAAACGTCAAGACAAAATGGCAATAATGACCGCCACCAGGGGAAACACACCGTATGCCTTTGAGGACATGTCCCTCACGTTCTATGCGGACCTGTCACGGGGAACAATGACATGGCGCGCAGCCCTCAGACCACTCACCACCTTACTCCGCGCACACAGCATAAAATACCAGTGGCGCCCATCCCACAAACTACAGGTGCTTCATGGAGACGAATCTTACCTAATAGCCGACCTATCAGAGGCAAGAAGGCACCTGGTGGCCTGGGGCCTCCCACAAGACGCCCTGCAGCAGCCTAACAAACCCACCAACACCCATACATGGAACCCAGCCACCTCTGAGACATTTGTCCCGAGAAAACCCACCCAAACAGCACCATCAGCGAGCCAACCATGAACCCATATGAGGACTTGAGGTCCTCCACCGCTCACTTATTGCTGTACCTTGGACTGTACGAACTGTTACATGCACTGATCATAGACTAGGCCATCCCCTGCAGCACACCAGGGGCACCAAATGAAAGACAGCAGCTAACTGCGTTCCGGCTACCAGCCTGGAGCCTGAGCAAGCTACCTGACGTTTCCATAATGTTGTAACTAGCTGAATGCCCAGAGTCACAATCGCCTCTTTTCATATGATTTATTTTTAGCATTAGCGTTGTTTAACCCTTTCATTTAGTTGTACCAACAGCTGAGCATTCCGACAGCACCATAGATGGGTCCCAACATCCAAAGCATATTATGCCGTTTACCTGCGAGGCACTGCTTAACCTGATCGTATAGAACTGTACCATGCCAGGGATGTAGCATAGTATTGGCCAAGCCAACAGTAAATCCCTTCTAACACTTATGCCTATCTTGTATCCTGGGGATACCGTATATTCATATGCCCTATTACTATCTTAAAACCCACTACCATAGCATAGTCGGTCTACCTTACTATGACCAGATTACGTAAACGCTACCCACGCTTGCACAAAAACCAAATTCAGCAGGTACTAATATACTTGACTTTCTCAATATGCTTGTCCAGGTGTAAGAATGGGTTCTATAATCATCCATAGTAAATGCCCTTAGCATGTTACTTAGCATGGAACTCACACGACAACACACCCTCCCTATGTTTTCGACCTTTAGCTTAAAAAAGGTTTCTAGTACGTATTTATTTTTTTATTTTTTATTTCTTTTTCTTTTTCTTTTCTTTTCTTTTCAAAAAGGTATGATGCTATGGCTGCCCTCTCACATATAGTGCATGCCACCACCCTAAGTCCGCAACAGTATGCACAAAGTACATACACATAGCGTTATCAATGTTAGTATACCGCTCCCCTGTATCTGGCAGTGGAATCAATGGCAGGGAGCTTCATCAGGTTATATTTGCTCCGCAGCCAAAAAAGTGACAATGGAGGTGCCACGGCACAGCCACTGTTTCTCACACATCACCCACACGGTATAATCTACACCTGATAACGAACAGGGCCCTAACCCACTGTCACCTACTACATGTAATGTGAAGCTGCGATCACTGGCTCGATGACTCGTCAATCTTCTTACTGTTTTTTGTGACACTCACGTCGCACTACATCTGAGTCACAGCTACCTAACCTTAAGCGTGCCTAGCTTTGTTAAAAACATATTTATTGTAGCATGTTATTCAAACGTTGTTCTAACTTGTTCATTTTCTAAACATAAAAATTGTGCCGACTACACAGCCACAATGTGAAATGCTTTAAATGTGCTTGTAGATGCTATTGTGGCTCTACTGGCTTGTTGTAACCACCTGCACAAGAAAAATAAAGAATAAAAAAAAAAAAAAAAAGAAAGCTTTCCATGGTTTTCCACTTTTACTGTATCAGCCTGTTCTTTTTTTCTTTTCTTTCTATACTACAACTGGCTGTATCATGGTGTCACTGTGTCTTTAAGAATTTTTTTATAAAATTAAGTAATTTGACTGTAAGCCTATGAGTCTGCACTGTCAAGCATAGCATTCTGTTTTTAATATTTATGGGTTGATTTTACCCCTAGCTTTTCTATTTTGCTATGTCTAGAAATAATAATAATAAAAAAAGATGTGAATAAAGTAATAAAATATAAACAATAATATTCATTCAAAACACTGATCCCTCTCTATACAAATAAAATACAATAATATATAAAATTATATTTCCCACTAAATGGCACACATTTATTTTTTATTATCTATGGAGATTTACGAGAAACAGTTAAATTGTTGTTCATTAAATTGTTATGATTAATTTAGATTATAATTAATTTAGAAAATTGCATTTCTTAAAGGACCACTATAGTGCCAGGAAAACATACTCGTGCCCCCACCCTCAGGGTCCCCCTCCCGCCCGGCTCTGGAAAGGGGAAAGGGGTTAAAACTTACCTTTTTCCAGCGCTGGGCGGAGAGCTCTCCTCCTTCTCTCCTCCTCCGATCCTCCTCCTGGGCTGAATGCGCACGCGCGGCAAGAGCTGCGCGCGCATTCAGCCCGTCGCATAGGAAAGCATTTACAATGCTTTCCTATGGACGCTTGCGTGCTCTCACTGTGAAAAATCACAGTGAGAAGCACGCAAGCGCCTCTAGTGGCTGTCAATGAGACAGCCACTAGAGGATTAGGGGGAAGGCTTAACCCATTCATAAACATAGCAGTTTCTCTGAAACTGCTATGTTTATGAAAAAATGGGTTAACCCTAGAAGGACCTGGCACCCAGACCACTTCATTAAGCTGAAGTGGTCTGGGTGCCTAGAGTGGTCCTTTAAGTAATATTCCTCAGTCTTGAGTACTTAACAAGGAAAAATGTCAGACCTTACAAATTGTGCTACTTTCTTAAATACTAATAATATACATTTTTATCTTCGTTCTGCAAGTTTATTTGTAACACAGAAAATGTATGTTGAACAAAGTCAGTTCTGTAATGCCAATATTTTCAATTTACTCCTCCCCCCATCCATGGAAAGTCAACTTAAGTCTAATGATCAGTTGCAGTGCGATCACTAGAGGGGCCATAGTTGACTTATTGGATCGGATCTACTGAGTATGTCTAAGCTGTTGAGTTATTTCCAGGTTCAGCTCAACTGCTGAGTCTACACTGAGGTCAATAAAAATGTCACCCAAGAAGGATTCTCAAAGTCTCTGGGAATAGTAAATGTTGTGAGTCGTAGTTGGAGAAATAGCTCAGCTTCAACTTAATCTCCCTGATTTGTATTTTTTAGCTGAATTAGATATTTACTGAAGAGACTTTGGTGATAAGTTACTTCAGATGACAATTAACAAATTGCTTTTTCTGTGGTTTTTATAAATTTATATGCCAGTAGGTGAGAGTCCTGCTGGCGGGCAAACTCTAAACTAGGTGTTGGTTTTTGAGTTTGGAAAATGCACATTTAAAGGGTTCAACAGATCATTGGGATATTTGGGGACATTCTACCTTATCACAAGAGAACATGTTTTACTTTTAGATGTAATACAAGTTTAACATCAAAAAGGTAATTTAAACTACTGCGGTTGCAGGGGTTGCAACTGCGACTGGACCCGCCACTCCATGTTGCTATGTGTTGCGCCCCTGGCCCGCACAGTATAACTCCATGATAAGGGGCCCATTGGCCCATGCTGTTAGGGCCACCCGATGGAAATGACTACCCTGGTCACTACCTCCCAGCAACCACCGGGAGCCGCGCAGTAGGAAGGAGAGGAGGGAACTCTGACTCCCGTCAGGCTGAGCCACCACTGGACCCCAGAGAAAGCCAACCTCCTGTACCTAAAAGGTAGGAAACAGGAGGGTGACTAAAACATTTTGTATATGTGTGTGTGTTTGTTTGTTTGTATGTATGTAGAATGTAAGCTCATTGAGCAGGACCCTCCACCCCCTCTGTTTCTGTACTTCCAGTTGTCTGGTTACAATTACATGTCTGTTAGTCCACCCATTGTTCAGTGCCACAGAATTTGATGGCGCTATATAAATAATATAATAATAATGTGTGTGTGTTTGTGTATGTGTGTTTGTATGTTTCTGTATGCATGTTTGTGTGTATGTGTATGTTTGTCTGTGTGTGTGTGTGTGTGCACGTACGTGTCTGTATGTGTGTATGTGTGTGTGACTGTACAGGGAGTGCAGAATTATTAGGCAAATGAGTATTTTGACCACATCATCCTCTTTATGCATGTTGTCTTACTCCAAGCTGTATAGGCTCGAAAGCCTACTACAAATTAAGCATATTAGGTGATGTGCATCTCTGTAATGAGAAGGGGTGTGGTCTAATGACATCAACACCCTATATCAGGTGTGTATAATTATTAGGCAACTTCCTTTCCTTTGGCAAAATGGGTCAAAAGAAGGACTTGACAGGCTCAGAAAAGTCAAAAATAGTGAGATCTTGCAGAGGGATGCAGCACTCTTAAAATTGCAAAGCTTCTGAAGCGTGATCATCGAACAATCAAGCGTTTCATTCATAATAGTCAACAGGGTCGCAAGAAGCGTGTGGAAAAACCAAGGCGTAAAATAACTGCCCATGAACTGAGAAAAGTCAAGCGTGCAGCTGCCACGATGCCACTTGCCACCAGTTTGGCCATATTTCAGAGCTGCAACATCACTGGAGTGCCCAAAGCACAAGGTGTGCAATACTCAGAGACATGGCCAAGGTAAGAAAGGCTGAAAGACGACCACCACTGAACAAGACACACAAGCTGAAACGTCAAGACTGGGCCAAGAAATATCTCAAGACTGATTTTTCTAAGGTTTTATGGACTGATGAAATGAGAGTGAGTCTTGATGGGCCAGATAGATGGGCCTGTGGCTGGATTGGTAAAGGGCAGAGAGCTCCAGTCCGACTCAGACGCCAGCAAGGTGGAGGTGGAGTACTGGTTTGGGCTGGTATCATCAAAGATGAGCTTGTGGGCCTTTTCGGGTTGAGGATGGAGTCAAGCTCAACTCCCAGTCCTACTGCCAGTTCCTGGAAGACACCTTCTTCAAGCAGTGGTACAGGAAGAAGTCTGCATCCTTCAAGAAAAACATGATTTTCATGCAGGACAATGCTCCATCACACGCGTCCAAATACTCCACAGCGTGGCTGGCAAGAAAGGGTATAAAAGAAGAAAATCTAATGACATGGCTTCCTTGTTCACCTGATCTGAACCCCATTGAGAACCTGTGGTCCATCATCAAATGTGAGATTTACAAGGAGGGAAAACAGTACACCTCTCTGAACAGTGTCTGGGAGGTTGTGGTGGCTGCTGCATGCAATGTTGATGGTGAACAGATCAAAACACTGACAGAATCCATGGATGGCAGGCTTTTGAGTGTCCTTGCAAAGAAAGGTGGCTATATGGGTCACTGATTTGTTTTTGTTTTGTTTTTGAATGTCAGAAATGTATATTTGTGAATGTTGAGATGTTATATTGGTTTCACTGGTAATAATAAATAATTGAAATGGGTATATATTTGTTTTTTAAGTTAAGTTTAAGTTGCCCATTGATGGGCCAGATGGATGGGCCCGTGGCTGGATTGGTAAAGGGCAGAGAGCTCCAGTCCGACTCAGACGCCAGCAAGGTGGAGGTGGAGTACTGGTTTGGGCTGGTATCATCAAAGATGAGCTTGTGGGGCCTTTTCGGTTGAGGATGGAGTCAAGCTCAACTCCCAGTCCTACTGCCAGTTCCTGGAAGACACCTTCTTCAAGCAGTGGTACAGGAAGAAGTCTGCATCCTTCAAGAAAACATGATTTTCATGCAGGACAATGCTCCATCACACGCGTCCAAGTACTCCACAGCGTGGCTGGCAAGAAAGGTATAAAAGAAGAAAATCTAATGACATGGCCTCTTTGTTCACCTGATCTGAACCCCATTGAGAAGCTGTGGTCCATCATCAAATGTGAGATTTACAAGGAGGGAAAACAGTACACCTCTCTGAACAGTGTCTGGGAGGCTGTGGTTGCTGCTGCACGCAATGTTGATGGTGAACAGATCAAAACACTGACAGAATCCATGGATGGCAGGCTTTTGAGTGTCCTTGCAAAGAAAGGTGGCTATATTGGTCACTGATTTGTTTTTGTTTTGTTTTTGAATGTCAGAAATGTATATTTGTGAATGTTGAGATGTTATATTGGTTTCACTGGTAATAATAAATAATTGAAATGGGTATATATTTGTTTTTTGTTAAGTTGCCTAATAATTATGCACAGTAATAGTCACCTGCACACACAGATATCCCCCTAACATAGCTATAACTAAAAACAAACTAAAAACTACTTCCAAAAATATTCAGCTTTGATATTAATGAGTTTTTTGGGTTCATTGAGAACATGGTTGTTGTTCAATAATAAAATTAATCCTCAAAAATACAACTTGCCTAATAATTCTGCACTCCCTGTATGTGTATCTGTATGTATGTATATGTCTGTCTGTGTGTGTGTGTGTGTCTGTGTATGTGTTTGTGTGTGTGTCTTTGTGTGTGTCTGTATATGTGTGTTTGTATGTATGTGTCTGTATGTGTGTTTGTATGTATCTGTGTGTATGTTTGTATGTGAGTGTGTGTTTGTATGTATGTGTGTCTGTGTGTATGTATATATGTGTGTGTGTCTATATGTGTGTCTGCATGTGCATCTGTTTGTCTGCATGTGTGGGGGGGCAACATATGGGAGGGGGGGTAGACATATGTGATGGGTAGTGGGGGGGTAGAAGTATGGGGGGAGCCCAGGGTAATTTTTGCACCGGGTCCCCATGGTTTCTAGTTACGCCTCTGATCACAGGTATATAAGAATTCAAACCTAACTGTTTAATTTAACTCCAATTGAACTTAGTTAACGTGATTTGAGGGGTGAGTGTGAATATTACATGTATGTTACTGTCTTTTCTGAATGAGAAAACATGGCATTTGGAAAGGGTGAAACTGATGGACAGTGTTTTTTTACAGTCTTACTGATAGGGAAGCTATGTAAGCTTATACGAGAGATGGTATTCACAAGTCTAATACATAGCTTATTTTCTTTGTAGCATAACTGGATCTTTACCATAGCAAGAGCTTCATTCCTTGAACTCCTTCTGGTCAAAAGTATTTTAGCAGTTATTATTATTGTAGCTTATTTTTAAAACATGGGAATACAAGGCGGCAGATGAATTCCTTCAATATGTTTATTACTATCAGTCATCAAGCTCTGAAATCTAAATGTTTATATATGTGACATCGTCACAAAAGACTTTCTATTATTAAAGCAGACCTAAAAAGCTATTACCCAATAATCCAAATAGTGAAGTGGAGTGCTCTAATATGCAATTATATCCACTAACTGTGCAAAACAATATAAAAACACTTGCCTTCTTGGATGTATTAATCTTTTGTCCCAAAAAAATGAAATATAAATGGGACACAATACAACTTTAATGCATTTGATAGATTTTGGCCTTGTTTATTTGCTGTGTGCATGGCATGCTCAAATGTTTATAGTTTTTGCATAAAATAAATAAATCTTTTGCAGAAATCTACGCCATAAGCCTGCCCCCTCAGTCAGACCTCCTCATGCCAGAAAGACTACCTTATCAAAGCCTCAGCCCCAACATCACTGAGTAAGAGGTTTTTAATTCACAACCTGGCAGCAGACAGTCAGAGAAACTACAAACAGATAGTGATATCTTTACTATATAAGAAAAAGCAAGAAGGTTGGGGTGGCGCCTTAGAAGTCCATAGGCGATATATGTAATGATAAAAAAGAGAACCTGAACTGATAGTGTAATATATTAATTTGGTAAGGAATAAGGTGTATTAGATGTAGACTTACACTTTTCTGGAGCTGTCCATAACATACGTCAGCCCATACCATAACCCCCACCGCCACCATGGGCCACTCTATCCATAACATTGACATCAGAAAAACACTCACCCACACGAAGCCATACACGCTGTCTGCCATCTGCCCTGTACATTGAAAACCGGGATTCATCCGTGAAGAGAACACCTTTCCAAAGTGCCAGATGCCATCGAATGTGAGTATTTGCCCACTCAAGTCGATTACGACAACGAACTGCAGCAGGTCGAGACCCCGATGAGGACGACGAGCATGCAGATGAGCTTCCTTGAGACGGTTTCTGACAGTTTGTGCAGAAATTCTTTGGTTATGCAAACCAATTGCTGCAGCAGTTGTCCGGGTGGCTGGTCTCAGACGATCTTGCAGGTGAAGATGCTGGATGTGGAGGTCCTGGGCTGGTGTGGTTACACGTGGTCTGCAGTTGTGAGGCCGGTTGTATGTACTGCCAAATTCTCTGAAACGCCTTTGGAGACGGCTTATGGTAAAGAAATAAACATTAAATTCACGGGCAACAGCTCTGATAGGACAAGGTCAAGTAAGGAGTTGGATTGGCGGACAGTTAGGTATGTACAAGGTGTTCAGGAATAAAAGGAAGATCACACATGTGGTGGATAGGGAATTTTCATTGAGTGTAGGCATTTTTAAAATGCATAAATAAATGGAAAAATATACCAGAGGGATATATGTATTTTTCCACTTATTCCTGAACACCTTGTACATAACTAACTGCCCATCAATCCAACTCCTTACTTGACCTTGTCCTATCCAGTTTCTGACCTTAATGCTCCATTGAAACTTCTCTAAAGGTAACCAGATAACCAATGACCCGACTGCTGACAGATCTAGAGGTCACTATTTTCTAATGCCACTTTATGAGCTCTCTGTTGCTTTCAACATTGTGTACTACCAGTTGCTTCTTCACACTTTCTGTAGTACAAACAATATTTTTTTATACCTTTTAACTATTGTGTATTTGTACCTCATTTCCATTGGCTTGTAAGCTTGTTTGAGCAGGATTCAATTATGCGTATATGCATGTCTCACAAACCTGTTGTACAGTGCTCCAGAAAATGGTACTTTATCAATTATGATAGTTATGCAGTTTTGTAAATTACCATTCTTTAATAGGAAGACACATACATAGACACAACCCTAACTATTTTGGGATAGTAATACATTATTTCCATTTGGGAAATGTATTACAGTTCTGAAAGTAATCACACAAGTAAGCATACATCCTGTCATGTGTTACATTACTGTTTGAATTATCCTTTAAAAAAACTTTAGTGATAACTCTGATAATTCGTCTAAAAGACAATCAACATCTCAAGCATAAAGCCATTCAATCCTGTATGCGTTTTATTTAGGATTTGTAATCTACTTGGCTGATCATTGGCTAGTCTGGAGCTGTTTAGTCTGTCTAGGAATGTGTATAATATGTGTGTTTAATAACTATATACATCCAGTAGCTTACTAGCTTCTACAATTAAACTTTGTCTAGTAACTTTGTATCCATGTTATAATCGTTTTACCATGGTGAAAAATGAATCTGATTTTACTGATGTATATATATTATTGTATTTCTTACTTAGAAGTAGCTGTAATATTCAGATTAATCTGAGTTTAAAGGTTTCCATTTCTCGTGTTAGAACAAGAGGACATCCTTTAAAGCTGGAATGAGGAACATTAAACTTTTATTGAACAATAATTAAGGACCTAGGGGAATCATTGTGGAGATGCAATAATCTAGGAGTGTATCCTTCTAATTTATTGTTAATTATATTTCCAGACAAAATAGTGTTTGGCTGGGTTTCTATAGGTATTGGGAATTCCTTGTTTAGTGAATAGATACCTTGGAATTTAATTTCTGTGTTGTATTGTGATAAACTTATACAGGGCCGGATTAACATAGGGGCTGATGGAGTTGCAACTCCCAGGCACATGCCCATGTAATAGGCCCATTGATTTAAAAATATATATATACAATACAAATGGTGGTCTCAGTATAAACAGAGGTTATTATGCAATACCAGCACCGGCCAGTAGGGGCTGCTGTGTGTGCACTGAGACACTAGGGGACACTGAGACACTAAGGAACAGTGGGAGACATAGGGACACTGGGAGAGATAAGGACACTTGGGGACGCTGAGACACTAGGGGGCACTGGAAGACCTGGGGACACTGATACACTAGGGGAAACTGGGAGACATGGAGACGGTGAGAGACTTGAGGACACTGGGAGACATAGGGACACTTGGGGACACTAAGACAATAGGGGGCACTGGGAGACTTGGGGACACTGAGACAATAGGGGAAAGTGTGAGACATGGGGATGGTGAGAGAATTGGGGACACTGAGACACGGGGGGACATGGGTATCCTGATACACTAGGGACACAGTGGTCCCATGTCTCCCAGTGGCCCCTAATCTCTCAGTGCCCCATGTCTCCCAGCCAGTGTCCCTAGTGTCTCAGTGTCCCCATGTCTCCCAGCCAGTGTCCATAATCTCCCAGAGTCCCCTAGTCTTCCAGAGTCCCCTAGTCTTCCAGAGTCCCCTAGTCTTCCAGAGTCCCCCAGTCTCTGTGTCCCCATGTATCTCAGTGTCCCCAAGTGTCTCAGTGTCCATAGGTCCCCCAGTGTCCCCTAGTGTCTCAGTGTCCCCATGTCTCACAGTGTCCCAATGTCTCTCAGTGTTCCCTAGTGTCCTAGTGACATGGGGACACTGGAAGACATGGGGACACAGACACTAAGGGACAATGGGAGACATGAGGACACAAACACTAGAGGACACTGTGTGACATGGGGACACTGAGACACTAGGGGACACAGAGACATGGGGACACTGAGACACTAGGGGACACAGAGACATGGGGACACTGAGACACTAGGGGACACAGAGACATGGGGACACAGGGAGACATGGGAACACTGGACGACTTTGAGACCTAGGAGACATAGGGCACTACCAGTGTCCCCATGTCTCCCAGCCTGTGTCCCTAGTGTCTGTGTCCCCATGTCTCCCAGTGCCCTTGGTGTCTCTGTGTCCGTAGTGTGTAGTGTCTCAGTGTTTCCTAGTCTCCCAGAGTCCCCTAGTCTCCCAGTGTCTTAGTGTCCCCATGTCTCCCAGTTTCTCAGTGTCCCATAGTATAAAAGAAAAATTCTCAGGCACTCACTGTGATAGATCTATGCAGGGTTATTGGACACTGCAACATTTCGACCTGTACTCAGGTCTTTATCAAGTCTCCAATGTCCTCTATGTATCACAGTGTCCCCTATGTATCACAGTGTCTCAGTGCCCCATGTCTCCCAGTGTCCCTCTTGTCTCTCAGTGTCCATAGTGTCTCAGTGTCCTTTATGTTTTAGTGTCCCCTAGTCTCCCAGTAGGGAACACCGTGATACATAGGGGACACTGGCGACACAGACACTAGGGGGGACTGGGACACTGGGAGATTAGGGGACTGGGAGACTAGGGGATACTGGAAGACATGGGGACACTGAGACTCTGGGTGACATGGGGAGACTGAGACACTGGAAAATTAGGGGACTGGAAGACTAGGGGAGAACGGGAGACATGGGGACACTGAGAGACTGGGAGACTAGGGGATATTGGGAGATATGGGGACACTGTGATACATAGAGACACTGGGAGATCTGAGAGACTGAGACAGCGAGACACTGGGAGCAATCCATAGATACAGTAGAATCAAAATGTAAGTATTTTTTTTTGTGATTTTACAGAATTATCTCTTATGTCACTCCTTGTTATTTACATCATGTGATGTCACACATACAAAATGTATTATGCAAATTAGTAAGGCCGGTATTTTTTTTCAAGAAAGGTGGCAACCCTAACTACTTTTCACATACTCTTGCTTAAGTATGTAAACTTAAGAGGGATGTAGAGGAACAATCTTGTGTGGACTGGCTGACAATTAAATTAGTTTAGGTAATGCTGACTTTGATCTCTCTAACACTGTGGCATGTTCCCTTTCTTCTACACTCACTACATCCACCTTTTCTCTGTCTTACACTGTATACCAGGTGCTTCTGCCTGCTAGTAAGAAGGTTAGGAGACAAGTGTACATGTGACTGCTAGGGGACAGTCCTTAGAAAGAGAGGATCATTAGACACAATTATGCCAAGCTCAGGGTGCTGTCTGCATAGTATGCCCTTAGTTGGCCAGCCTGCATGATTGGCAGGTAGCTTGACATGCATTCATGCCAGGCTGTCCTTCAAATTCTTTGTGCAGACATGCCCCCTTTTTGGGTATGTTCACCCCTTTCGGCAGTTCTGGTTACGTGAGTCGTGTCAGTGGCCCCATCCTTTTACCCCATCCACAGACTTCCTGCTTCACTGGACACTGCTGTTAGGGGGTATGGATTTACTTGAAAGATGAAAGCATGAGATTAGCATAAGGTATGTGTTTTCTCATAGATGCATCCAATGAGTGTCCCTCCAGCACCATCTCCATTAGATACATGACGCTTGGGAGGTAGGACTATTTTAGTGTTTTTGGGCGATAAGATTTTGTAATTAGGCCCATCATAATTATCAGCACCAGGTCCACTGGGCTCTTAATCTGGCCCTGCACGTATGCACACACCTTCTCACTCATCCACACAGCATTGCACTGTGAGTTCAGTGCAGTGGAGAAATGTACCATGCTCATATTTACAAAATATACAGAGCTCATGGTATCAAGTAAGGAGAGACCATAAAGTGGATTTAAAGTCAAAGAAGGCCTGTCCAAGATACTCTCTGCCTCCATAATAAATAGCCAGAAGATCCTGCTTCGGAGTTTCCATTAGTTCTTTTGAGTTAAGCCCTGCACCATCAAACTTAGTTCAGACAGGAGGCCGGGAGCAGTGCTGTGAAGTCAAACTATTCTAAAATGATTTAACTATTTATATTGGTGAGGGAGAGGGAGCAGGTACCAACGGCATAGAGTGATCTGTATTGATTATGGTGTGTGGTGTGTGATTCTTTCAATACAGGGGGAATTTCTACATTTAATTCTATTTCTGAGCCTTCACCAACAAATATTTATTAAATATAGGGGAGAGCAAACATAATAATAAATGATTAATCCATGAAGCAACTACCTACAGTGATTCAATAGAGGGATTTAAATCCACTTATTTTTGCACAGTTTTAGCACACGGGGAATAAAATTCAAAGTAAGCTGTGATTGATAAATATTTGTTTTAGTTGACAGATTAATGTAGAGAATGCAGGATAGATATAAAATCAGATTGTATCCCTAATCCCATGTTGTGCTCACTGTAGTGGGTTTACAATGTACAGTAACAAATATACGTCAGATTATTTCAGGTGCTTTGTTGACCACCTCTAATAAAAGAGAGTTAATAGTTGCTATCGCTCAGATAATACACACTTTGCTTTCATTTTTTTGCATGTTGCTGGGAAACTCAAATTCTATGTATTTGTAATGTCAATTCCTAATCAGATCTTGAGAAAATGAAAAAAAAAAATTTCCATTTTTCTTGTGTTGTTGTCTGCTATCTGATGAATATATTTATATGTTGAGCTTATTGTGCAGAGGATAAAAAAAATTCTAGATGGCAGATAAACTAACTTTCCTTTATTGTAATGTCACCTCTCTCTGTAATGTAATGAATCTCTGGGACCTTCATTGCTGCCTGAGGTTTTAGGAATATATTGTGCTGTAGTGAGAAGGAAATCAGTTGATGCTAATTTAATTGGAGGAATCGATCATATTTATTCACATACCCACATCTCGGAGGGTTATAAAATGTATTGTGTGTTATTTGCTTATACGTATGTAGAGCTTGGGGTTTATTCACTACACTTTGGATTTTAGCGATTTGAATAGCACATTTGCTAAATAGAAGGAACAAGAGCTGAGTTGCAAAAAATGCTCTAGTTCAGCTATATTGCCAATTTTGTAACTTTGGCTTAAATTTTGTGATTCGGCTTTTCAATTCAGCACAATTCTCTGTTTAGTTAAACCAACAGCCAAACAGTATTTCGGTGAAATAAGTACATACACAAATATACAAATCCTTATAAGATACATTTTACATTTAGCAACTTTATGACAATACTTTTTTTAGAAAGGAGCTATTAATATACATGTCATTGGCTTTGTGACCATAGCTAAACAACACAAACTGTTTATGGAATGTCACGCCAGGATGCTCACTTTCCCAGATGTCTATTACTACAATTTAAATAATAGCCATAACAAGTGTGGATCCTTTTGGTGCTGTTGAAATTGTAAAATCAACACAGAGTTGGCACAAGGTCATCCGGTTACTTCCAAAAAAGAAAGGAAACAGCTTAAAATATAAATTTGCATACAATCATGGTTTTTAAGTTTCCCGATGAATCACATCCTGTATCACCCAAGAGTCTTGAGTTAGTTTCTTTATTGTAACTGTGTCCATTGTATACATTTCATTTAAAGTCTCAACAGATTTAAACATGCATATAAATGGACCATTAAAGATGTAGCTTGGTACTGTAGACTTGTCAAATGGTTTGACACTTACCTGAGTCCCCTGGTGTCTGTACCCCTTCCAATCGTCTGAGATACTTGTCAAAGAGAAAGCTTCACCTACCAGACATCATCATGAATCCCCCCTTCCTGGCCAAATGTGAGAAAGAAAGGTATATTAAATTCATTTATTTGAAAAAACAACATGTGTATGAAACAGTGAGACAATAAAGAACCCTGCTCTCACACACATACTTAGGTCATACAATACCAAAAACAGCACACATACATTCACATACAACCCTACAAGCAATAGGACCACACACTCGCACATGCACTACTTTACACAGCCAACATACACATGCACAATCAGAGTGTAGCCACTGCACTCATACATAGCACAGGCAGAATTCCCAAACACATACAAAACGTTATTTCTAACGCTATAGTGTCCCCAGTCTCTATCTTTAGCCCACCACTGTGTGCATGAAAGGGTTTGAAAATTATTTTAGCACTCACCCTAATTCTAGTGCTGAGGTCCCTCGGCGCTGGACTGATCTCCTCCAGCGATCTCCGTTAAAGGAAGCTATTGTGCATGCACGGTGAGTACGCATTGCGCATTAGAGCTTCTCCATAGGAAGACATTGAATCAATGCTTTCCTATTTGGATTTTAAAGACATTAGATGTCCTCATGCAAAGTTGAGTACATCCAACATCGTTTCACAGAGTTAAACTCTGTGAGAAGCCAGAAAGTGCATCTAGAGATTGTTTTAACCCTGCAATGTAAAAAAAATATAGTTTTTCTGAAACTGCAATGTTTTTGCTTGCTGGGTTAAGGGGACAGGGACTCTTCACCAAGGCCACTCAGATGAGGTAAATTGGTTTGGTTGCCTATACCGTCAGAAGAGTCTTCAAAATATTATTTCACAATAAGTTCTGTAGGCCTGGACTAGAAGGAGAGCCTCTTCCGTGTCTGGGCATAGCTCACTGTTTCTTCTGTGTTCCTGTGGATTTCAACGAGCTAGAGGAATTTTAAAAGCAAGCTTCTTTTTTTAACTGTGTTTTGTTTTTGTTTTGTTTTTTTATATAGTGAATCAAAATATAATTCACTTTTAGTCTGGAGTGTCTCTTGAAGTTCAGTTTTGACACATTTTACATTGAACATAATTTGACATTGTAAATCATTTTAAATCACTCTCTGAATGCTGACACGTTGAATGTGGATACTTTTAGACAAACATGCAAGTGTGACTGCAGCATTTATAGAAACATAGAAACATAGAATGTGACGGCAGATAAGAACCATTCGGCCCATCTAGTCTGCCCAATTTTCTAAATAAATTTATTTCATTTATTTATTTATTTTATATTAATACATGGCTGTCTACCAGCAATGTACTAATCAAAACGTTTTGCTGCGGGAAGCTTCTCTCATAGTAGAGGAACATTGTAAAATATGGTTAATGTGATCACGTCCCAATCTTGCAATATTGTAAGAAACAGCTATCTTGGAGCACAATCTGCAATGTTTCACTGAATAATATTTACAAAAGGCATCAAAGAGTGTTACTTAACAAGAAGAACACAAATACGTCATTAAAAATGTTTGGAGCTCAAGAAAAACACCCTTATACCTAAACATTGATTGCACACCTATACTGATAATCCAGGTAAGGGGTTGTACTTACTGTTTCACAAGCTCATTAGAACTATTTTTGGGCCACATTTCCAGGGCTCATTGAGGCTGGAGATTAGCAAATGGTCTGCAATTACCGAGCAGATATTTAACTGAGCTGAGTGGTTCAAAGAGATTCAGGTACTAAACCGATCAAATTGATAGATGGCCTTTTAAAAGTTGCAAATTATCTGTAGGGTTGTATACATTATTATACTACAATTGAAGAATTGGTTACTGAGCTAAAGCCAAAATGAAAAAAATGTAAACTTTTAGTTAAGAGACGCCATTTTTCAAATTAACCCAATCTCTCAGGGGTTTATTTATTAAATGCCGAATTATAGTTAATTGAAGATAAAATTTTAAAATTTAGGCTACAATAACCAAGCTGTGACTAGTCGATTTGTAGAATTTTTCAAAATTAGCAATATTTGTCTAAATTCTGCATTCTTGTTTTCAATTCATTATTTAGTCAATATATTCTGAAGATAGGGTCCAAAAGATTAAGAAATCTATTGAGTACCCCAGGTGTGTCCAAAAGGTAGATCCCCAGATAATTCAGAACTACAACTTCCATTATGTTTTGCCGTTCTCAATGCTAGCAAAGCATCATGGGATTTGTAGTTCTTCAACATCTCGGTGTCTACCTTTAGAGCACTCCTGCAGTAGGCTTTAAATTCCCCCAATTCATACACCCCTAGTCATACACACTCACATGTTGGTTTTATAGGTAGTTAACTAAGACTAATCGAATGCATAGATTTGCCTATCACAATTAATTTGCCCTCACAAAATGACAAAAAAAAATGTATGTACGTTTTAGAAGATATGTCATTCACCTCTGATAATATTTGCTTATTTAATTTAAAGGTTTTAGAATCTGAGTCTCCAGGATGTATAGTCAGCAAAAGCGTTCAGAAACATATTGTACTATTGTAATTGAGGGAACAGAAGTATGCAGCACTGCTCCGCGATCCCTAGACATTGCATGTAAATTGAGTTTCCCATTCTCTTCCGTTTTTATTGTTTGTAGTCACTGCTGAGTGTTTATCCCTTTGCAATATCTGTTACACTGTGCCTGTATATAAATTAGAGCTCAATGCAACCCCAGGAGATCCAGAAGTAACAGGCTTCTGTTATATACACAGTCACAAACACACACAGTTCCACTATGGATAGCACGTAGTGTGAGATATAAGGGCATATTCACTAAACTCTGAATAGTTGATTATAATAAGAATCGGAAAATGTGTGAAAAATGGCAGATTTGGAAATATTTTTCTGCCCAAAGTCACAGCTTGGCGATTTTTGCCCAACATTTGCCATTCAGATTTTAATTTGCTTTAATTCAATATTTAGTGACTAAGTCCCATAGAGATCGATAGACAGAAGAGCGATTTCCTGGGATGCAATTTACAGAAAGAATTACTTTAAAGCCCACATACTATTGATATGTCCTAGAATGAACAAGGAGAAACAAGCAAAGCAACTTGAAGATAGATACTAAAGAGCTATTTTTGCAGATCTTAACTACACAACTCTCCCTGTTCTTATTTCTGAGTGTTATACTGCTGGCAGATCATCTTTCAAAGTGCTCCTGGCACCAAATCTTACCAACATTTACAATGCCGTAACTGTCTATCTTTATATTCAGGGCTTCTCAAATTCCTACATCAAAGAATTCAGTCCTTGAGACCCTGTAAATTAGATTCCATATGAGATACTTGTATCATTAAAACTGCATCAGGAATGAGTCTCTGAATACTTCCAGGACACTTCAGCCATGCATCCCGTGTAAAATCATTGGCATATTTATATTATAAATACATATTTTCATGTACACTTTCCATTGTACCTGCATTGGTAGTGATTTGTTCTGTTAAAGGGACACTATAGTCACCAGAACAACTACAGCTTATTGAATTTGTTCTGGTGAGTAGAATCATTACCTTCAGGCTTTTTGCTGTAAACACCGTCTTTTCAGAGAAAATGTAGTGTTAACATTACATCCTAGTGATAACTTCACTGGCCACTCCTCAGATAGCTGTTAGAGATCCTTCCTGGGTCATGGCTGCCTAAAATGCATCCAAACATTCAGTATCTCCTCCCTCTGCATGCAGACACTGAACTTTCCTCATAGATCCATCTCTATGAGGAGATGCTGATTGGCCAGGGCTGTGTTTGAATCATGCTGGCTCTGCCCTGATCTGCCTCTTTGTCAGTGTCAGCCAGTCCAAAGGGAAAGCATTGTAATTGGATCAGGCTACCACTTCTGATGATGTCAGCAGACTGCTTGTTTTCTGAGTCTAACAGCATGCAGAGTTATAGCTTCAAGCTGAATACAGTAAGATTTTTTACTATATTTATGGAGGCATGAGGGGCCCAGGAGGGCTAGATGGTGGGTTTAACACTATAGGGTCAGGAATACATGTTTGTTTTCCTGACCCTATAGTGATCCTTTAATAATACTGGATAATATCTGATACTGATTTCTGCATCCTGACTTGTTAAAGTTATTTTTCTGTGCTGGCAGTGACCATACCCGTCCTTGACTTATTATATGACTATTCGGTCTCTGATATACTATAAAAAAATTAAAAACCACCTTAAATCCCAGTTAAACAAAAATGTATCCTGCAAATGAAATCACCATTCAGTAGTCTTGTCGTAACCAAGTGCACCATGCAGAGCGTGGGGACGCTGAACAGCAGAGCTGCCTACTGTGCAGCACTGAGCCAGGAAGCCCCTCCAGTTGCCATCTGAGGAGTGGCCACTTGGAGGTGTTCCTAGGGGCAATGTAAACACTGCCTTTTCTCTGAAAAGTGAAAATGCCTGAAGGCAATTATTATACTCACCAGAACAACTACATCAAGCTGTAGTTGTGCTGGTGACTATAGTGCCCCTTTAAAAGCCCTAAAGGATGAATAAAATACTTAAATTTTATATTTCTGGCTTTTCCTGTACTCTGATATACTAACTGTGATAAACTTTCATTTGCAACTGGGCATTGGAGAGGACTGATTGCAAGCCTCCTGCCATGTGACTAGGGCCCCTGGGATGTATTGCCCTTTAAGGAACTGATTTGGGCATAAGGGATTTTTATAATGCTGTTTCTGGCCCTTTAATTACTTTGGAGCAGTGTTGCAACTTTAAATTGGCACTGCGGGTACAGCCAAAGTGCCGAAGAGGCCGCCATTCGACAAACGAACACGTGGCGGCGGCCATGTTAACTCATTCGAACGCGGTCAGTGGTGTGTGCAGCCAAATCTATGGAACTGTTTTCGGCTACCCAATTGCACGAACACCGCTGACCCGTACCTTCTTCTCCACTTCGACACTGCGGCTGGAGACTAAGTCCCGTTGGAAGATTCGAACGCTCGTTCGAATGGGACTTAGTCATTTTTTCAGTGTAAAAAAGACCGACCGGACAGCCCAAATCCATGAAACTGTTTTGGGCATGAAAATGTGCCATAAATGGTCATAAAGGACGTCCGACTAACTTTTGAACTACTGCACAGATTTTTATGATTTTTGAGTATGTTTACATTTAAAGGACACTGATTTAAAATATGTAACTATATTTATTAATATTGCATGTATACTTTTAAAGTTATAAGAATTGTGTAAAAACTGTATATTTTTCTGCCTGTGATAATTAAGTTATTGTGTTGAGATAATTGTATCACAGGCAGAGGGGAGGGTTTGTACTGTATACTACGTGTTTATTGGTTGTTCTGCAAAACCCTGTGGGTGCTCCTATGTAGGGAAAACCTGCATAAAAGAAGGCACTTTGGTGCCAAGTAAAACAGATCTTCTTGACCCTCAACACATAGTCTTGTCTCGTGATTGGAGGTAACTGCTATATCACACTGGGGATTGCTATGCTCTGCGTACTCCCCTGAGCTTTAATCACTTAGCTCTTTTAAGAGCTTGTTCCTGATACGCTCTCCTGGAGTAGAGGTCTTCCCCACACGGTCCTGGAGGACAGAAGCTTAACCAGGGTGGACGGAAGACGGCGAGACTCCAGTAAAGCTACGGCGGTTGTGGAGTCTGCATTGGTTGTGGTGTCCTGTGCGGTGCTTGTGGTCCTCGGCGCAAGCTAGGAAGCATCCATCAACAGAAGGTACTCGGTCGGAGTACGGGGAGTTCCGTCACACTAACTTTATCTCATTTATGGCCATTCTTCCTCTTCTGGGCCGTTTCACAAATAGGATTATTCAATAACGTGAGAATTGCTGAGAAATCAAACAGGGTTATTTACTAAAGTGAGAATTTAAAGTGAATTCAAGGTGAATTTTTTTTAAGGTCATAGTAGAGAATGTAGAAAAATTCTGTCAGCTAAACTTTCAGTTCGGCAACTCTGAGTTTACCTTAGTAAAGAACCTTGAAAGTGAATTTCAAAAAGTCAATTCTGTCTGTGCCTTGTGGTTTGATTTATAGTAGGCACAGCGTGGTAGTCCAGACTACAACTGTCAAGCAATACATGTATGTATTCCTTACGCTGTAATGTTCCTTTAAGTGCAGAACACAGATGATATGTACAGTATGTAATCACAAGCCATAGTGAGCTATTAATAAATGTGGGGGGAAAAAATCAGTTTTTTACAATTTAGCTGTTTAAACTGAATTTCAAATGCTCCTTGCTTATTGAATAAACCCCTGTGTGTGTTGAGAAATGAAAATGGCTACCATTATTTGTTTTGAGAGCTTGTTTTTCCTTCCTTTTCTTGCTGAAAGACAAACATCTATGGAGTTTATTAGTGGGGTTCGATCAGGTGAGCAGGTGAACTTTCATTACAGAGTCCATTATTGCACGAAATAAATCAAATAGGACCTACGGGACTCCTATTTCTATGTGTTTTCCTGATATATAGATTTTTATTTGATATAGTTTGTTATATAAAATGAACGTGTTTTTAATTAACCTCTGTCATCTGTCCTATATATTAGCAGAATGTCAGATACAAGAAGCATCTAAAAACAATTTGTTTGAGCTTGTTTGACTGCTGACACCCAGAATCCTTTGCTCTAGATTTATTTTCCTTATGTGAGCCTGAAGGAGTCTAGATCAGCCTCTCTGAGCCACATATAATGAGCCGTGAAGAGTTTATCCTACACATGTTGGTGGAAGCTGTGAGCGACTTCAAAACCACTTCTGAAAGGAGTAATTTTTCATTGTCTCCAAATGTGATATGTAAGCCCAGGGCTCAGGCAACAAAAACACAGATTTCAACTCTGAAATGCATCTGGACAATTAAAAATGGTTCTGCTTTAGTATTGTCTTAATAGAAATTTTTGATTTTTTGCTGCAATCAAGTATGTGCACATTATTCTTATTATAATCGATAAAGCACTGATATATTCCGCAGTGCTGTACAATAAGTGAACTAACAAATAGTTACAACAACCAAGTTGGACGTATAGGAACGGAAAGTGTGGCAGGTGATTATGTAAACTGCTGCCCTACAACAAAGAACACAGTTATCAGCGACTCGTTTAACCAATAATGGCACTCCAGCTGCCCTCCTCTGCTAGTTTAACCTATAACATTATTAGTTCGTTCAGGGGGAATGACTTTAGCTGAATTTTGGCATTTTCTCATCTGGTGATGTCATTTGATTTACATTTTACAGTCTTTTTTTCCTACGGGTTATCTCAAATTTATTTAAAGGTATAATGTCACTGCTCCTTTGTATAGCACCTGACTTTTACCCACAGAGCATTATTGTCCATGGACTTAAATCTGAATCAACTCTACATGTGATTCAGTCACCCTGTTATATAGTATTTAGAAATACTTTGTAAAGAGGGTTTTTGAAATTGGCAGTGTCAGTTCATTTATATGCACTCTCTGCTATTTCATGCCACACTCATTTTATTCTCACTCAATAAGCACTTGCACAGTTTTATTTAAGGCGTCATTAATATCCCAGTGAAACTGTATCCCCTATTATTAAACTCAGAAACAGCTGGAATTGTGATTAATTTGTCCCCTTGCTTAGTTACTGTAATCTTCAATTAATTCAATAATGTGTGTGAGATTTAGTGTGCCTGCAGCACAGCGTGTAATACCAAAGAAACTGAGAACACGTTTCCTTTTCCTACATAGATCCGTAATAATTTCATTCCGTGCCTTCAACTTTTTTCTTCCTTCCAAATATAGGTCCAGTTTACAATGAAGGCTTATCCACATTTGCACTTGGGGCAACGCCCCACCAGTTGTAATGTGCGGAAAAAAACCATTTGCAGTATTTTAGAAACATTAAGATAAACAAGGGTGGTAAGCCCAAATAAATAAGGGGAAAAAATTGGTGTCTTTTTAATTCAGTAATAGGTTTCAGTTCTGCAGGCCCCCTCTCCCTCATTAGTATTTGTTTGGGAAAAGTTACTTGAGAGCATCTAGGCATGTAAAAAAATGGGTCTGGTTTGAAATTAGCCCTGTTTCAGCAGGTGTTGCACATACCTAGTGGCCTACAAGAAGGAATTTCCTCTGAGCTATTATTTAGGTAGGAGAGCCAACTGGCAATGAGTGGGGGCATGCTATTGGCCTCTCTATTCATCATTGTACAAATAAGGTGAACCCTGGTGGAACACAACATCAAAAAGTCTACCCAGTAGAGCGCTAAAATTTAAATACACTTACCCTCCTAAAATTTGAGGGAGGTATATAAGCACAACATTCTCTAAAATCAGAAAATAAATGGGCACAAAATAGTGGTGTGTAAATTCAAATGACACATTTTTTTTTAGTTCAGCTATTTTGACCTTACATATGAAATTCTCTTTGAATTCTAACTGTAATGAATAACTCTGTTTGTTAACACATTTGAAGGTGAATTTAGTATTCATCTTAATATTTTTAATTTTACTGGGATAATGAGCAATAGCTGAAGATGTGGCTATCAGAGAGGTTGTATTTGGGTTAATGGCAAATCAGAGAACACAACTACTTGCCAGATATTTTATTCTACAGGTAGAATTCTCCAGATTATACAATAACAGTCGATTCCCTGTTCATTTACCAGGAGTACCACATTTCTGACGCTGAAATGCCTCTTTCAAAACTGCAGCATCAGGACGGTGGCACTCCTGGTTATGGCGGCAAACACGAATCAGTGGGTAGCAAATTATGAGGGGATTTAGGGTGAGTATGGTAAAAGCAGAGCAAGAGAAGATACTTCAACCAAATAGCACTGAGATACGATTTAAAAATAACATTTATCTATACATCTGCTAAAAAAAAATTGCACATTTGCTAGCAGTTTGAATATAATAATGTATAGATGAATTTGTATGCCCCATAAATTGCCTACACGTCATGTATTTGTGACCAATTCACTCTAGGATTAACCTAAGTGTAAAATCAAAACAACTCAATTGTTTATAAAGAAAATATATAAAACATACAATAACAGCAATTTTTGTAGCAAGGTGTTTTTGGGTCTGCGCTTAGTCATTTTTTCATAAGACACATACATTCCATATATCATTGTTATATTTAGCATTCTGATGTTGACAGGGGGAAATCAATTAATTCATATGATCCTCTGCAATGCCAAAATGTTAATTGGTTTACAAACATTAACCACTTCACCAGCAACATGTAAACTGGATTGGTAACATTAATCACCGAGCTGGCTGACTCTCTTAAAAGGGGGCTGTTGCTTTATTGGAATTTACAATGCTGAATAAAACATAGTAAATCATCTGAAATTAGTATTAACCTTTTTCATGAGATACTCGGTTTCCTTTTAAATTTATATTAAAGATTAAGCAAGTAATATCATGATCCAGTTCAGATCCAATAATGTGTGTGAGATTTAGTGTGCCTACAGCACAGCGTATAATATCAAAGAAATTGAGAACAAGCATCATTTTCCAACATAGATCCTTAGTAATTTCATTCTGTGACTACTACATTTTTTCTCCTACCAAATATAGGTACATTTTCCAGTGAAGGCCCGTCCATAGGGGCATAGGGTGTTGCCCTTGCAAAATTTGTATTTCTTGAAGCTAAAATCTTTATGAAATACTCATACTGACTGTGTTGGAATTTCCTTGAAATTCCAACCCATTCAAATGATATACTGAGACAAAGTAGGGACCCCACATTGACACCATCAAGAACAAGTCTTTTCTCAAGAGTCAGTGCTCAGAGGAGACTTGTGCTAGAGGTCAATGATTCTTATAAAGGGCCGTCAGCGTTCTGTTGGTAGGAATGTATTAACAGCTGGTCTGTAACACAGGACTGTATGGGAAGAGGGCAAGAAAGGAACTGTTATTTAAAATGTGCTATTTGATAGAATATTAGAAAGCATGACAATTCTCAAACTGCACTGTGGGAAAAATGTTACTAAATTACATCAAAATAAAGACAAGTGTTATTGTGAACAGGGACTAAGGATGCCTCAAATAGATTTGAGGTCTATGGAATGAACTTATACCATAAGCACATTAGATCAATCTCAACCACAGGGCAGTCCACAAGAGAGATACTAGTCAATCATCTTCTACAAAATATACAACAATCCCAGACGATCATTCAGAATCTCAAAGGCCTTGTCATTGGGTTTTAGCTGTGTGGCAAAAGTAACCTCGCCACTGGTTCTTGGAGGGGCCTGCTTGCCAAACTCTTGCCTCAGGATTTTGGCCCTTGTGTTAGATTTTGGTTCAGGACAATGAAAACACATGTGTGACATGTCATGATTCCCTTTTATTCCAGAAGTTTGGTCTTAAGGGGTTAAAAGAGTTCTCTAAGCAAAAAACAAAATGAAAAAAAATAATAAAAAAAAAAAATATATATATATATATACACACACAAAGGCTACTCCCTTCTTATCTACGCAGATAACGTGATATTAATACTTACTACTACATTATTAGTGTCACTTGCATCCCACCTTGATTGGCTAAGTGTCCTTCCAGATTGGATTAAGTTGGTAATGGTATTGAAGATGTGTTAAATCTACACTATTAATGTGGATTAAGAGGGAAGCAGTGTCTGGGTGTCACATAGGGCCCATTTATGTCAAACTGCTTTATGTCAAACTACTTACTTGTTTTGACCCCACCCCACCCTAATTTTATTGCAGTTTATTTCATTCCAATTTGTAAACCCTTTCCTTAACCTGTGTCTTTCCCCCACACACTCTCTATTTTCCTTTACCCAATTTTCTGTATTTTCACTTCTCTGATGTCCTACATTTTAGCATACTTCACCTTTCTTTTCCAGTTGTTCTATTGTCTTTGTTTATTTTCTTATACGAGTCTCTTTTTTTCGCTGCATAACAGATTTTTGTCTTACGTTTGGTCTCATAGACATGCCGAGTTTTTGTGATTACATGGTCTAATATTTTCCAAGAGAGCCTAAACACTTAGCTGCGAGCATGCATGAGTAGTAACTATGGATTACAGTGTGTAGAGTCCACGCTTTATTTAGACAGATAGATAGACAGACAGACAGATAGATAGATGCAAAATATTGTCATTTTATGATAAGTTAAATACTGCCAGTGATTTACAGAGACCTGTATTTGATCACCATCGGTAATACAAGGCAGCAGGGATCATGCATGGTGAGATGTGATTTGATATTCTGAGTTACCTGCTGATGGTCCCAACACCCAGCACGTTGATTGATATGCAATATGAATATAACACTGTGCACTTTGATTACTTGTTACATTCATTCTGCATTAATGACACTAACATTAGGAGCACTGGAGCATTTTCCAGAGATTGGGAGGAATGCAGATGACATTCCATGAGGTTAAAAGGGTTCTGCACTTTCTTGTAGGCAGGGGCACTAGACTACAGCTCAGTCATATGGGAATAACAAGGAATAATAATAGGCATATCATGAATAGGATGCTCAGTAAACCAAATCGCAGTTCACTGGCTCCAAAGCTCCCATGTAAAACCTAGACAGAGGGCCAGTAAGACATGCATTGGGCACATATTGCTAATGGTTCAGAATGGAAAATATAGCTTTTTCCAACTTACTCTCGGCTCCCACTGACAAGTATAAATAACTTACATGAATTTCTATAGGAGTAACTTTTACTGTTGTCATCCTAATTAGAACAGCAGTGGTTTTGCAGATGGTTACATTATTGACAGTAATTACATAAATCTAAATATAATGAGAGAGTAAATCATTAAACATGTTGTATTCATTTTTACATTAACTGTAACAATGCAATTTTTATTCTTGCCTATGCCACCTTTAGCTGTATTTTATTTATTTCTTTATTTGAGGGGTGGGGGGTGAAAGCACAGCAAACTTTACTGTAACTATTCTAGTTTTTTATGAACACGTTGGTTTTCTTTTGGTTGGATTAACCCTCTTTCTTTATGAAATAACCTTGCTTGTTTATTGTACGATTCTGCCGTCTTTTCCCATTAATGATAATAGACCAATAAGTTACTGAGTTGATCTTCAATAATGCCTCTGTGTTTGGTGTCTAGCTTTTGTTTCAGTAAGCAGATGTAAGAGATGTCGGCTAATGATACAAAAGAAAATGACTATGTCATCACCAGGAGCATTATTTAACATGGGCTAAGCTGAAACAATGATTACTTTGCAAATCCAATCATTCCCCAGCAACATCTTTTGCTTTCATACAGGTTTAAGTAGGTACATACACAAGTATACACAGAGGCACACTAACAAACATCTCAAACTATTCAAACATGGCACATATGTATAAAGAGATGTAGATACTCCAACATCCATATATACTGTATATATACATGCAGGTCCACATTTAGCTTCCATCTGTCATCAGCAAGGTTATGGTCCAGAGGCAGCTTAGAGCTTCTCCAGGGATCCTTTTGCAATGTCTGTATAGCTTCACTATCCCCAAAGATGAGAGAGCAGATGCACGTCAGTTACACTCACAGTTACTGTGGGTTGCTAACACAAATGTATCAAAAAGCTCTTATCACATTGGAAACAAAAATAATATTTTTGGTGATTTAATTGGCTTCGGGGAAAGTTGCCGCAATTTTGTAAATTTCAATCACGTTTCTAGTAGAAGAAATTTTGCTATTCTCATCCAATATTTCATTATGCATGCTAGTCAATACTATGATGTATCTGTTTCCTTTACCATTTCATCCAATATATACCTTATAGCACTAATATCACTAATCTAGCTACTTGATCCAAGATACCAAGATACCTGCTTACCTGAAGTAATTATTGCATGTAAACATACATTCAGCACATGTATGCATATAAGCACTCACAGATTTCTGCACAAGGATTCATGGAAGCACACAGACACTGAGATGTGTGTGTTAGCACAAACACTACCCCTAACGGGATACTTAAACCTAGTTAAATATTGTTGAACCAGTTATTTCTTGCAGTCTGTTTACTTTAGTTAAAGGACCACTATAGGCACCCAGACCACTTCAGCTTAATGAAGTGGTCTGGGTGCCAGGTCCAGCTAGATTTAACCCTTTTTGCTGTAAACATAGCAGTTTCAGAGAAACTGCTATGTTTACATTTGGGTTAATCTAGCCTCTAGTGGCTGTCTCATTGACAGCCGCTAGAGGCGCTTCCGCGCTTCTCACTGTGATTTTCACAGTGAGAAGACGCCAGCGTCCATAGGAAAGCATTGAGAATGCGCATTGAGCCAGGGACGTCAGAAGAGGGAGGAGAGTCTCCAGCAACGAGGGAGCCCGGAGTTGGAAAAGAGGTAAGCGATTAACCCCTTCCTCTCCCCCCCCCAGCGCCAAGGGAGTGGGACCCTGAGGGTGGGGGCACCCTCAGGGCACTATAGTGCCAGGAAAGCGAGTATGTTTTCCTGGCACTATAGTGGTCCATTATTTGCACATTTTGACTTGGCACTCTATGCACTAGTTGATGTCTTCTGATCCAACTCTTCCTAAAATATTCACATTTATCCCTCCCTTAATTCTATATAAATCCTCCAGTCTGTGTTCAACCAACCTTTTCCCCTCATCTCTTTATAATTACTTTCTGTATAATGTTTCCCTCAATTTCCAGGTTTAGATTCCCCAATTTTCTCTCCTCCAGTCTGTTTTACCCCAAGTATTCCATATCACCTTTCTCTCAAAGCTGAGTCTTGTTTTCCTTTATCATATACTTATTTAAGTTGGAGGTGGCTTGTCCACAGAGTACTCACTCCACCATAGTGATTATGGTATTCCATGTGCCAAAAGGTTGTACATCTTTGTAATAGGCCTCCACATGTTAAATGATTGTGCAAGTCGAGCCAGTTTGCTACCAATAATCCACCAAATGGCCATTTTAACTAGGTATTCTGATGAGCCAGTTTGATGCTGAGTTGCAGTTTCTTATATATATTGGAGAGGACTAATGCTGTATGTACTCTCTTAGGAACTCATAAACCTATTTGGAACACTTCAGTCGATGGTAATGCAATGTAAAATTCTGTCCTCTGGAGAATTGCTTGCAGGAATGAAGGAATCTCTTCGCTATACATTTCCACATTCTCTTTACTAATGACATTTGAAGATAGAGATGCCTTGGGCAGCTTTCAAGGGCCTGAGTGTGCATTCTCTGTTCTTCAGACTGCCAGGGGTGTCTAAAAGAAAGTGCAGGACAGCAGCTCGTTTAATGTTTAAATTGGCCATGAAAACTTCAGAATCATTCCCAATGGCTACCCTAGATAAAGTACAGTCAGGAGAAGGATTGGAGATTTTTCAACTTTTCCTTGTCACTTCTCATATATAATCCTTAAATCACCCATAAGTACACTTGTTAAACTCATACAAATAATAATGATCTGTCTTTCAATGGTGTGCCTTAAGAGGCTTGCTTCAGGGCGGAAGTAAAGTTTGTTGTACACACTGTGCTGACCAAATCACTAGCAAACATATAGATAAAGTAATGTACGTGCGATGCTCTGTGTTATATAAAGTCATTCTAAATGTATTCTGATTGAAATATAAATGAATATTAATATCAAAATACAGTTAGAACATATTTAAACCGGGAGGGCCGGATCGGGCAGACACCAGCATCGCGATCGCCGGCAGGGGATCGCCAGCGATCAGGTAGGTGGTGATTTAGTAAATGACATACCAGGCACGTCCGCGGTCATTACCGACCATTTTTTGGTGGACGTACCTGGTTCGTAATTGGTCAGGAAGGGATTAATGGAACATTCCAAGCACCAAAGCAAGTACAGTGACTATTGTGCCTTGGTACCCTCCAATGTAAGTTGTCCAACCATCTAATAATGGTATGACTTCTTTCCTGATTAGGTAATTAGAACAACAAGTAGAACAATTAACTGATGCTCTCCCAATGAGCAGGCGTTAGACTGCAAGAAGTAGCTCAGGAGATTTTAACACAAGCGTCCAACTCTCACTTCCTGCTGAGATGGTGAGAGTGGCACCTGGTGACCCCAACTAAGAGGTCAGACCATTACCAAACAGTTTAAATACTTACACTGGTGGTGTGCCAGTGCACCACTACGCTCTGTAGTGGTTATGGTATTTGAAGCGTTCTTTTGATGCTGTACCGCTGGATTTTTATTGCAAGGGTGAGGTTTTCAGTGAGAGCATTTGTTTGAGTTTTCTGTGTAGATTAAAGGCATGACACACTGGGAAGGGATCATAGACCCTAAAGTCTGCAATTTGTGCTTCAAAATTATCAGTAGCAATATGATGCACAAGCAGTATTGCGGCACTTTGAATATTTTTTCCAAGTGTCTTGATTGTAGGACTTGATTACCAATGAATATAGGAGGAGAAATACCCCAGAAAGCAACGATGTTTGCCCCATGCCTGTCCCATGTATTCAACACTAAAAAAAAAGTCTGTTTCAGTGGATTAGATTAATTCTGAACATCACATTGCTTTTATTTACTGAGGCTCCAGTCATACTGAAGGGACTTATAACATTGTTGTAAATTAAAATCAAATGCAAATGAAAACACTAATGTTCACCAATATATACAAGGGAGATAAATGGTTAGATCATGCATCTACCAGGAATTCTGAATGCGTGAGACTTCAATCTGCTGCCTGTCTGCCGATCTGTCTTGGGGAGAGATTGGATGCCAGTATAAACTGCTGCTAGGCTGAGGAAAACTGCCAAATTTCTGCTAGGGTGACAAGGACAACTGGAAGTCAGAATATATATAATATGTCCTAGGGTGCAGAATTCCCAGGAAGCTATACACTAGCCATTCATTCCAAGCCTACACTAGTAGTTAGAGAATGGCTGCACAGAATGCCAATAATACATTCACATAAAGAATCTAAGTAATGCAAATGATGGCTAAATGCTAATGATGTTTAAGTATTGGTTGCTGCAGATGGTATACATGTAAATTGTTGCAGTCAAAGGCAGCTGAGAGTGATAGGAGTAACAGTCCACAGCACCTTGGAGGCAAAAACTCCACAAACCTCACTTAATCTTATGCAGGATTTCTGTATGGGGTACAGTGTAAGATCCTGCGTCATTACATCTGTAGGTACAGCAGTGATGCTAGTCATTATAAACAGAGTTATAATTAAAACAACACACAATTTCAATAACAATTCATCTGACTTTTTTTCATCTGAAAATTCCGCAACTACGAATTGCCATATGGATGAATCACAAAGCAAAAAAAAGGTCAATGAAGTTCCATCTGTGACACAAAAAAAAAAAGAAAATTATGAATGGGAAAGAAAATATGATTGATGGTTAGAGCAACTAAATAATGTCATTATTTTGATTCTATTTATTAAAGTGATCTGAACAGTGGATGTTTTCTTTACAGGAAAGTCCACCTGTTTTGCTTAAATTTCCATTTCACAAACCAAAAAAAAAAAAGTCTACCACGTTTCTATTTGAAAAAGGGGTGTAAATAGTCATAAATTTGTTGCATTTATGAAAAAATGGCAAATAAAAAAGTGACTGTTAAGGTTTAACAGATAAACAAAAACTAGCAGATTTAATAAATTGAGCCAAAAAATTGCTAAAGATTTGACAGAAAGTGTCAGCAATACTCTAATAAATCTCCTCCAATGAGTGTCTGTTCAATCACAAAAGCCACATTTGGTTAAAGTGTCCGTAGAGTTGTCAGTTTGCTTAGTCAGAAGAATGATCTATGTAAGGCAATGCTGTGGCTGTACTCATCTCAAGCAGTCAGCAAAAAATACATTTTGGCCATATAACTGCATTGGGACCATAAAAAGAAGAGGACAAATAGGACACTACTATCAATCTAGGAAACTGCAGTCACTGGAGTTTGGTAACATCTCACTAATCCCATGAGTTGTAGATTCTATTCATGTACATTTCATAAAGAATATATCTTGCTTTGATGATAATTCAGGCACTTGGTATTTAAAGATTTTACAGGTAGTGTGTTATAATGTATGTATCTGATGTTCTGATGTAAGTTTCGCAGTACAGAGTTCTGTGTAAAGTGATGGATAAAACTGAAGAGAGAACTTATTCTGCGGAGAGGTGATGGACCTCATTTTCACACAGACGAGGACCAAAAGGGGGGACAGCAGGACAGGTGTTCCCACAAGATGGCGCCAGCCAATAACACGCGTTGGGGTGCCTGGAATTAATTTATATAGGATGTCAGGTCACCACAATCCATACTCTTATATTTTGAAAGAAACACTAGCACATCCAACAGAGTGGCATGTCAGTGAGAGTTTGGAGATCAAGCACACTTTGACAGGACTCTCCACATCATTCCAGGATGCTGGGCGGGCTGATGAAGAAGCAGGATATGACTCTCACTCAGGGAAACATAGAAGGGCTAACAGACAAATGAAAGTGGGGCAATGGACAGAATTACACAAATTGTGAATATGGCCGGAGACATAATGGGGGTGTGGCAGATGGAAAGAGATGCGAGGAGCAAGATGGAATGAACTAGTAGGGATTAACTGTGATAGGCAAACACAATGCACCTATATACACCTGCATACATGCACACTGCTTTCTCACACTGGTACTCTACACAAATATGATCCTGCATTCACACACTGGAAATCCACACAAATATAACCAACCTCACTCACACACACTATACCACTTAACACAAATACATCTGTAAGACGAGGTGTTTGAATTATATTGCCATGGAACTATTTTATGCATTTATATACAATGAATTATACATTGCACAGCCCCACAACAAATCACACACGGGATCATTCATTGAACTCTGAATCACAGCAAATTTAAATTCAAATTTAAAAATTGATCATAATATATCCAAGGGCTATAGTCTGAGTTGGATCATTTCTTAAAATCATCTGTTTTCTTTAAGCCCTTAAGGACCAAACTTCTGGAATAAAAGGGAATCATGACATGTCACACATGTCATGTGTCCTTAAGGGGTTAAAGGAACACTATAGCATTAGGAATACAAATATGTATTCAGGTGACTAGGGCCCCATTCCGTGGCAAATAAATGGTAAATTAACCATTTATTTGCTTACCTTAATCCAGCGCAGGGCTCCCTCGGCATTGGTGACCTCTCCTCCTCCATCGACGTCAGCTCCCGAGTGGAAACGAATGCCCATGCATTCAAACCCGCCCATTGGAAAGCATTACTCAATGCTTTCCTGTGGGGATCTTTTTTGACTCTGGAGGTCCATGAGGACATCCAGCATCAATTAATTGTGATTTACTCTGTGTAAATCGCGGAAGCGCCTCTAGTGGCTGTCAGTGAGACAGCCATTAGAGGCTGGATTAACCCTGCAGTGTAAACATAGCAGTTTATCTAAAATTGCTGTTTGCAGCTGCAGGGTTAAAACTAGGGGGACCTGGCACCCAGACCACTTCATTAAGCTGAAGTGGTCTTGGTGCCTATAGTGGTCCTTTAACCCCTTAAGGACCAAACTTCTGGAATAAAAGGAAATCATGACATGTCACACATGTCATGTGTCCTTAAGGGGTTAATGTAGTGATATGATTATATATTAACTACAATATGGAGTTCAGTAACCACTCATAAATACTCTTAGAGGAGCATTAGAAACTAATGTTCATTAGCAGCAAGTGCCACCCACGCATCAAAATGATCCTCATGGGAAAGCATTGAGTGTGATGCTTTCCTTTGAGCTGCATTGGTCGCATGGCCTAGTTGTACTCAGTTGTTCCTGTGGAAGCAACTCTAGTGTTTGGTAGACAGTCATGAGAGGGGTGTTTAACCCTGCAATGGAAAAATTTCAGTTTCTAAAAAAACTGCAATGTTTTATATTCTCTGTATCCAGACCCCTTCGTTTAGTGGTCCTTTAAGTCAGGGTATTAAAAAAAGGTTCTCTAGCGTTTACTCATGAGGGTACTTAGAAAAAAACTTCACACATTTGCGGTTAGATTTTCTATTTCGTCTGCTGACAGGGTAATATCTCACAGTGTGCACTTGGATGCATTCTATCCACTAGTCTCTCCTTTTCAAAATAGAGTGTGAAAAAAATATTAAGATCAATTCCTCAAATGGACTAGTTCGTAAAGTTAGAATCCATTGCTGAAATAATATAGATTATTAAAAATGTGTTATCAAATCATATTAAACTGCAGAACCATTTAAAAATATTAAACAGAAGGCTAATGTATTCCATTTTAGAAGGACGTACACCAAACAAAATTCTGCACACAAAACTTTTGTTTTTGCCCCCATTTTTCATGAAAAGACCTATTTCTGTCAAATATTTTTCACAAATCTGTCTAAATCTGTGTTAGTGAGCACTTCTCCTTTGCTGAGATAATCCATCCTCCTCACAGGTGTGGCATATCAAGATGCTGATTAGACAGCATGATTATTGCACAGGTGTGCCTTAGGCTGGACACAATAAAAGGCCACTCTAAAATGTGCAGTTTTACTGTATTGGTGGAGGTCCGGGGGCCCGGAAACCTGTCAGTATCTGGTGTGACCACCATTTGCCTCAGGCAGTGCAACATTTTCCTCTTTTACTGTCCCTCTCTCCCTTCAAGTTAGTGGTATCCACATAAGTACATCCTTGCCAGTGCACTGTCTTGGTGTCCTACTTGATTCTGGCCTCACCTTTGAGCCTCACATCCTGTAATTATTGTAAGTGGACCTGCATTTTAAAGATAGTTGGTGTAATTACTCCATGGGACATATGACCAGATACTTGTTGCATTCTGTTGCAAATTTATAAAGATACATTAGGTTACAAACATCCAAAAGCAAAATAATTAACCATTGTTATTTATCTATTTTTTTTACATCTACTATATGTGACAAAATAGTTTTTCTGCTTCTCAAACTAAATTTATGAGAACACTAAGAAGGTTGGTGATTCAGTAGGTTGCCTTTTGGATAGTCCTACACAGGCCTCAAACAAATATTAGCTCCCTTTTACATTTTCGAATTAACCTATTCCATTCATTTATCAGACAGATCCCATTCTCAAAGGCAGTTCAGAACTGGATTGCTAGAGGCCGAATTGACATCTCAGGTTTCTGTAAAAGCCCGTCTTCGACTGCCTTTGTATTCTATCAGTCCGATATATAAATGGCATTGGTTTCCTCTGTAATTAGCACTATGAAGGTAGGACTTGAGACCTGACCAGAGGCAAATCTAAAGGAAAACTTATAATGTTTTTGTCAATTCTCATTTTGCTGCTCATGCTCAATTTTCTGTGTTGGTTTATTTCTACTTTAGAAATCATATAACGTGTGTTTAGGTCTAATATGTTAGGCGGTGTCTGAAATATTACAAGAGATGTCCATGAAAAGCTTTTAAGTAACCCCTCCCTCGCCCACAAACAAAAAATATAAACATTTATTTTACTGTGTTGGTATCAGTGAGCAGTGATATAAACACACATCTTATTGTATTTTATTGTGTTCTGGCTATGCAGCTTTGTTTCAATTAAATGTTATACTGTGCTATGCTACCTATTTCTCAAACCGAAAAGAACTGTGTTAATGTGAAATGACTTTGCCTTACTGAGCATTGGAGAAACAATGCTGATACACACTCATCCCTTTCCCATTTTTCTTTCAGGTACCAAGTTTCTGTCTTTGGTCTTATATACTTTCTGCCCCTTTTGGTGATAGGCTGTGCGTACACTTTTATTGGATTAACCCTCTGGGCCAGTGAAATACCTGGTGACTCCTCCGATCGTTACCATGAGCAAGTGGTGGCAAAACGTAAGGTAAATATTGTAAAAATGGCCAATCACAAGCTTGCCAGCTAACAGCAAGCAATGCACCGGGACCAGTAACTAGTAATGTTTTGTTAAATGTATTCTTACAAACATTATGGGCGATAAGAGCAGCTGTTTAGATTGTGTCGCTCTACACTAACAAACATTGCTTGTGAGAGAATGGAAGTTTCTGCTAATATCATCTGCTGTTCACACTCTTGGCAGCGCAATGGATACACATTTGTGTATATTGGCAGCATCATATGTGCAGAATGGGGCTTTCAGTTTTATAGATGTAATCTGCATCTAGTGCCAACCAAACATATATCCCCTTCACATCTATCACCTGACACCATTCAGGCAGTGTAAGCCCAATATTAGAGGTAAGTTTCAATGTCAGCCTACTAATTTTTACCATTACATAGTTAATGGAACACTGTAGTGACAGGAATACAAACATTTATTCCTATCACTATAGTGTTAAATACACAGTTTAGGTCCCCAGCCCACTTGGCACACTTTCAAAATGTTATTATTAATTATTATTTTGTTTTTGTTATTTATAAAGCGTCAACAAATTCCATACGCTGTACAGTGGGATATATGAGGTTCATGTCACCTGGCCCCGCCCCTTCCGCCCCCTCTGCCCCCTCCGCCTCCTTGACTGAGAACATCAACATTTACGATCTAAGCCAATGACATAGGAAAGCATTGGGGGATATTGCACATGTCCGGTAAAATGTCACGCTGCGCTAATCAGCATCTCCTAATAGAGATGCACTGAATCAATGCATCTCTATGGGTAGTGTTTAGCACACCCAGGGCCAGATTAAGAGCCCAGTGGGCCTGCTGCTGACAATTATGATGGGGCCTAATTACAGAATTGTATCGACCAAAGACACTAAAACAGTCATATCTCTCAAGCGTCATGTATCTAATGGAGATGGTGTTGGAGAGAAACTCAAAGGATCTTTCAAGTAAATCCATACGCCCTGACAGCAGTGTCCAGTGAAGCAGGAAGTCAGTGGGCGGGGTAAAAGGGTGGGCTGCTGACGCGAATCCTGTGACCAGAACTGTGCTCAGTGCCCTATGCTCAGTGCCCTATGCTCAGTGCCCCATGCTCAGTCCCCACCATGCTCAGTGCTCACCATGCTCAGTACCCACCATGCTGTGTCCCCACCATGCTCAGCTCCTCATGCTTAGTGCCCCATGCTCAGTCCCCACCATGCTCAGTGTCCAGTGCCCCATGCTCAGTCCCCACTATGCTTAGTGCCCCATGCTCAGTGCCCACCATGCTCAGTCCCCATCATGGGATGTCTGTCCAAAGAATTGAAAGGCCAGCCTGGCATCAGTGCCCCTATGTATCACAGTGTCAGTGTCCCCATGTCACCAAGACCCCTAGTCTCCCAGTGTCTCAGTGTCCCCATTTCTCCCTGTGTCCCCATGTCCCAGTGTGTCCCGTTTCACTAGATACTAGTGGACACTGAGAGACATGGGGACAAAGTGAGACATGGGGACACAGAGACCCGCAGACACTGAGACACATGGGGGCACTGAGACACTTGGGGACACTGGGAGACATGGGGGCACTTGTGGATACAGACATGGGGACACTGGGAGACATGGAGACACTGGGAGACATGTGGACACAGACATTTGGGGACACTGGGAGAAATGGGGACACAGATACTAGGGACACAGAGACATGGGGACACAAACATTTGGGGACACTAAGACACTAGGGACACTGAGAGACATAGGAACACAGACACTGGGAGACTAGGGCACACTGGGAGACATGGGGACACTGAGACACTAGGGACACTGGCTGGGTGGCATAGGGACACTGAGACACTTGGGGACACTGGGAGACATGGGGGGCACTTGTGGACATAGACATGGGAACACTGGGAGACATGGGGACACAGACATTTGGGGAGACATGGGAGACACTAGGAGACAAAGGGACACAGACACTGGCAGACATGGGGACACTGAGACACTAGGGACACTTTCTGAGAGATATAGGTACACTGGGAGACATGGGGACACTGAGAGACATGTGGACACTGGGAGACATGGGGACACAGACATTTGGGGACACTGGGAGACATGGGGACACTGAGAAACTAGGGACACTGAGAGACATGGGGACACAGACACTGGGAGACTGGGGGACACTAGGGACACTGGCTGGTATACATGGGGACACTGGGAGTCACTGAGACATGGTGTCCCTAGTGTCTCTTTGTCCCAATGTGTATTCCAATGTCCCTATGTCTCACAGCGTGCCCATGTGTCTCAGCGTCCCCATGTCTCAGTGTCCCCTAGTGTCTAAGTGTCCCCATGTTTCCCAGTGTCCCCAAGTGTCTCAGTGTCCCCATGTTTCCCTGCTGCCTTTCCCATCATCCCTCACTTCCCTGAGCTGTAGGCTGTCTCTGCAGGCTGGGAGCTGCTGTCTGAACTCTCTGTGCTGTGTAGCTGCTCCCCTGCGGATTTAGTGAGAGGTAGGGAGGGATATGCTTTAACTTCCTACCCCTGCCTCTTTCCACACACAGTGACCCCTACTGGCTGGTGCTGGTATTGCAGAGTAATCTCTGTTTATACTGAGAAAAATATCTGCATTTGTATCGCTGGTATTACTGCAATATTGGCATGGCCAGGCAGCCTCAAAATACCGTCTGTGCCGGTAAAATACCAGTCAGCCCCTATGTTAATCCAGCCCTCAGCGCACCCATGCAGACCATGGAGATGCTAATAAGAGAAAGAAAATAAGATAAGGGCTGCGCCAAGAAGACTTAATATCAAACAGAAATAACAAACAGCCCGAATAAAAAGAGTCTTATCTAAAATGCTCTTATTGGGATCACAGAGTCTATAAGATGCTTGGTCAGGAACAATGTCCTCGTTGTCCTCATCCGTGTGGGTCCACTCATATGCAAGAGATAAAACAAAATAGAGAACCAAATAGTGCAATAAGTCCAATGATAAAACAAAATAAGTATAAGTAGCTGGTATAAAACTCACATGTACAAGAGCTATAGCTAGCTCTAGTGTAAAAGGCGTACAGCGGTACAATCCCCGCTTGTAGGGTATGGATACTTCCTCCGTCAGGGGCATGTTCAACATTGAAATAAAAAAGAGACAACCAATAGTGCTCACTGGATAAAATGATAAGGATAAAATATATAAAATGGTACTCACAAGAAAGGAGCAGGCCAACTGCTCCTTGATGATAGCGCTGGTGGTATAATCCCCACCTAGGATTGCTTGGAGTCCAGGGTAATAAAATGTCAGGTAAAAAACAGTCTGAAGTGTATAAAAAGATAATTGGCACAAATAAAAAGTGACCAAAAAATATTTAATATATAAAAATACACAATATTAAATATCAACAAACGCATTTCACCTATACGGCTTTTTCAATATGGAATAAGGACTTGATAACTGGCAGGGAAGGTTTAAATGACAATACAAATCATTGAAATTGGCGCCAAAATTAGGGACAGCCAATCAGAATTTTAGTTGTTAACAATCAGGTTTAAACATATAAAAACAAATATTTCTTAGTATATATATATATATATAAATAGTGTATAATAGTCTATATAAACTTTATTTGATTATAAAACATTAAAAACGAGGGTTAATTTGTGTAGGTATTAATATCTAATATGGTCACGTGACCGGCATGGAAACCGCAAGGTATACTGGGATATGTAGTATAATATAATTGTTGATTAACGTCGGCGCGCACTAGGCAGCCGCCGACGTCAAAACCAGTAGGCAGAGTGTGGGCGTCGGCACGCATATAGTTGCGGCCGGCGTTGGGAAGAGGAGGGGTCGGCATGCAAGAAAGCTGCGGCCGTTGTCACAGAAAGTAGGCGTATATCTATAAGGCAGCGGCACGCACAAAGGTGCGGCCATCGTCATGGAGAATAGGGATGGATATTTAGAAAAAAATGTAGAGCGTCGGCGTGCTTAAAGCTGCAGCCGACGTTAAAATATGGGAATATGCCCGACACACTGAAAAGTGTCGCCGGGCATGGTGCCACATTTAGGGATGAAAAAGTGACCCTATATAACTGATAGGGGAGGGATGATAATAAGAACAATGTAGAAAATAAAGATAGTTAAAGGGAGTAGTAGTGTCAACAGTATAAGAAAAAGGTTATAGCTAAAAACACATAACCCATCGTATAATAATGACAATCAATAAAAGGAACTGGTAACATAATAATAGGTATAAAAAATAAACAGTATAAGAACAGGAATATTATTATTAAAAAATAAAATAAAATGGTAATATATATTTACAAAAAATTAAACAAATCAAAATCAGCATTTAGACCATACGGTATAAGAGTCTGGAGTTTATACACCCATTCCATTTCAGTTTTACCTAAAATATTTTTAATGTTTCCACCCCTCCATGGGATAGTACACTTTTTTATTCCAATACATTTGAGATGGAGATGCTAATGCCAGTGCTTCACCCTGCAGCACTGGCCCAGGAAGGACCTGTAGTGGACTCCGTGCTTAAACTGAAATACCTTCAGGGACAGGCTTTAAACACCAAAACAACTATATTAAACTGTAGTGTCCTTTTAAACAAAAAAGGTCATAATTAGTGTTCAAGGATTGTGTCACATGCCATCTGTAAAAATTGTGTTAAGACCCCACATATTTCACATATTTTATTTTTATATTTTGCATTATTTCTCTACAGTTATTTGCCATTCTGTTGTCGCAGTTTCTGTACTCTTTACAAACAAGTCTCTCTTGCGCTCCTTTATTCTTATTCATAAAAATATTATACATACCACAAACACACATAAGTACAAAGAAAAGCCTAATGCTTACTATCAGAAACAGCTCTGTTAGGTATGTATTGCACTGGTTGTGTTTTAGAACGTGTTTTTCAAAACACAACTAACTAAATATATAAATAACTGAGCAATTTGATTGTACAACTTACATCAATTCCGATTACAGTGATTGGCACAAACATCCTGTTTCCATTAAAACACAATCCCAATTACAATGTGGCAGACTCAGATTGCCATCTTTCTGACTTCTTTGTAGGCTACTAAGTGATGATTTACAGCCTGCTTACTTCCTCTATATAGCTTTAGGTCAAGAGCTAAAATCTTGTACGGTAACCTACCCACATTTATGCAATGCATTCATAAAGAAAATAGGAGTTGTCTTACACGTTTCTCTTTTTTGAGAAGATAACTGATTTTGAGGACTACTTATACACTGCTCAAAAAAATAAAGGGAACACTTAAACAACACAATGTAACTCCAAGTCAATCACACTTCTGTGAAATCAAACTGTCCACTTAGGAAGCAACACTGAGTGACAATCAATTTCACATGCTGTTGCGCAAATGGGATAGACAACAGGTGGAAATTATAGGCAATTAGCAAGACACCCCCAATAAAGGAGTGGTTCTGCAGGTGTTGACCACAGACCACTTCTCAGTTCCTATGCTTCTTGGCTGACATTTTTGTCCCTTTTGAATGCTGGCGGTGCTTTCACTCTAGTGGTAGCATGAGAGTCTACAACCCACACAAGTGGCTCAGGTAGTGCAGCTCATCCAGGATGGCACATCAATGCGAGCTGTAGGCAAGAAGGTTTGCTGTGTCTGTCAGCGTAGTGTCCAGGGCATGGAGGCGCTACCAGGAGACAGGACAGTACATCAGAAGATGTGGAGGAGGCCGTAGGAGGGCAACAACCCAGCAGCAGGACCACTACCTCCGCTTTTGTGCAAGGAGGAACAGGAGGAGCACTGCCAGAGCACTGCAAAATGACCTCCAGCAGGCCACAAATGTGCATGTGTCTGCTCAAACGGTCAGAAACAGACTCCCTGAGGGTGGTATGAGGGCCTGATGTCCACAGGTGGGGCTTGTACTTACAGGCCAACACCGTGCAGGACGTTTGGCATTTGCCAGAGAACACCAAGATTAGCAAATTCGCCACTGGTGCCCTGTGCTCTTCATAGATGAAAGCAGGTTCACACTAAGCACATGTGACAGACGTGACAGAGTCTGGAGACGCCATGGAGAACGTTCTGCTGCCTGCAACATCCTCCTGCATGACCGGTTTGGCAGTGGGTCAGTAATGGTGTGGGGTGGCATTTCTTTGGGGGGGGGCACACAGCCCTCCATGTGCTCACCAGAGGTAGCCTGACTGCCATTAGGTACTGAGATGAGATCCTCAGACCCCTTGTGAGACCATATGCTGGTGCGGTTGGCCCTGGGTTCCTCCTAATGCAAGACAATGCTAGACCTCATGTGGCTTGAGTGTGTCAGCAGTTCCTGCAAGACAAAGGCATTGATGCTATCAACTGGCCCGCCCGTTCCCCAGACCTGAATCCAATTGAGCACATCTGGGACATCATGTCTCGCCCCATCCACCATGCACCACAGACTGTCCAGGAGTTGGCAGATGCTTTAGTCCAGGTCTGGGAGGAGATCCCTCAGGAGACCATCCGCCACCTCATCAGGAGCATGCACAGGTGTTGTAGGGACGTCGTAGAGGCATGTGTACAGCGCTACGGAATTTGTTGGCGCTATATAAATAATAAAATAATAATAATAATGTGGAGGCCACACACACTACTGAGCCTCATTTTGACTTGTTTTAAGGACATTACATCAAAGTTGGATCAGCCTGTAGTGTGTTTTTCCACTTTAATTTTGAGTGTGACTCCAAATCCAGACCTCCATGGGTTGAAAAATTTGATTTCCATTTTTCAATTTTCGTGTGATTTTGTTGTCAGCACATTCAACTATGTAATGAACAAAGTATTTCAGAAGAATATTTAATTAATTCAGATCTAGGATGTGTTATTTTTGTGTTCCCTTTATTTTTTTGAGCAGTGTATATTTGATGTACTCCGGCAAAATATATAACTTTTCATGAGAATATTACTTAGAACTGGCATCTATAAATTGTCCTAATTAATGCTACTCTAAGTGTTTCACAGCATGAGAGGATCTGATTTCTAAACATTTTATTATGTTCTATTATGTTTTGCAGGTGGTGAAAATGATGATTGTCGTAGTTTGCACATTTGCAGTTTGCTGGTTGCCGTATCATATCTACTTCCTGCTACAGATCTTTCTTCCGGACAAGGACCAGAAATTCTACCAACAGCTATACCTGGCCATCATGTGGCTCGCGATGAGCTCAACGATGTACAACCCCATCATCTATTGTTGTCTGAATGACAGGTAGGAGGACGGTTGGAGATAGTTACATGGTCAAGTTTTACACATAGATACACGTTTTATGTTCATATGACATCTTCATTACTGTGAAACGCATGTTTTGCGGCATAATATTATAGCGTAGTGTAGGACTCAAATGAATAAAGAAGTATTAGATTATACACCTTGTAATAAATCTACTACCTAGTATACTGTTTCACACAACTTGTCATACAGAACATGGGTTTTAAATACAGGACAAATGCTGCAACTTCAGGAGCATTAAAATGTGCACTTTTAATTGAAGTAATACGTTCATATTCACATAAGCATCAAATAAGCTGTTTTATTAGAAAGACAGGTCTAAAATGTTTGGCACAAAATTATAACAAAATATATTACACTTTATACCCTCTTTTTCCTTTTCATACAAACTCAAATTATTTGACTTCACTGTTTAATCTTAGAATTATGAATACATATTGTATATTAGCTTTTACCAACATAACTGCAAGGTTAGTCCAGAATTCTATAACACACTTGTATTTATTTATATTATTATGAGCAGCAAAGTGACACTTCATATTTTAGTAAGAACAATTTTTCTTGTCATTAGGTTCCGTATTGGCTTTAAACATGTTTTCCGATGGTGCCCGTTTATCCGTGGGGGTGAGTATGAAGGGCTGGAAATGAAATCTACACGCTACCTACAAACCCAGAGCAGCATGTACAAAATCAGTCGTATTGAAACCACCGTCTCATCTGTCCTAAGCGCCAACGACGAGGAAGCAGAGGAGAGTGGGAAGAACAGCAAACGCCTGTCCTTGGATCTCACCTCTAATGGCTCCTCACGCAGCGTCTGTAAGACTATGTCTGACTCATCCAGCTTTTACTCCAACAACTTATCATAGATGGGCCACCACAATCAGGAGTGCCACAGGTGTCCATTTATGGTTTGAGATTTTGCTAGGCTGCTTAAGCCCGCCCCAAAGGAGGGATTAATTTCTGATTGTTTTCCACCTTCTTCAGGCTTTAGTTGAATGAGAGTTTGTTTACAATCTCCAAATCCTTCCTCCTTCCTTTTTGAATTCCGTTTTACACCTCCCTCTTTGAATTCCATCAATGAGAGTTTGTTTACAGAATTAAAAGGATTTCCCTTCCCTTTACACCATCTTTATTATCCTTTATAGTAAATGCATGGCTAAAATCTGTTTACAGCCCTAGAGGGTCTGCACTTTTGTAAAGAATAAGCTGTGTCTGTTATTTGTTTACATGTTTTCAAGCCTACAATTCTTGCTGTTGTCTGGAGCCTCTTTGCTCAAATTTCTCCTCTTATTTTCTTTTCCAGAATTACTGCTCTGTTTTACACGAACAGCACTTAAGAGAACATTTGAATCTCACGAGGTCCTACCTTGATTAAAGATAGCAGAGTGTAGTACAATTTTAGGACCTAGAAAATACCCAAAGTAAACATTAAAATATTTGATAAAAATAACATTTTATCTTTGCTACATTTTGCGTTTTTCTTTTAAAAGCCAAAATAAATAGCACAATATTTTCTTCTAACTCAAATACTCTGCAAATTCTGCTTTCCTTTAATCCGTTCATATGAGGGGTCAAATGACACCCTTTGCAGTCACCATGCACATACAGTATTAATATTATTAATTTATGGCACCGTTGGATTTTATTAGCCTTTAAATCCTATTTGTCTATCTTAAATCACCCTATTTAGCCTCGTGTTTTTTTCATGCAGTTTTCATTTCTATTAGAAGCCTATTGGAGAAAAGTAGAAACTGTGAAAGCTTACAACATATCCTCAATTTATAAAGTTTTTCAGGGGATTCAATACTGTTGGAAAAAACTTTCCAAATTATTTATCTATAAAAGTCACCATAAAGAGGATATGTCAATATTTTTGACATAAAAACACTAGAAACAGAAAGATCCTGTTTTGGGAGGTGGCCGCAGGGTGTACAGGGGTGAGTTTTATTTACCTCAGGCTGTCCCTCATGGATACCTCCATCTTCATACTGCAGGCCTTCTTTGGCTCCTGGTGCTTCAGTTGCCAGTAGCCACGTCAGTGATGTTCTCTCGCATATGCACATATGCATGACAGTGCCACACTGAGATCTATGAAGGACGCCACAAGAGCACAGGATTCTCCATAGATTGAGCCTGAATCCCAGAGACATAATTTGTGATGGCTGCTGGGATTGGACAAAAGTTGAAGGCTCTGCCTTTTGTCAGCCTCAGGCTTTACCATAGGACAAAGTAGTTCCTACTTTGATTATGGTATCTTTGGTTTGAATTGAAATTTCAATGAAATTCCAACACTGTCTTAATCAGTTTTTCATGAAGACTATATATGTATGAAACACTGTAACATGACAGATCTGCTTAAAGTCTATGGGAAATTCTGTAGATAAATCATTTGGAAAGTTTTCTAACAGTATTAGATCATTAAGAAAGTTTATCAAATCAAGGCCATAATAAGATATTGAAAACTACGGGTTACAGCGCAGAATGTTAAAAAGGCATTGTGTACTCTTACAAGTACAAGGCTCCAATACCAAAGGGTCATATTCTGTTATATAGGAAAACTGTCACTGTGACTTTTCCAATTTCTCCGTAAGCTGTAAAGATAAAATAAATAGAATAAGTAGGATAAAGTCAGTGATATGAGAAGGAATAGCCTTAGTGTTTTAATAAAAATGTATTCTTATAATTCTTTTGCAGGCTTAGCTAACAGTAAAAGCATAATCAATGTGTGAAGGTGATTGTAGAAAATATAATTTAAACCAAAACAAAATATTCAATACATAATTTATTTTTATGGTAAAAACCATGTGTCTTAGAGAGTCTATTAAGACGAGCCAATAAAATACTTATTTCAGTATCAGAAGAAATTTCTTAAAGTAAACCTTCCTTAAATCCTATACTATAGTGTTCAGTATTTTGTACTGTTAAATAGGTTTTATAGAAATGCATATAATCAATCTGCCAGTAAGAGCAGCTTCATAAGTACCATAGATTTAACATGTATATTATTGCCCATTAAGTCAAATCTCCCTTTTGTGGGGATGGGGTCAGCCACACAACGTGTGAAGAAGAGCTGTCGCAATTCCGCAATAGGGAAATAAATATCCATATAGCCCATAACACATAACAGTAAGCTTTGCATTACTGAAGTAAAATAGTCCATATCTACTAAACTAAATATTTGAAACAATTACATCAACTAAAAAATAAGAACATACTAAATGTAGGTTTAATAAATACATTTTGGTACACATTCTTTTTTAATCCCAGAAAGTGTTGTTTTTTAAACTCAATTCTAATTTGGCATGTTTGCAATACAATACATGTGTTATATTGTTTTGTCACAAATTTTAGCAATATTAATTGTGCTTATTATTAATTTGAGAGCATATGAAGATAGACATGTATATTTTATCATCTGTACCTTCCTTTTATTCTCATCCGTATTTCAATTAATACAGTCCATCACAACCTTTTTAATCACCCAACATTCCAATGAGACCTAAACCTGCTAGTTGCCACTGTGTTGCTATAACATGTATTTAAGCATAAAGCATTCATTGTATATGCCACCGCACTTTCTAATTTTCTAAAGGAAGCCATTAAACAGGAAGCAATGTATTCTGGGAATATTTTCAGAGTCCCTCTGAAACAGCCTATATGCTTTCATAGTTTACATATTTCATATGAACAGGTTTTTATTTTTTATTTTTTTCAGGGAAACAATTCAGTGCTCATCACCGAGCACCCATTGTGTGATTGGCGCAAAGGTGATCTTTGGAAAGTCCTTACAAAATGATCCTTGTGTCAAGTTCAGCACAACATTTTAACAGGGTCTCTGCTATATTATGAATGTGAAAAAAAAAATATGTATGTGTTTGTAGTATCTTTATGGAATCGAGTTTCCCTATGGACTGCAGAGTAATAGAACAGTCTAGTAAGGCTGTTTGCACAATGACTATATCCATAGCAGTTTAAGGCCAAGCAGAGGGCGCCATCTTTGAAAGTTGCTGTCTGGTGGTTCTTTGTAAATGAAGCCATTGGACTGGCCACTGTTTCTTAAACCATTATGGTTTTCAAGAATGCCTATGGCTATATGATAAAGACCAGCAGCCTGGTTTATGATGTTCTCAGCCATCTTCTTGATAAACACAGTCTAAATGTAATCTATAACATGTTTTTCATGAGCTGTAACGTTGATGTATTGAGTGCGAACTGCTTCGGTTAGCTCTGTAAAGCGATGCATATGTTTTCACTGTCAAAGCAAAATCAGTATTTTCACAATAAATGTGTTGGTTCATTAATGTGTCTGTAGTGCACATCCGTGATGATAACATAAAATCCAGGTGTACAGAAGACCACATTTCCAAATAAGGTTGTCACATTGTGAAATCTCGTGTTCCACTTTATTAGCACAGCATATTGTCCTAATTGAATCTCACGCGTTTCATTTTTTTTTTCTACCAAACTTTTAAGTCTATAAATATATTTATCATAAAATAAGTTTACAGGGCATTGAACTGAATAAAATTCAGTGTAAAACTTCAAAGCACAGCATTTCTATTCAGAGTATATTAGTTGGATGAGTTATATAAATACTAGGCTTGTGCCAACACATAAAAGTCAGTTTCTTCATTTCTTGCCATTTTTTTTTTTTTTTTGCCAAGCTTCAGTACATACCTTTATTTATCAGTTCTTATACTCTTAGCTTAATGAATCAAATATAAATATACTTTTACATTTTAATTTGAGTTCTACTTGGCAGGTTTTTCCATTAGCATTTGGAAAGACTTTATGGCAATTATCCATTCAATATATAACATGCATGTATATGTGTGTGTGTATATCTGTTTAAATATACAAATCTGTTGATTTATAGAGTATATACATGTCAGGCCAAGCTTCTTTTCTTATTTAAAGTGGCACTGTTATTTTTTTTCAAAGTGAATTTTAAATTTAAGGGCAAAGTAGTTGAACTGTAAAAAATTAAATTCTAATTCAGCCGTGCTTCCATTCAGCTGCTTTGGCCTTGCATTTGAAGTTCACTATTACTTCTTTTGGGATTCTAAATTTAGTGAATAACCCTGTAAGTATCACATGAACTATATGCGTGATATGGCTTTCAATGTCTGGGGAGCACAGAAACACACACACACACACCATATTGAGATGACTCACTCACATCTATATGATTCTTCGCTAACAAGTAGGGAAAGAGCACCTTTCACTTGCCTTATAAGAAGTTACAGACACTGGAGACCTCTCTCCCTTTTACACAGAGATGAGCAAGTGGTAGGAAGACCTACATTCAAAGTTTCATAGTAGTAAAAATGTAAATTCATCACCTAAAATATGTTTGGCTCAGCTGCAAATGACAGAAAAATTATGGGGTTTTTTCATTGTGCATAAGCTATTGGCAAATTTTAGATAGGTGATGACTAACTATTAAGTTCAATATTATATATATATACATTTTGTTATATCTGAGTACATGCCAGGATCATCATATGTCAATGTAGGATCATCAGATGTCAATGTTGTGTTGTAGATACCTTAAAGGACCACTCTAGGCACCCAGACCACTTCAGCTTAATGAAGTGGTCTGGGTGCCAGGTCCAGCTAGGGTTAACCCATTTTTTAATAAACATAGCAGTTTAAGAGAAACTGCTATGTTTATGAATGGGTTAAGCCTTCCCCCTAATCCTCTAGTGGCTGTCTCATTGACAGCCACTAGAGGCGCTTGCGTGTTTCTCACTGTGATTTTCACAGTGAGAGCACGCAAGCATCCATAGGAAAGCATTGTAAATGCTTTCCTATGTGCCCGGCTGAATGCGCGCGCAGCTCTTGCCGCGCGTGCGCATTCAGCCGACGGGGAGGAGAGGAGGAGGAGGAGAGAAGGAGGAGAGCTCTCCGCCCAGTGCTGGAAAAAGGTACGTTTTTAACCCTTTCCCCTTTCCAGAGCCGGGCGGGAGGGGTCCCTGAGGGTGGGGGCACCCTCAGGGCACTATAGTGCCAGGAAAACAAGTATGTTTTCCTGGCACTATAGTGGTCCTTTAAGCACCAAAACCACTAAATCACTGAAAAACACTGGAGTTTTTGAAAAGTTGAAATCTTTACATTTGTCCAGAAAGATGCCTCTAGTGTTAGACAGACAGACATTATCCTTAAAATCTTTGATTTTAGAACTTCAAGTTTGGTTGTGTGTGATGATACCAAACACAGCTAAATTCTTGTTCATGCAAATAATTCGGCAAAACGATTCAGAAGAGAAAAATAAAAGAGCAAAAATGTGCCAGTCGGTGTACTGCAAAATGCAAATGTATTATGTATATATTTTTCAGTAAAATCATGGGCACATTTTTGCACCAATTGGTGCACAGATCTAATCTAAACTATAAACTAAAACTCAAATAATGGAAAGAAATACAGTGAATTTGTAAGCTACCTGGGTGGCATCTGTGGTGTTATACCCAGCAAAAATAGGTATATAGCATGTCCATATTTACATTGTGGCCCATGTTTATTAAGAAGGAATATGATCAAGATGCTATAATTTCCACTTCCAGATTATAGATTGGGATGTACTGCTTAACCTCTGAAAATATTCTGTAGAGAGTTTTCGTTTGTTGGTTTATTTTTTGCAACAGATTTTCTACTTTAGTATATGGGTGAATTTAGTGACGAAACCATAATAACAATTTTTACACATAATAGAACACAGCCATTCTATTTAGCACATCTAAAATAAGACAGAATGCTTTTAAAGCACAGAAAGTATTTCTTTGTTTTATATAGCATAAGAACACGTATGTAATAAATAGAAACGTGCTTGATGTTAATGTGGGTTCACAGTTTGTACAGAAAATAATACAAAAAATAATTGAAAAAAATAACTTGATTCAGTCAGACAGCTAATTTTACATTGCTTTTAAAGTCAACATCATGAAAAATAATCCTTGACAAATGTTCTGATGTTTTTTCTTACTTTTTATCATGACTGTTGTACCACAGTTAAAAATAAAAAGCTGATAAACTTTTTATTAATGTGAACTGGGTTAACTCGAATACTGTGCAAAATCTACTACGTTCAAATACCAACAAACTGTTTCACTTCACTGCCTCTATAAATAGTCTCTTTATGGTAGAATTTTGCTATGCCTTCTACCCAAATGCACCTAACAAAATCAAGTCATAAACTGGAGAGTCCAAAAAACATCCTATCGCAAAGTACCTTGCAGATAGTTCTTTGAAGGACACTTTGGAATTAGCACAAAGTAGTCTGCCCTAGCAATTATTGTACTGTAGTGCAGTGTTTCCCAACCCAGTCCTCAAGGCACACCTACCAGTCCAGGATTTAGGGATTACCCAGTTGTGTCTAAGGTGTTTTTACAAAGAAGAAAACAAACACCTTAGACACAACTGGGTAATCCATAAATCCTGGACTGGTAGGTGTGCCTTGAGGACTGGGTTGGGAAACACTGCTGTAGTGCATACTGTTTTGATGTTTTTGGCTGGCCCCAGGGTGCTCCAGAGCACTTTCACTCCTGTTAAAATGTCAGAGCACTTTCAATCCTGTTAAAATGTACCTATTGTGGTGCTATTCTTGATGCGGAATTACCTATTATGGTGCAGTTCTTGGTGAGGAACAATTGTTTTGTCCTTGTATGGTACTGCTCTGCTGTGCACTTTTCCTGTTACCTATACCAATTGCAAGCCTATGAGGAAAAGTTATTGATTTTATTTTTTTTGCTAAGCCATACATTTTCCATTTTTAATGAACCTTTCCAATCTTTCCAATTTTCCAAAAGCCTTGATTTAACCGCAAACTCATAGGGTTACAGTTTCACGCTATGCCTTAAAGTGGAACTGTCATTTTTCTGTAAATACCATGATTGAATAAACCATTGAAAATCACTTAAGAAGTGTGTTAACTGTTTTTGTTGTTTTTTTTTTTTTTTTTTATGTGATGCTCCATTTTTTTAAAATGCATATTAAATATTCAGCAAGTAACATTATAATCCAGTTCTGCCTAGGCGTAGTCAGGGCACAAAATACAAATGTAAAGGAGAACAGAAATATTGTTTTTGGTTCTCCTCTTGCATTAATTCTGTTAAAAATGTTAACATTTATAACCGTGATTGACAGAGCTACAAGGGAATCACCCAATTAACAGACAAAAAGGTGTTGATTTCTATATTTAATTTCAGGTTTAACAATTCACAAATATAGATTTTTTTAAATATAAGTGATAAGTAAACTTAATACTAAAAATTCCGGGAAGTGGCAATTCTCTTTTAAAATCTTTTGGACATGGAGTGATATGCTCCTCATATTCTCCTAACAGGAGAAGACCGTAAGGAGCTCGAAATGATGATGAGACCCTCTGAGTCCAGGAGAATGGAAGAAGTGAATGGCCGAACAAGGACTCCTGTACGATCGGAGGCCCTAAAAGCAATCAGGAAAGAGACACAATGAGAAACTGGATGGATGGAACACCAAAGCACAAACAGTTTTTTTACATTTCTGTAGAATTTTGGTATTTCTTGACTTTTACTAATATATTGGCAATGAGTGATATAATGTGAAATTCAATCATTTGGTAAATATGGTAGTTGATTTGTTTTGGGTTTTTACACATTTTATTAATGGTATAGAGAAATTATATCTGTGCACATCAAATGCTTTCCCATCAAAAATGGACAAGAGTAAGAAAAACATATTTTGATAAAAGATTGAATCCAGTTCACTTCCAGAACTCTGGCTTTAACCCCTTAAGGACCAAACTTCTGGAATAAAATGGAATCATGACATGTCACACATGTCATGTGTCCTTAAGGGGTAAAATTTAAATTCACTTTGAATTTTTACTTTAGCAAATAACCCTATTCGTGTTAACAGGAGAATAATATATCTTGAGCCTTCCTGAATTGCTCTGTACAACACAATATAACCTTCTCCTTCCTAAACTTGCCCATATATTACACAATAAACATCCATTTGGGAGTAGCACGCTTCTGCAATCTATGGTCCTCAACAATAAGGTTTAATAAGCAAGTAGTCCACATCTGGATAACCATTTAGAATTAGGAAATTGGAACAACTTTCACAGGAGCAAAAATATGCCGTGCATATAACGCTCTGTATATTTTCCCTTATACATTTGAGCTGTTTAACATAATATAATGATTTTCTGCTAACTGGTCCTATTTTGATGTCTATTCATTAAATAGCAAGATCAATACAGTTGACAAGTACGATGTTGCTGAAATAATAATGCTTTACTCAATGTCCATCTGAATGTAGTATAATTTCTAGGGGTTATGATTCTGAGTTTCTACAATTCTCATTGCTGAATCCATAGAATATATATACAACCAAATGTTACTGACACTATGACCCTAAGACTAATGGCACTATCATACTGCGTCTTACTGTCATTTCATTTTACACCCAATACACAGTGGGAGCACACACCGTACAGTGGGATTGAATATTATATAGGCCAAAGGTTAACTCATTTATGTGTTTAAGCAAGCAAAACATAGACATGTGCTAAGCACTAATAAAATACTTGAATGTTTAAATATTACACAGCAAGGAAAACATTAATAGATTCTTACACATGGGTGTGAGTCACTTAAATGAGCAATAAGCAACATACCCATCACTAAATGGGTTTTAAAACATATAGCACTTATGAGACAGATTACTTAAAGAGTTGTGGTAAATTGGTATTAATTAGCTGTTTTATAAATGAATGTAATAAACATTTTAATGCTATATATAACATTTAGCCATGCATATACTACTGTTCAGTTAACACCCAACTAAACTGTTGTTTAGATTGTGTAATTTTTAAATACATTTTTTTTATCATTAATGTGAATTTAGCTTGATTAAGTCATTCTATTTTTAAATTAAATATAACCCCTTAAGCACAGCACAGAACCACTACAGCTTAATGTAGTGGTTTTGGTGTAAAGAGACTCTCCTCTGTAACCTGTGAAAAAGGTTGTATTCATACTTGACTCTAGGGACAACTGTAATGACTGTCACTTAGACAGCAACTAGAGGCATGTCCTGTTACAGACTAGAGATGTGCATGGGGGAAACATTTGTTTTGTTTATTTTTGATTCATTCATCATCTAATTTTGGTTTGTCTAAAATTTTGAAAATTTTGATTCGGACTTCCTAATTTGGTATCCTTAAATATGGAAATCACACAGGATAACACATTAGGCTGTTACCTGCTAAACAGCTGAAAGCTCAAAATTAAGAAAATCCTTTTTTTTTGCTCGCTTCTGAATTGCCGAATTCAGACTAAATTAGATTTGGAACAAAATGAGTTGCACTTGGTTACTGCAAAATTTGCAAGACTGATAACAAGTATTTCTCATGTAAACGCAAAACACGTTGAGGACACCGATCACTGTGAGACTGGTGCAGAGGCGGATGTGTGCTACACAGTCAGGTACTCATTGCAATCCCATTGTGCTAACAGATGGGTGCAAAGTTCTGTTCTCTAGCACTCGTTCATGACGTGGGGGGACATCACCCACTAACCTTATGTGGCCTGGCAAAGTACTATACTACTAAGATTTCTTTTTAGAGTAGGTGGTTACATTAAGAAGCTCATGCCTGGTTAAAAATGAAAAAAATAAAACAAAAAGACCCCACAAATATCCACCCGTTCCCTCCACCAACTGTGTAGATCTAGGGATAATGAGCCCCACATGCAGGGTTTCCGGAACCAAAGCCTCTAACCCTTAGCATCACCTATGGAATACATGTTTGTATTCCTAACATTAGTATAACATTATGATTATGGAAGTAAAATCACTGATCAAAACTAAGTGCAATTATACTTGGAAATATGGACATTATCTGTCAGTCAAACACACAAAAAGAGCTGTTTTGGGAGCTACACTATATCAGTTGTGGCTCATCACTGTGAGTGTGTATATATATAATATAAAGCATTTATTAAAGCATATATTAAAACATGAATGTAGGGATGTATTTCTATGGAGCTTATTCACTAAACTCCACATTGTAGCCAAATTTATTGTAGGGGGGGGGGGGGGATTAGAACTGCCTACATTTATGCAAACATTGTTTTAAGCAAACAAGTCATTTAGATTTTAATTTCCTACAATATGAACTTTAGTGAACTGCTTTGAGCAGATGTATTTAGGTTTTGTACTGCCCCAAAGACACATTTCATGCACCTCCTGCTTAGCTGAACATCACAGGAAATACAGTTCACAAACATATGGCTAGTTAGCAACTGTATATATTATTAATCACATGGTACAAGATGGTTAACCTGGGCAACCCAGATGTTTGTTTATAAACTACTGAAGCATCTAGGGTAGCAAGACCGCTAAGACAGCCATATTTTAAATGTTATAAGTTAGTATTAAATGAGAGAGAGAGAGAGAGAGAGAGAGAGTGTGTGTGTGTATAATATTCAGGGCTGCCATCAGAAATGTTGAGATCCCTAATACAGCTCAATGTAGTGCATACACTTCCACACACACTGTTACATAGATACACAGACACACACACCGACACACATGCAAATACACGGACACACAGATACACACAATGACAAATATATATACACTGACACACAAATACACACACAGACACAAAAGCACCTACAGATACACACATTGATACACAGAGACACACACTAATACAGATATTCCTGACACAAACACACACATGTGGACACACAGAAATAAATACTGACACACTGACATACATACTCACAGACACACATACTGAAACAGACATACATACACATAGATACAGACATACATACTGGCACACCCATACCGTGACACAGACATACACACACAAACATACAGACACACAGACATAGATACTCACACACACACATACATACTGACATACATACAGAAACACACACATAGTTAATGACACACATATACATACTGACATACATATACACACATACTGACACACACAGACAAACATACTGACAAACACGCATACATACTGACATACATAGAGACACGCAACATACATACTGACATACATAGACACACATGCAGACACCCACATACATACTGACATACATAGACACACATACAGACACACACATATACACAGACACACACATACATACTGACACACACACATACTTACTGACATACATATACACACATACTGACATACACACAGCCATACATACTGGTAAACACACATACATACTGACATTCATAGACACACACATACATATTGATATACATATAGACACACACACATATACATACTGACATACATAGACACACATACAGGCACACACACACATATTGACATACTGACACACACACACACACACACACACACATAATGACATTCATACTGACTTACATAGACACACACACAGAGGTACAAACTGACATACATACAGACAAGTACATACATACTGACATACAAAGACACACACACACACACACACAGACATAGATACAGACACACACACATATATACTGACATACATAGACACACATACTAACACACACACACACACACACATTCAACACATTTTTCAGCCACCCACCTGTTTCTTACCTTTTGGGTGCAGGAGGCTGGGTGGGGCTGATGGAATTTGGTTTGGCTCTCCCCTCCTCATGGCCTTCGCTCTTTCCCCCTCTCCTGTGAGGAAGTGACCGGCCGTAGCTGACTTTATTAAAGGGACCCGGTCGAGCTATTAAAGGGCTGCAGCGCTGACCAGGCCCTGAAGACATATGCCCATCGGGTGTCCCTAATTGCTTGATGAGCCTAATCAGTGTGCTACAGATGGGGAATATGGTCAGTTCCGTCATGGTTTTTACCCCCTGATAGCAGCCCTGATAGTATTACACTCTTTTTAACTGTAGAATCATCTACCAGATACATCCTGACATTTGTGAGCAATATGCGCACTATACAAAATGGAATGATGCAAAGCAAACAAGAAATAAAGACACACTACTTCTTATAATATAAGTTTCTCTTCTTCTAACGACTCTCAAAAAACTGTTTATTTCTCCATTAACTTAATGTTCTCTCTTCCTTTTAAGCAGGATCTACCTATACTAACTATACCCTTTGGGTCTGTAGATACTATTATGATTTTTATCTACGTAATGCAATTCATCTTTATTAAATTTACAAAACTCATCAGCCCACTTTGTAGGAAATGAACATATTTATATTCTTTTGAAATGTTTAAAAGCCTGTGTTCTTCCTGTAGATTAATATTTGGATATAGCAGTAATTCGAGTACAATATGAGGAGATTGAAGATTTTGAATGGAAGACCAGAAATTGTTTAATACAAGCTCAGAGCATCCAAAAATCATAGTTTTTACAATTTCAAAATAGATTTAGCAAAATGTCCACTTTTTTTAAATGAATTATGTATTTTGTAGAAAAAAAAAAAGATATAGCATTGTCAGAAAGACCTTACATTCCTATTTACCTCGTTTAAAGTTAATATAGGCAGGGCTGGTACTACCACTAGGCTGAGAGCTTTCTCTCAGACCTCGTAGAAGTAACAGAAGATACTCTACCACGGTCTACTAAGGCCACACTAAAGAGACACACAGAGGGACTGAGGGACACAAGGACACACTGAGGCTTGGGCGGACAATAAGACACACAGATGGGCTAATGGTACAAAGACATACACAGAGTGCTGGAGGAAGAAAGAGACACACAGAGACACTGGGTGGGGACGAATAGACATACAAAGTGGCTAGAAGAACAAAGAGACACAAGAGAGGGGCTGGGGGGAAAGAAAGAGACCCACAGATAGGCCAGGTTTGGACAAAGAGACACACATAGGTGGTGTGGACAAAGAGACATACAGAGGGGCTGGGGGCTTATAAAGACACACAGAGTGGCTGGGGGGAGCATAAAGACACATAGAGTGGCTGGTGTGAAAAAGAGATACACAGAGGAGCTAGGCATACAAATAAACACATGGAGGAACTGGGGAACAAAGAGACACACAGAGGGACTGGGGGAACTGAGACACAAAAAAGAGGGGCTGGGGGGACATAAAGACACACAGAGTGGCTGGAGGGACAAAGAGACACATAGAGGGGCAAATGAGACAAAGATGCACAGAGGGGCTGGGGACAGACAGGCACATATAGAGGCTGTGGGGCACATGGACTTGGGGGGCAAAGAGACACACATACAGACTTGGGGGGGCAAAGAGACTCACAGAGGTGATATAATAGTTACAAGTGTTATGCATTTAATTTTTTCAACAAATCTGCTTTTAAAAATTGAAGTTGGCAATTTTTTTATTTATTTTTTTGTGGGGGTGCAAGTAGCTGGTCTTGCCTATGGCGCAAAATAGTCTAGCACTGGCCCTGCATATAGTTCTGTCCTTGGAAACATTATTTTGTTTTGCATCAATTTATTGTTATTTTGACTGGATGATTTATTTAATAAACAGTATTTTAAGGAAAAGGAAGTAAGTGCTATGTTGGGTGAAAATATCTAAATGAGATAAATAGTGTTGCTGGAATTATTTTCAAATAACTTTTTCACTCTAAATTTTTCTCTCTTGCAACTTTGCCAAAGTGCACAGATTAATGATAACAACATTTTTGTTTGTTTTTTGGCTGTCTCTTAGTTTTTGCAAAACAAAGTCTTGCATTGGGTCATCCTGTATTTAAAGGCCCATGATGGCATAATTCCTTCATGCAGATTTTTTCCCTCATGGACTGTTTCCCTGCGAGTCCTGGAGTGACCATAGCCCTTGGGCACATTTGGGGCCCCCCTTTGTCAGCTGGGGCCAGATTTTGTGGCTTCATGCAGACCAATGAGTTTACCTTAAATCCTTGATGTTTTTTTAATAACATGGGACTTTATCACACTAAAAGAAGATGCAAAATAGCATGTGTGCTACTGCAGCTTTATTAAACTGCATTTACTAAGTAAACCAATGCCCTAAAATGCCACCTGTACCTATCCTTAATTAAAAATTTGATAAAGTTATACAAGGGCGTTTTGTTGTACTCAAAGGATGTAGGTGAGTACAATTTAGGGGATGTAACTATAGTAACACAAGATTTAAAAAAAAAAAAAACAGAAAAAATACAAATGCATGAAAAAATGCAAAATAAAAACTAATAACATAATATTTTAAAAATGAGTGAAACAAAGGCCAAATTTCAGAATGTAAAAGACTCTGTGGTATCTACAGTTGCATGTTCTAAATTCATGGATGAACTACAAGCAAACTCGAAACTGCAGCTAAAATGCCCCATAATTTGACATAGACCCAGTATCATTATATTAGGTTAGGGAAAAGAAAATTATAAAACTGGAAATCGGTAATCTCACACAACTTCACACAAAATAGGCAAAGATATTCATGGGTTGTATTGCTCTGCTCAGGAGATATAGCTGAACGTTATTAAAGTTTTTAGTTTTCACGACAGCAGGACAAAATTTCTGGAATACACAACAACATTTAAAAAAAACCCATGTAAGAAATGAAAAAAAAAAATCTTCAAAACTTTGAAAGAATTTGTTGAAATAAATGTCCACTGAATAAATCTGAAAATACATCATATGAAAACCATAAGGTGTCTACATATGCAAATGATATGTCTTTACAGAGATATTAGAATGTGAGAGCTACCACAATCCCCCAAAATGCACCATCGTCCAACCGCAATATTCCATGTGTAAGAAATTGAAATCAACAGAGTTTTAATTTGACACTACAATTTCTCTTTACAGGGGAATAAAGGAAGAATCATTATTTACTCATGAGATGCAGATGATCAAAATGTAGTCTTTATATATTACACGGCTCACGTCAGGTTTACAAAATACACAGCTTTATTGAAAATATATTATTGGGGGAAAAATGTTGACACAGTAAGGATCAAAATATACTACACACGGATGAGCCATAACATTAAAACCACCTGCCTAATATCATTTAGGTCACCCTCAAATAATAACACATATCCAGCAAAAATGCCTGCTGCATTTCACACTTTCTAGTCCTTATGCGTAGGCATCAGTCTAGAAGATTTCACAAAAATTATTTAGCAATACATTAGAGTTCTGGGGAACTATCTGAAATATGAAATCTGGGGAATTTGGAAGCCAAACACCTTGAACTCTTTTTCATGTTCCTCAAATCATTCCTGTACAATGTTTGTAGTGTGGTAAGGTGCATTATACTGCTGAAAGAGGCCACTGCCATCAGAGAATACCATTGCCATGAGGAGGTGTACGTGGTATGTAACAATCTCTAGGTAGGTGATACATGTCAAAGTAACATCCACATGAATGCCAGGGCCCAAGACTTCCCAGCCGAACATTACCCAGTGCATAATACTTCCTCTGTCGGCCTGTCTTCTTCCCATAGTGCATTCTACTGCCATCTCTTCCCCAGGGAAACAACGCAGACACACCTGGCCATCTACCTAATCTAAAGGAAAACGAAATTCATCAGACTAGGCCACCTTCTTCTATTGCTCCATGGTTCAGATCTAATGTAGGTTCTTTCAGCAGTGAACCAGGGTCATCATTGGCATACTGACTGGATGGGGGCTACATTGTCCCACACGCAGAAAATTATGATGCACTGTTTGTTATGACAGCTTTCTACCAAGGCCAGACCAGACATGCTAGCATTCGCTCCCCACATGCATTAATGAGTCTTAGGCGCACATGACCCTGATGCTGGTTTATTGGTTGTCCTTCCTTGCACCACTTTTGATAGGTATCAACCACTGCATAACGGGAACATCTCACAAGACTTTCAATTTTGGAGATGCTCTGACCCAGTTGTCTAGCTATCAATATTTGGCCCTTGTCAAAGTCACTCTGATCTTTTCGCTTTCCCATTTTTCCTGATTCCAACACATTTAATTCAAGAACTGACTGTTCACTTGCTGCCTGATACAGGGAATGCAGAATTATTAGGCAAGTTGTATTTTTGAGGATTAATTTTATTATTGAACAACAACCATGTTCTCAATGAACCCAAAAAACTCATTAATATCAAAGCTGAATATTTTTGGAAGTAGTTTTTAGTTTGTTTTTAGTTATAGCTATGTTAGGGGGATATCTGTGTGTGCAGGTGACTATTACTGTGCATAATTATTAGGCAACTTAACAAAAAACAAATATATACCCATTTCAATTATTTATTATTACCAGTGAAACCAATATAACATCTCAACATTCACAAATATACATTTCTGACATTCAAAAACAAAACAAAAACAAATCAGTGACCAATATAGCCACCTTTCTTTGCAAGGACACTCAAAAGCCTGCCATCCATGGATTCTGTCAGTGTTTTGATCTGTTCACCATCAACATTGCGTGCAGCAGCAACCACAGCCTCCCAGACACTGTTCAGAGAGGTGTACTGTTTTCCCTCCTTGTAAATCTCACATTTGATGATGGACCACAGGTTCTCAATGGGGTTCAGATCAGGTGAACAAGGAGGCCATGTCATTAGATTTTCTTCTTTTATACCCTTTCTTGCCAGCCACGCTGTGGAGTACTTGGACGCGTGTGATGGAGCATTGTCCTGCATGAAAATCATGTTTTTCTTGAAGGATGCAGACTTCTTCCTGTACCACTGCTTGAAGAAGGTGTCTTCCAGGAACTGGCAGTAGGACTGGGAGTTGAGCTTGACTCCATCCTCAACCCGAAAAGGCCCCACAAGCTCATCTTTGATGATACCAGCCCAAACCAGTACTCCACCTCCACCTTGCTGGCGTCTGAGTCGGACTGGAGCTCTCTGCCCTTTACCAATCCAGCCACGGGCCCATCCATCTGGCCCATCAAGACTCACTCTCATTTCATCAGTCCATAAAACCTTAGAAAAATCAGTCTTGAGATATTTCTTGGCCCAGTCTTGACGTTTCAGCTTGTGTGTCTTGTTCAGTGGTGGTCGTCTTTCAGCCTTTCTTACCTTGGCCATGTCTCTGAGTATTGCACACCTTGTGCTTTTGGGCACTCCAGTGATGTTGCAGCTCTGAAATATGGCCAAACTGGTGGCAAGTGGCATCGTGGCAGCTGCACGCTTGACTTTTCTCAGTTCATGGGCAGTTATTTTGCGCCTTGGTTTTTCCACACGCTTCTTGCGACCCTGTTGACTATTTTGAATGAAACGCTTGATTGTTCGATGATCACGCTTCAGAAGCTTTGCAATTTTAAGAGTGCTGCATCCCTCTGCAAGATATCTCACTATTTTTGACTTTTCTGAGCCTGTCAAGTCCTTCTTTTGACCCATTTTGCCAAAGGAAAGGAAGTTGCCTAATAATTATGCACACCTGATATAGGGTGTTGATGTCATTAGACCACACCCCTTCTCATTACAGAGATGCACATCACCTAATATGCTTAATTGGTAGTAGGCTTTCGAGCCTATACAGCTTGGAGTAAGACAACATGCATAAAGAGGATGATGTGGTCAAAATACTCATTTGCCTAATAATTCTGCACTCCCTGTATTTCCCACCTATTGACAGGTGCCATTGTAATGATATAATCAATGTTATTCACTTCACCTGTCAGTGGTTTTAACGTTATGGCTGATCAGTGTGTGTATGGCTTCTTTTTCATATGGTATGTTTTTTTTTTAGTTATTTCATTTGTGAAATACTAAAACTTCCCAAAAGAAGATTCAAATTTTTTTGTATTATTATTACAGCTTTCCATATATTTACAGCCTCTCAACAACTTTAACTAGAGCAAACTGAAAACTCTTTATGTAGCAAAAAAGAGACAGAGTGTGTCTAAACCCACACCTCTAGATATAAAGTAAACAAAAGAATTAACTTATCGTTATAATATAGCAGCTTCCTCTCATGATGTTCCACACCTTATCCCGTACAAATAGAGTGTGTATATATGGATAACAGAGGAGTATAGCTGATAACCAACAGAAAGAAAAACAGTACAATAGTGTAATACTGTTAAAAAACAATAAAACTGCGCCAATATGAATTGAACTCTCAAGATGTTGATAGTAAGGTGCCTCCCATTAGATGTTTTGGGGTATATCCAGAACTCCCTCTCAGCTGGTTGGTGGTCTCACCACACTATGGAAGTCTGGACTCAGTAAATGGTAAAAACAATCTGCTTTATTGTATGAGTATAAAAGATAAAACAAACAGGTATGGTCCTACGTGTTTCGTCTTACATAAGACTTCCTCAGAGACCCAGTAATAAAAAACAAATTTTTATACATATAAAATATCCTAACAAAAGGACAAAATAGCAGCATAAACCGTCCCTCCCCAGTCCTTCCTTATATGTGTCTGTCATCTCTTTCCATTGGTGGTCCAGGGGGCATCTTCCACGCTATCCAGCTGTTTCAGAGGATTCCTCAAATGATTTTTGCGGGTGCTGTATCCGTATGACGTCACTTCTGGTATGTCACTTCCGGTTTTCATTTCCGGGTGACGCATGATTTCCAACTGGCAGCCATTATGTGTTCCACCTTTGGTAATGTGTATTACCAGTCAGATGTTGATATAAACGTGTTTGAGTCCTTAGTAAATTGTAAGGAAGTCTGCAAGGCTCAAAATCAGTGCATATAAATCTACATCCAGCACATTTGATATCAGAACGTAATATATCAAAAAATATATGAAACAGAAACCAGAAAAAGGCAGAAACAGGCAACTATGTGGTAGCACTTTCCATGTATGAAGAAAATATTATAATTAAAGGAAATTGCAGTAAAAAGAAGTTGTGAAAATAATTAGTCTCATCTTTAATAGTATAGAAGATATGAATATTAATAAGAATCCAACGATATATTACTTATATGATGTATTTTGATATATTTTTGTTGTAATATTTTATAATGCTAAGAAGTATTACCACATAATTGTCTAAATAAGTGTGAAATATGTAAACACATAAAAAACATACATATATCTACAGAACCTGAACCCCTCACATGGGTGGATATAGTGTGGATATTTAATAGCAAAATACCACTCCAAGAAATCTATGAGAAAAAAACTTAAAGGTCCATTGTAACGAGATATAGATCTCTTAAGAATAATATATTGTTGGAAATTAACCCTGTATGCGAATAATATATTAGAGACACTACAGACATGTTCAGACTGTTGATTAGAGATGTTTCTGAAAGTGGTAATCTTTACATTTGTCCATCAGTACGATTCTAGTAGCTGCCAATCAGACAGCCACTAGAGGCACTAAATCATTTAAAGTCTTCACATTGTCATCATAACAATGTTGAGCACAGTTAAATCTCCCCATAGAAAGGCCAAAAAGAAGAATCCTATTGGCTCAGCAGTTAATTGCTACTGTTGAGCACTTATTGTCCGCACTCTACCTTGCCTCCTTCAAAACACGTGTAGCAATCCTTTATAATGCTAACACATATCTGGGGTGCATACTCTACACATATGACAGGCAATAAGATAAATACTTCTCTGGATAATGGGAGATTGTCAACCTTGCACGGAAACTCCGACTTTTGATATAGATTGCATCTGAAAAGAGGTGTATGCATAGTCATAACAAAATGCCTCCTAAAGACTGCCAATTTATCAAAAGTTGTGTGAGTCAGCCAAATAAACCAGTCTGGTAAGACCCATAAGAACTTACTTGTGAAATGTCTGTAAATCATTCTGAGCATCCATAATCTTACATTTTTAAACTTTAATGGATTAAGCTGAAACATAGACTAAACTATAGTCATGGGTTTGTATAAAAATAACACAAGGACAAATAACTCATTTTCAAAAAATTGTCTTCAACACCACGGAACCCAAATTGGAATGATTTATATAGCTGGATGAACTAGACTGGACCATAGTCCTGCCTGAATTAGAAGTTGGACTAACAAAATAAAGAACTAGAGAAATCATGGTTCTGAAGACTTGTTATGGCTGTATTAATACTACATGATTTGAGTTTTGCATATCAGTAGTTAAAGGAACTCTATAGTGTTAGGAATACAAACATGTATTTCTAACACTATGGTGCTGGAGGTTTCCGGCCCCCTCAGCAAGGAGTTAAAAGGTATTTTACTTACTGTTTTCTCCATTGCCATTCAGGTCTTGCTGTGGCAGGGCCCGCCTTCATGGCTGAGATCATCAATCTTGATGATCTCAGCCAATCCAATGCTTTCCATAGTAAAGCATTTGAAGGCTATTGCTCACGCATGAAAAAATGCTGCTTTGCTCCAATACAAGTTGTATTCACTATTAGATGCTACTGTAAATTAATTTATATTATATTTCCCTTTTTTTCAAAGTATTCTTAATAATAGCTGTATTCAATATGTATTTAGAGAACTATGTATTCATAGTTGCTCATATATTGCAGCATGTGTTTTACTGCTCATGCTTTCTCAATAAATGTGTTTTAAGGGAATAATGATGTTGAATAAAGATGTGACTTTTACACTTGATTCAAAACGATCCAACCCTGCTGGCTTCTCTTGCTCAGAGGCGGATCTCTAATTAAATTATTTAGGCAGCCGCCTAAGGCCTCGCCCTGGCTGGGGCCTTGCAGCCGCCTATATTGCCTTAGGGCAGAGTGACTTGTCAGGAGGGGGCCCGGCGGCTTGCCTTGTTTGCTGCCAGGTGTGGGGCCCCTCCAGTCTGCCCTGAAAGCCAGCCTTCAGTCTGCAGCTCTGCTGAGTGTGAGCTGCAGACTGAAGTGTCTCGCGATCCCTAACCAATCAGAGCGTTGTCACGGGTTTACACTGCAACGCTCTGACTTCTGGAGATCGCGAGACTCCTATCACGTGGTCTGCAGCTCACACCTGGCGGAACTGCAGACCGGACAGGAAGGCCACCGGACCACCAGGGAGCCAGGACACTGGACCACGAGGGAAATAAAGGTATTCCTAATACCTCACCTCTTTATCCCCTGTCAACCCCTCCTTCCCTCCCTTTTCCCCCTGTCACCCCCTCACTCTGCCCCCTGTCACCCTCCACTCAGCCCCCTGTCACCCCCTCCTTCCCTCACTTTTCCCCCTGTCATCCCCTTACTCCATCCTCTGCCCCTGGTCACCCCCCTCACTCAGCCCTCTGTCACCCCTCACTCTGCCCCTGTCACCCTCCACTCAGCCCCCTGTCACCCCCTCTCCTTCCCTCACTTTTCCCCCTGTCACCTTACTCCCTCACTCTGTCCCTCTGTCACCCCCTCACACTACCCCCGTCACTCCCTTACTCTGTCCCCGTCTCCCCGTCCTTCCCTCACTCTGCCCCCTGTCACCCCTTCACTCCCTCACTCTGCCCCCTGTCAACCTCTCACTCAGCTACCTGTCACCCGATCATTCAGCTACCTGTCACCCCCTCCTTCCATCACTCAGCCACCTGTCACCCTCTCCCTCTCCACACTCTGCCACCTGCCACCTTTTCACACTCTGCCACCCTTCCACACTCTGTCAGCCCCCTCCATGCACACACTGTCACCCTCCTCCACACATCTTGCACCAATCTCCAAACACACTGTCACCACTCCCCACACACACTATCACCACACTCCCACACACACTGTCGCCCCCTTAACCCTAAACCTGTTACACTCACCTTTTCTCTCACTGTCACACTCACCACTCACCTTAATCATCTCACATTTACCTCCCCTTGCCCTATCACACTCCTACAACAATGCCACATTCACCCCAACCCTGTGATGCACACCTCCCCAACCATGCCACATTCACCCTGTCACGTTAACAATTAAACCTGTCAAGCTTACCTCCTCTAACCCTGTAACAGTCTATCCCTCAACCATGTCACCCTTGCCCTCACTGATTCTGTCACACTTACCCCCTCCCCTGTCACACTCACCCTGCCGCAGTTACCCCTTTACGCATCCTATCACAGTCACCCCTGAACACAATCATCATACTCACAAAATCATAAAACATAGCTTGGCCATAAACAAAGGCCAAAGGCAGACCCCCATATACACAATACACCGCACATACACACAAAACACTCACTGTCAGACACTCTAAGGCACATACACAGGTAGACAATGCCAGGCACACTCAAATACACACAGCCAGATAAATACACATTGTGACTATATGTCTTTATTAGTCAATATTTGTGTCTCTGTGCATCAGTGTGTGTGTGTGTGTGTGTGTGTGTGTGCGTGTGTGTGTGTGTGTGTGTATGTGCATGCATCAGTGTGTATATGTATTTGTGTATTATTGTTTATGTGTGTGCATGTATTAGTGTGTATGTCTATGTCTGTAATGTGAAGGTGGTATGGTATGGGTAATGCAAAGGTAAAATTGGAAGCAACATATATATTATATACGTACATATGTGGGAAAATGTCTATAACATTGTTTTCTTATCAGTAACTTTATTATTTGGTAAATTATTTTTTAAAAAGCCTAACCAAAATGTTAATTTTTGTTTCCAATAACCCCTTCACACTGGCACTTATGTATACACGACTGCCAGGCTATACAACCATACCAAGCAATCGTGTATAAACAGTGGTGTATCCTGGTTTTGTGCTGCCCTAGGAAGGACAAAACTCAGGCGCCCCCCCAAACACTTCCCCCTGCCCCGCATTCTAAATACACACACACACGCATACACTAGCTAACAGACAGACACACACACTCACTCACTAACAGACACACACACACACTCACTAACAGGCAAACACTAACAGACACACACACTAACAGACACACTCACTAACAGACACACATACTAACAGACACACACACTAACAGACACTCACCAACAGACACACACACACACTCACTAACAGACAAACTAACAGACACACACACACTCACTAACAGACACACACTAACATACACACTCACTAACAGACACACACTAACAGACACACACACTAACACACACACACTAACAGACACACACTAACAGACACACACACATTCACATTAACACACTAACTTTTAAAAAAAAATTTAACCCACCAGCCTCCTTACCTTTGGGAATGCTGGGGGGGGGGGATTCCCCCATTCCCTGGGGGTCCAGTGGCTGCTGGGATGCAGGGCGGGCGGCGCTGGTAGGCGGCTGGCGAGGGAGCACTTTCCCCTGAGTGCACTGCTCAGCTCCCTTGCGTTCCACCCGCAGAGTGAGGCTGGGAGCAGGAATATGACGTCATATTCCGGCTCCTGGCATCACTCTGCGGGCGGCTCGCGCGACCAACGTGTCAGTTAGCCGCAAGGCTAACAAGACATTTGCCCTGGGCATTTGGGGGCAGCTTTTTTTTGCCGCCCCCTGGAAAATGCCGCCCAAGGCAAATGCCTTGTTTGCCTCGCAGCTAATACGTCCCTGTGTATAAATGATAAGCATAATTGTAAATTAAATTTGTTTATTGCATATTATGCCATAACTACAGGCAAAGAGCTCACAACGCAGTGGCATAGGGAGCGGCGACAATGCAAGCCTCTAAAGATGAATATAGAGACTACCGCTCTGTATCCAAAACTGCAAGCCTGCCATTTAATATATCTACAGGTTCTTATAAACATGCTAATGGGCCTCATGTTTGAGTTTCGCCTAAGGCCTCGCTAACTCGAGAGCTCAATGGGTGACATGTCCGGTGAGTATGCTGGCCATACAAGAACTGGGATGTTTTCATCTTCCAGGAGAGCCGCCCCTGCTCTTGCTCTAAGTGACAAAGAAACAATTAATATAATTATACAGTAATAATATTACAATTACAGTCAATCAACCACTGCAGACTAATGTACCCAAGATAGATCATATCTATTATTCATGTATATATAACCATTCAGAATTTGACTATTTCTTTGTGCAGCAATAACAGTCACAGTCTGTTAAATATATTAAATGAACATAGCAATATATATATATATATATATATATATATATATATATATATATACATATATATATATACACACTGAACAAAATTATAAACGCAGCACTTTTGTTTTTGCCCCCATTTTTTATGAGCTGAACTCAAATATCTATGAAGCCCACGGAGCAATGCAGGGCCTTGACAGGGCCAGAAAGTTGGCAGGTGAATTGTAGGTCAAGGGGTGTGGTTTATGTTGCTAAGTGGGGGAGGAGTGTCAGCCTGTTAAATAGCAGCCATCTTAAGTTTAAGCCATTTTAACTTGAGCTGCCCTTACCTGTGAGTTGTTGCAGGTCAGCGTGGCTCTTTCTCTCTTTTCTTTTGCAGGTCATGGCTTCCCTTGAAGAAATTATGACGGGCATCCGGTCAGTGGTGCAGGAGAAGGGTCTGGCATGGTTGCAGGAGCAGCTGGGGGTTCTGAGCACGTCTGCTCCCCCCCCTGTGGCAGCGGTGAGGAGGCCGGTGAGGAGGCCGGTGAGGAGAGCGAGGCTGCCCCAGTGGCTCAGCCCGGGCGCGACGCCGGCGGCGCGGAGGAAGAGGAGCCCATCGGGAGCTAAGGGAGAGGTGGCTGGCGGGTCTGGAAGCTGGAGGGGAGCAGAGGGGCGGCCTGCGCCGCCTGTCCGACGCGGCGCCGGTCAGGTGAGACTGCGAGCCAGGAAGAGGCCTCTTGCATTGAGCGCCCCCTGCCCGCAGGACGGCCCAGACAGAGACACAACCACACAGGCGGGAACCAGCACAGAAGACTGGAAGGGGAGCAGTGCACACTTCACAGCGTCCCGGTGAGTCGCCCCCTGGGGGCAACACTGAGGGGCAGGTGGGAGGCAAAGGTACAGGCAGCGCCAGCCTAGCGGACCGGCAAGGTGGGGCTGGGGACCAGGCAAGCCAACGAAGGTCCCTGGGACACAGTCTCTGGGAAGGCAGACTGCGCAAATTCGCAAGGGGAGAGTTGTGGGGACATCTCAGAGGCAGCAAGGCAGAACGTGCTTGTTTCCTTCGCGGGACCGCTAGGGTGTCACTTGAAAGCGGAGGTTAAGGAGCAGATAGGTAAAGGGGAATTTGTGGAAATATTTTCCCTCCTTCTCTTCGAGGAGTTTTTGGATTTGAAGGAGGAGGACAAGAAGGATGCAAAGAAAGAGGAGGAGGAAAAACGGCGTAAGTATCGGAAGATACCCAAGACGTTCGAGAACTGGCTGCGAGCCTTTTGCATACTAGCTAGCGTGATCGGGGAAAAGTGCCCTGAGCGCTGCTCCCAGCTTTTTTGCTATTTGGACGGTATAGGGGATGGGACAGGACCTACGGGGGACTTGCATGGTGGAGATGTAACGAATAGTTTCGTCAGCGATTGGCAGCAAATCCGGCTATGCGGTGAGACCAGATGGACCTGCCATTATGGATGAGGCTAATTATGGCGCAGAAAAGTGCCCCTTTTCTGGGGGCAGCCGGCGCGGGCCCAAGTGGGAGCGCGTCGGCAGGACAGAAGAAGGGGTTTTGCTGACTCTTCAACGAAGGGCAGTGCAAGTGGGGAGCATCATGCAGATTCAAGCACGAGTGCTCCGGTTGCGGCGGTAACCACGGAATCTCCAGATGTTTCAAGAGAGGTAAAACTAACACGGGGGAAACACAGGGACAGTAGCCGCCGCTCCTGCGGGGGGGGGCATCGCCAGGGAAAATAGACGCGATGTTGCCTTGGCTAAGGCAATACGCTAATCAGGAAGTGGCTAGATTCTTGTGGAAGGGGTTCACGGACGGTTTCGTGATACCTTTTCAGGATAGGGGTCCGGGTATAGTGTGTGGGAATCTTAGGTCGGTGCTGGAGCATCCCGGGGTGGTTAGTGGAAAGAGGTGAGATTGGGAAGAATGGCTGGCCCGTTTGTGGTGTCGCCAATATCTGGACTGAGGGTGTCTCCGCTGGGGGTGGTCCCCAAGAAGGAAGCGGGCAAATTCCGCCTGATACATCACTTATCGTACCCGGTGGGGGCATAGGTGAATGATGACATCGACGCGGCACTGTGCTCCGTTTCCTCTACATCATTCAACAATGCTGTTGAGTTGGTTCGGAGAGCGGGGCACAGGGCGCTGATGGCGAAGGTAGATGTGGAAGCAACATAAGAAATTCGCTGGCTCCGGGCACGTGGTCATCGTATATCAAGGTTTAGAAAGTCTGGGACGCGACAGTGCAGCAGCTGGGCATGGAGGGCTCAGAACCCAATCGGTTGGACGTGCTGTTGTGGATTCTTTGCCGCTTGTTCGCTGAGCACGCTTCACCATCGATGGTAGATAAGCATCTCGCAGCGCTGGCGTTCCTCTTCAAGTTCAACGGCTGGGTAGACGTGAGAAAACATTTCATGGTGAGGCAAGCGGTGCGGGGTTTTAGGAAAGGTAAGAAGGCCCGAGACTCGAGGAGACCGGTTTCATTTAAGGTACTGCAAGGTTTGGTGGAGGAATTACCAGGTATATGTTTTTCCGTATTCGAGGTGGCATTGTTCACAATGGCGTTCGTGTGGGCCTTTTTTGGGGCGTTTCGGATAGGGGAATTGGTTAGCTCCAACAAAGCGAGTGTTGGGGGACTGAGATTCGAGGACGTAGTGGTTAGTACGGACAAGGTACGGATACAGCTGCTCCGTTCAAAGACGGATGTCTTTGGCAAAGGTTGTACGGTCAATCTGTTCAAATTGCCATGGTCAGGGTTGTGTCCAGTGGCTTGTGGGGCCAGGTTTGTGGAGCTACGACCGGAGGTCGACGGTTGTTTCTTTATTCATGCGGATGGTAAAGCGTTGTCACGCTTCCAGTTTACAAGGGTATTTCGGCAGGGGTTGCACAAGATGGGTCTGGAGCCATTACAGTTCGGTACACACTCATTCCGCATTGGGGCGGCCACGGAGGCTGCGCGTCTGGGTTTAGGGGAAGAGAAGATCAAGCGTATTGGTCGTTGGGAATCGTTACAGTTCCGCACATACGTGCGCCCGAACAAGTTGGTGTGAACCCAAAGAAATGGGGAACAATGGTTCTTGGGAAGTGCGCTGTTTATCTCTGTTTTGTCTCTTACAGGTTGGACGGCATGGATCATTGGACAGTCGTACATTTATTGGGCTCGGAAGAGGGCTGCAGCTAGAAGGAACGGAACACAGCTGGGCTTTCCTTTGGAGCAAGTGGCGATATATTGGTTTGGTTATCGGGGTTGTGATTGGCAGCACATCAGTATGGCATTATTTCACAAGTTAGCAGAGGGGGCCGTGCCTGATGTGGTAGTAATACACGGCGGGGGTAATGACTTGGGGTTGGTGCCGTTACGCACTCTGTTAAGGCGCATGAAGAGGGATGTGGATCGTTTGAGGCGATTGGTTCCTGGCGTGACAGTGGTGTGGTTTGAGATGGTGCCTCGGTGCAAGTGGCGGCACGCCAGGGACACGGCTGCGGTTGCCCGATGCCGGGGTAAGGTCAATAAGTCCATGGCTAGCTTCATTCGTAAGATGGGGTGGTAGTAGTTCGTCACCGGGAACTGGAGGAAAAGATACCAAGTTACTTCAGACCGGACGGAGTCCACCTATCTGACGTGGGATGTGATTTGTTTAATTTAGGTCTCCAGGAGGGTATTGCTCAAGCCCTGTTTATGTGTGGTGGGGGTCGCGCATAATCTTAAGGGGTCAAGTCATGCGCTGTGGCGGAAAAAGGGCTTGGTTAAACAGGAATTTTGGGGGTTAGGAAAGTGTTAGGCCAAGGTCTAGGCTGGAGTAGGCCGGAGTTAAAGTGTTTGGTAGGTTCGAGCCCGTCGGTGGCTATGAACCAAGGGGTGTAGGGGTGTCTGGGTACACCCCTGCAGGTGGACAAATGTGGTGGGGCCTCTTTGGTAGGCCGGGTGTTATTTGTTATGTATTATTTATAATGTACGTATTGTTCTTTGGTAGGGTCATTGTCAGGGGTATTTTGGGGGACGGAGCGGAACAAAGTTATTACTGTTGACAATGACCCTAAATTGTTAATTTAAATATTTGAATAATTAATAAAGCTGTGGACATTATACTCCAATAGAATATTCAGTGTCCGTGTATTATTTAAGTGTAGTTTGCACATGCCGAATAACGTCTGTGCATATGTCAAGACTTTTCCTATGTACACAAAAAAAACAATTTCTCTCAAACATTGTTCACAAATCTGTCTAAATCTGTGTTAGTGAGCACCATCCACCAGGTGTGGCATATCAAGAAGCTGATTAGACAGCATGATTATTGCACAAGTGTGCCTTGGGCAGGCCACAATAAAAGGCCACTCTAAAATGTGCAGCTTTACTCCGTGCAGTTTTACTTTGTGCAGCTTTAGTCCGTAAACCAGTCAGGATCTGGTATGACCACCATTTGCCTCACCCAGTGTAACACATCTCCTTCGCATAGAGTTGATCAGGTTATTGATTGTGGTCTGTGGAATGTTGGTCCACTCCTCTTCAATGGCTGTGCGCAGGGCCGGATTAACATAGGGGCTGATGGAGCTGCAGCTCCATGCCCAGGCCCATGGAATAAGCCCATTTTAAAAAAAAATGTTTTTTAACTTTTTTTTTTTTTTTACACACACTACTCTTAGGTTTGCCACCTGACTGGTATTTTACCAGCACAGCCAGTATTTGAGGCTGCCTGGCTGTGCCGGTAGTGCAGTAATACCGGCAATACAAAAGCAGATATTTTTCTCAGTATAAACGGAGATTGCTCTGCAATACCAGCACCAGCCAGTAGGGGTCACTGTGTGTGGAGAGAGGCAGGGATAGGAAGTTCTCTCTCTACTCACTGATCCACGGGGGAGCAGCTTCACAGCACAGAGTTCAGACTGCAGCTCCCAGGCTGCAGAGACAGACTACAGCTCAGGGAAGTGAAGGATGGGGAAAAGGCAGCAGGGAAACATGGGGACACTGAGACACTACGGGTCACTGAGACACTAGGGGACATTGAGACACTAGGAGACACTGTGAGACATGGGGATGCTGAGACTCATAGGGACGCTATGAGACATAGGGACATTTGGAGACACGGGACACGGAGACACTAGGGACACAGTTTCTGCATGTCTCCCAGTGTCCCTATGTCTCCCAGCCAGTATCCCTAGTGTCTCTGTGTCCCCATGGCTCCCAGTGTCTGTGACCCCATGTCTCCCAGTGTCCGTAGTGTCTCAGTGTCCCCATGGCTCCCAGTGTCCCCAAATGTCTGTATCCCCATGTCTCCCAGTGTCCACATGTCTCCCACCAGTGTCCCTAGTGTCTCAGTGTCCCCATATCTCTCAGTGTCCCTATGTCTCCCAGCCAGAGTCTCAGTGTCCCCATGTAACCCAGTGTCCCCAAATATTTCAGTGTCGCCATGTCTCCCAGTGTCCCCATGTCTCCCAGTATCCCCATGTCTATGTCCACAAGTGCCCCATGTCTATGTCCACAAGTGCCCCCATATCTCCCAGTGTCCCCATGTCTCCCAGTGTCCCTAGTGTCTCAGTGTCCCCATGTCTCCCAGTGTCCCCTAGTCTCCCAGTGTCTCTAGTGTCTTAGTGTACCCAAATGTCTGTGTCCCCATGTCTTCCAGTATCTGTGTCCCCATGTCTCCCAGTATCTGTATCCCCATGTCTCTGTGTCCCTAGTGTTTGTGTCCCCATTTCTTCCAGTGTCCCCAAAGGTCTCAGTGTCCCCATGTCTCCCAGTGTCCCCATGTCTGTATCCACAAGTGCCCCAATGTCTCCCAGTGTCCCCAAGTGTGTCAGTGCCCCCATGTCTCCCAGTGTCCCCAAGTGTCTCTGTGTCCCTGGGTCTCTCAGTGTCCCCATGTCTCACTGTGTCTTATGTATCCTAGTGACACGGGAAACACTGAGACATGGGGACACGGGGAGAAATGAGAACACTGAGACACTGGGAAACTAGGGGACTGGGCAACATGTGGACACTGACACTGTGATACATCGGGACACTGATGCCAGGCTGGCTTTCCAGTTCTTTGGACAGACATGCCCACTTTTTCGGCAGGTTCGCACCTTTTGGCAGTTCTGGTCACGTGATTTGCGTCAGTGGCCCACCCTTTTCTCCCGCCCATTGACTTCCTGCTTCACTGGACACTGCTGTTAGGGGATATGGATTTACTTGAAAGATGAAAGCATTAATTAGAGAGAGATTAGCATAGAGTATGTGTTTTCTTTTAGCTGCATCCTTTGAGTTTCCCTTCAACACTATCTCCATCAGATACATGACGCTTAGGAGTTATGACTGTTTTAGTGTTTTGGGTTGATAAGATTCTGTAATTAGGCCCATCATAATTGTCAGCACCAGGCCCACTGGGCTCTTAATCTGGCCCTGGCTGTGCGAAGTTGCTGGACATTGGCAGGACCTGGAACACGCTGTCGTATATGCCGATCCAGAGCATTCCAAACATGCTCAATGTGTGATTTGTCCGGTGATTATGCTGGCCATGCAAGAACTGGGATGATTTCAGCTTCCAGGAATTGTGGACAGATCCTTGCAACATGGGGCCGTGCATTATCATGCTGCAACATGGGCCTCAGGATCTCGTCACAGTATCTCTGTGCATTCAAAATGCCATCAATAAAAAGCACCTGTGTTCATTGTCCATAATATAAACCTGCCCATACCATAACCCCACCGCCACCATGGGCCACTCAATCCACAATGTTGACATCAGCAAACCACTCACCCACACGACGCCATACATGCTGTCTGCCATCTGCACTGTACAGTGAAAACCAGGATTCATCTGTGAAGGGAACACCTCTCCAAAGTTCCAGACGCCATCAAATGTAAGCATTTACCCACTCAAGTCGATTACGACGAGCTACAGTCCGGTCGAGACCCTGATGAGGAAGACGAGCATGCAGTTGAGTTTCCCTGAGACAGTTTCTGACAGTTTGTGCAGAAATTCTTTGGTTATGCAAACTGATTGTTGCAGCAGCTGTCTGGGTGACTGGTCTCAGATTATCTTGGAGGTGGAGATGCTGGATGTGGAGGTCCTGGGTTGTTGTGGTTACACGTGGTCTGCAGTTGTGAGGCTGGTTGGATGTACTGTCAAAGGACTGCCAAATTCTCTGAAACACCTTTGGAGATGGTTTATGGTAGAGAAATTAACATTAAATTCACGGGCAAAAGCTCTGGAGGACATTCCTGCAGTCAGCATGCCAATTGCACGCTCCCTCAAAACTTACGACATCAGTGGCATTGTGCTGAAAGATAAAACTGCACATTTTTGAGTGGCCTTTTATTGTGGCCAGCCTAAGGCACACCTGTGCAATAATCATGCTGTCTAATCAGCATCTTGATATGCCACACCTGTGAGGTGGATGGATTATCTCGTCAAAGGAGAAGTGCTCACTAACACAGATTAAGACATATTTGTGAACAATATTTGAGAGAAATAGGCCTTTTGTGTACATCAGCCATGTCATGCGGCCCAACTAATGCTGGGAGCCGGAATATGACGTCACTCTGGCTCCCGGCGTCACTGCAGCACGTGAGGGATCTGAGCAAGGAGAGCTCACACTCAGCGCTCCCTCACTGCCTGTCCGCCCCCATGTCTGCCTGCCCAGCATCCCCACTAGACCCCAGGTAAGAAACCAACCCAGTCTGTGTGTATTGCTGTGTGTGTGTATGTGGCTGTCTGTGTGTGTGGCTGTCTGTGTGTGTGTGTGTGTGTGTGTGTGTGTGTGTGTGTACGGCTGTCTGTATGTATGACTGTCTGTGTGTATAGGTGTATGGCTGTGTGTGCATGGTTGTCTTTGTGTATAGGTGTATGGCTGCCTGTATGTATGTATGACTGTCTGTGGGTATAGGTGTATGGCTGTGTGTGTATATCTGCCTGTGTGTATAGGTGTATGGCTGTGTATGTGTATGGCTGTCTTTATGTATGGCTGTCTGTGGGTATAGGTGTACGGCTGGCTGTGTATGGCTGTGTGTGTATGGCTGTCTCTGTGTATAGGTGTATGGCTGTATATGTGTATGGCTGTCTGTGTATGGCTGTGTGTGTGTGTGTGTGTGTGTGTGTATGGCTGTCTGTATGTATAGGTGTATGGCTATGTATGTGTCTGGCTGTGTATGTGTGTATAAGTGTATGGCTGTGTGTGTGTATGACTGTCTGTGTTTATGGCTGTCTGTATGTATAGGTGTATGGCTGTGTATGTGTCTGGCTGTGTATGTGTGTATAAGTGTATGGCTGTGTGTGTGTATGACTGTCTGTGTTTATGGCTGTCTGTATGTATGGCTGTGTGTGTGTGGTATGGCTGTCTGTGTGTATAGCTGTATGGCTGTGTATGTGTATGGCTGTCTGTATGTATGGCTGTATGTGTGTATAGGTGTATGGGTGTGTGTGTGTGTATGGCTGTCTGTGTGTATAGGTGTACGGCTGTGTATGTGTATGGCTATCTGTGTATTTATGTGTATATGTATGGCTGTATGTGTGTATGGCTGTCTGTGTGTATAGGTGTATGGCTGTGTATGTGTTTGGCTGTGTATGTGTGTATAAGTGTCTGGCTGTCTGCGTGTATGGCTGTCTGTGTGTCTGGCTGTCTGTGTGTGTGTGTGTTAGTCTGTCTGGAGTAACAGGAGGATCCACTTTTTTAAGGTGTGGGTGGGGCCATTGGGGGTATGCCAAAGGCCGGACTCCGGACACTGCTTGTTGGAAGTTTAAAAAAAAAAAAAATATATATTATTTTTTTTAAACAGGGACAGGGGTTTAGTTGACAGGGAGACTGGGATATAGTAGACGATGTGGGGGCTAGGATTTAGTGCGGCCCACATAAACTTAAACTAGCCTTTGAGTTTGACATGCTTGGTGTACATAGAAAAAGTCTTAGATCTTTGAGTTCAGCTCATGAAAAATGGGGGCAGAAACAAAAGTGTTTATAATTTTGTTCACTGTAGTTTCAGTGGTGATAGGAGCAGTCAGGGCTGAGACTCCCAAGTAAGAAGAGTGACTGCACAATATTCCAGGTAGGACATCTGAGATCTCTATCCAGAAAAGTGCAGTTCTAGGAACAGCTAAGACAATGTACAGGACTCAGACTTCCATTGTGCAGGACCCTCAGGACCCTAAAAATTAAGGAATACACAAAATACTGTGTGTGTGTGTTTTCCAATAGAATGTCTCTCAACATTCAGCACTATACATCAAGAAAAGAACCTGTTTTGTCTCTCACAATACCCAGAATGTAGTGCACTCAGCACTAAACCAAATTAAGAACCCATAATAGAATCCATAGAGAAATAACTAGCCTGGATTTCAAAAAATGTTAGTTACTCAATATGTTCATATAGTGCAAGATATTGCCCAAACATACATAGTCAAAATGAAAAATCAATACACTTGGACATGCTGTAGGACATTAAACTATAGGTGCCCCTATTGATATAATGTTGACAAGCCAAATAAAGGCAAGTATCCTTTTTCAGTTGCTAATGGCTTGCCTTTCCCTAGAGTTACTTTATTTCTTTTCTTTTCTGATAATGCATTCACCACTATATGGTCAGGGCCGGCGCGTCCATAAGGCGGCACAGGCGGCCGCCTTAGGGCGCACGGGCTCTGGGGGCGCAATATTTCAGTGACCGGCAGGAGGGAAGCTCTCCCTCCTGCCCGGCCACCATCTCGACCTCCGGCGCGGCAGTGCTGTGATCAGGCGCGCGAGGGAGCTCTAATCTCCACCCTCTGCTCCCTCGCGCGCTGCCTGCTGATGCCGCGGGAGCCGGAATATGACGTCATCCCACAGCATCAGTAGGCAGCCCGCGAGGGAGCAGAGGATGGAGATTAGAGCTCCCTCGCCGCGCCTGATCACAGCACTGCTGCACGCCGCCCAGCAGCCCCAGGGACCGATCCATCATCCACACCAGCTCTCCAGGTAGGGAGGCTGGGTGGAAAATATGTAGTTATAAAAATAATTAGTGAATGTATGTGATGTGTGTCTGTGAGTGACTGTGGATGTGTGTCTGTGAGTGACTGTGTGTGTGTGTCTGTGAGTGACTGTGTGTGTGTGTGTCTGTGAGTGACTGTGTGTGTCTGTGAGTGACTGTGTGTGTGTGTCTGTGAGTGACAGTGTGTGTGTCTGTGAGTGACAGTGTGTGTCTGTGTGTGTGTCTGTGAGTGACAGTGTGTGTGTGTCTGTGAGTGACAGTGTGTGTCTGTGTGTGTGTGTCTGTGAGTGACAGTGTGTGTGTCTGTGAGTGACAGTGTGTGTCTGTGTGTGTGTGTCTGTGAGTGACAGTGTGAGTGACAGTGTGTGTCTGTGAGTGACTGTGTGTGTGTGTCTGTGAGTGACAGTGTGTGTGTCTGTGAGTGACAGTGTGTGTGTGTCTGTGAGTGACTGTGTGTGTGTCTGTGAGTGACTGTGTGTGTGTGTCTGTGAGTGACAGTGTGTGTGTCTGTGAGTGACTGTGTGTGTGTGTCTGTGTCTGTGAGTGACAGTGTGTGTGTGTCTGTGAGTGACAGAGTGTGTGTGTCTGTGAGCGACAGTGTGTGTGAGTGACAGTGTGTGTGTGACAATGTGTGTGTCTGTGAGTGACAGTCTGTGTGAGTGACAAAGTGTGTGCGTCTGTGAGTGACAGTGTGTGTGAGTGACAAAGTGTGTACGTCTGTGAGTGACAGTGTGTGTGAGTGACAAAGTGTGTACGTCTGTGAGTGTAAGTGACAAAGTGTGTGTAAGTGACAAAGTGTGTGTAAGTGACAAAGTGTGTGTGTCTGTGAGTGACAGTGTGTGTGTCTGTGAGTGATTGTATGAGTGTGTGTGCGAGTGTATGAGTGTGTCTGTCTGTCAAATCAGTGAGAGTATGTTTGTCATTGAGTCTGTGTGTGACTATCAGTGTGTCTGTCAATGAGTGTCAATCAGTGTGGGTCTGTCAGTGTCAATGAATGAGTGTGTGTCAGATCAATGAGTCTGTGTCTGTCAGTGACGTCTGTGTGTTTGTCATTGAGTGTGTGACTGTCAGTGTGTACAGAGTGTAGCGGAGCAGAGCGCGGTACAGGAACTTCTGTTTCCTGTACCTGGCCAGACTGACAGGAGGTGCTCACAGAGAGAGCACTCCCTGTCAGTCCGGCCGGGTACAGAAAACTGAAGCTCCTTTAGGGGATCTGCTCCACTCGGCAATGCAACAATAGAGGTAGGAGGCACACCAGGAAGGGGAGTGTGACCACTAAAGGGGTGTGGGGTGCACCAAGGGACAGGGAGGGAATGGGAGAGAAACACCAAGAGACAGGGAAAAGAGGGGGGAGGGGAGAAGAACACTAAGGGACAGGGAAGGGAAGGGACTACTAATGGTCAGGGAGGGGAGAGGGGCTGGTTAAGAGGCACATAGGTGAAGATGTTTTTTTTCGGGGGGGGGGCGGAAAAAGGCATCTTCGCCTATGTACCTAAAAATCCAAGCACCGGCCCTGTATATGGTCTACACGCTAGAATGAGTTCGCTCCCTTAAAATATTTCAAATACTGGTACAAAAGCAGGACTGCATTAATAGCCAATCTGGTTTGCAGATTGTGACTTCAGCAGATATTCTTCCTTGTTATCCTTCAGGTGAGAACCAGTGATTCTTCAACCTACTTTGCCTTATTGAATTTTCAGCCTGAATACCCTTTATCTGCTTCGATTAAAAAATGAAATAGAGTGCCAACCTTCCCTCTAAAGTATTTATTTCAAATGGCCAACACATCTATTTATGCTACCATTTCCAGGATAAAAAGGCATAACATACATATTAACCATTTTACTGCAAAGTGTTTAAAATCTGTATTTCTAACTAATCTGGAGAATATTGAGAGACCACTTCCTAGGCTGTTGAAAGAACACTATAGTGTTAAGGATACAAAACTGTATTCCTGACACTAAAGTGTTTTTTTCCCCCACGTCGTGCTGTTCTCCCCTCGACTGGCCCTGCCTCTACGGCTGAGATCATCAAGCTTGATGATCTCAGCCAATCCACACTGACACAGGAAGCACCTCTAGTGACCGTCTGAGTGTCTGTCACTAGGAAGCAATGTAAACACTGCCTTTTCTCTAAAAAGTCAGTGTTGACATTGAAAAGCCTGCAGGGACAGGCTATAGACACCAGAGACACTACATTAAGCTGTGTGTGTGTGCGCGCCTGCTAGTGAGTGGGCTTGCTTGTGTGTGGGTGTGTGTGTGTGTGTATGCCTGCTACTGAGTGAACTTGTGTTTTTATGTCAATGACCTTATGTATTTCAGTGAGATTGTTTGTCTGTGAGGCTGTGTATCAATCAGCTTGTGTCAGTGAGATTGTCTGTGTCTGCATGTGAGTATACTTACTGTAAAAATTTTACTCTGAAAGGACCAATATTTTATATTGGAAAAAACAATATATATATATATATATATATCAATCATCTAGGGTGACAAGACATAGCCTTACATATTACATGCGACAATATATGGCGCAATGACTTATGTGGCTGGCATAGATTTTTTTTTCCAGGGCTGCTTTGGAATCCCCAGTCCGGCCCTGTCAACCAAAGGTAAACATGAACATGATTTCTTTATTTCTGAACATATAACAGGTCAGCACTAGGAAAAGTGAGATGAGAATCTGACACATGCTGCTTGGCAATTTATCAATGACAAACTGCATCCTTAGTAAAGTATTAAACAATGAGGAAAGGGGAGGATTTAACAAAGCAAGTTACAACCTTAACAAAACATATAGCGATTGTACACACACATACACACATACAGACATTGACACACAGATACACATGGACATACCAATACAAGTCATGACATACATATTTAAGCCACTCTACTTTTCCTAAAACTTTTGGGGGTCCAGTGCAAGCTCTTCCCCTCCTCTCTCTTGTCTTTTTCTCACTATCCCTCCATGCATAGCTCTCAGCACGCAGAGAGGAAGTGAGGTGTAAACATTATACCCCCAGGACTGAGGCTTGCTGGGGAATTGCAGATTATTATTATTATATTATGTATATAGCACCATCGGATTCCGTAGCGCTGTACAATGGGTGGACTAACAGACATGTAATTGTAACCAGACAACAGGATGTACAGGAACAGTGAGGTGGAAGGCCCTGCTCAATGAGCTTACATTCTAGAGGGAGTGGGGTATAGTGACACAAAGGGTAAAAGTAGGGGTATGAAGTAGGTTGTTAGAAAAGTATTAATTGAGGACTTAGTAGGTCATTTTTGACAGTTGCAGGAGAGGAGTCAAGGGGGGGGAGGGGATAAAAACCTGCTTACAGTTTAACTGATATGCTTTCTTGAAGAAGTGAGTTTTCAATTATTTTTTGAATGAGTGGAGCCTGGGTGAAAGTCTTACGGAAAAAGGGAAGGGAGTTCCACAGAAGAGGTGCAGCCCTGGAGAAATTTTGGAGGCGAGCGTTAGAGGTGGGAGTACGGACAGAGGATAGACGTAGGTCTTTGGTAGAGTGTAGGGGCCTGATGGGACATACTTGTTGGGGTGCCAGCGGTTCCGTTACACTTGTGTATTAGGAAGAATAGGTAGGTTGGAGCAGCATTATGTAGGGACTTGTAAGCAAGCACCAGAATTTTAAATTGAGTCCTATACCTAACTGGAAGCCAATGCAGGGACTGACAGAGTGGGGAGGCGTGGGAGGTGCGAGCGGACAGGAAAATGAGCCTTGCCGCTGCATTCATTATAGATTGCAACGGTGTAATCTGGGAACATGTAAGACCACTGAGAAGAGTATTGCAGTAGTCCAGGCGAGAGAGAACAAGAGCATGGACCAGCACCTTAGCCGCATCCGGGGTTAAATAGGGGCGGATGCGCGCTATGTTTTTGAGATGGAAGCGACAGGATTTGGTGATTGATTGGGTGAAGGAGAGGTTGGAGTCAAAAAGAACACCCAGGCAGTGAGCCGGCAAGGTAGAGGTGATGGTAGCGCCGTTGACTTGGAGGGAGACAGATATGGGAGTAGTAACACTTGAGGGCGGAAAGACCGGAAGTTCTTTTTTGAACAGGTTGAGTTTAAGGAAGTGAGCAGCCATTTATTTGGAAATCGAAGAGTGGCAGTCAGAGACATGAGTCAAGATGGGGGGGAGAGAGCTCAGGAGAGGTCAGGTAGATTTGCGTGTCATCCACATAGAAATGATAGTGGAAGCCAAAGGAGTGGATGAGTTTACCAAGGTAGGCAGTGTAGATAGAGAACAGTAGGGGACCAAGGACAGAACCTTGGGGGACGTCGACAGAGAGTGGTTGGGGAGAAGAGGCAGAGTCAGAGAAAGAAACACTGAAAGAGCACTGGGAGATGTAGAAGGAGCACCAGGAGAGAGTGTCAAAGGCAGCAAAAAGATCAAGGAGAATTAACATAGAGTAATGGCTGCGAGATTTAGCAGCAATTAAATCATTGGATACTTTGGTCACAGCCGTTTCGACAGAATGACCAGCGCGGAATCCAAACTGAAGGGGGTCAAGCAGAGAGTTGATTTTGAGAAAATCATTCAGTCTGGTGTACACAACTCTCTCGACGATCTTGGAGGCAAATGGCAGTAGCAAGATAGGGTGGTAGTTGGATGGGGAGTTGGGGGCAAGGCTGGGCTTTTTCAGAACTGGGGTTAGAGTTGCATGTTTGAAGGATGAGGGAAATGTACCAGAGGAAAGGGAGAGATTGAAAATTTTAGTGAGGGCAAGAGCAAGAGAGGGAGACATGTGGGTATGAGATGTGAAGGAATAGGATCAAGGGAACAGGTGCGAATGAGTGTAGAATGGTGGAGGGAGTGGGGTTGTTTGATGTAATGGTAGGGGAAGGAGGGAATTTAGAGATCTCTTCTCTGATTGTAGAGATCTTCTCAGTGAAGTGAGATGCAAAGTTTGTGGCGGACAAGGTGGTAGAAGGAGGGGGATTAAAAGGGCAAAGAAGAGCATCAAAAGTGTGAAATAGGTGTTTGGGTTGCTGGGACAGTGTACTTATGAGGGTATTAAAGTAATTTACTTTTGCAGCATGAAAGAGCCAGGCTGTAGGAGTGCAGCATAAATGTATAGTGGTGGAAGTCAGATGCAAAGTGAGACTTTCTCCAGCAGCGTTCAGCAGTTCTAGAACATTTTTTTGAGGTAACGGGTCAGCTTGGTGTGCCAGGGTTGTAATTGGGGGCGTTTGCTGCATTTAATTGTAGGTGCCATGATGTCGAGTTGAGAGGACAGAGTTGAGTTGTAGAGTGAGGTAGCCTATTGAGGTTGGTGGAGAAATGCTGGAGATCAAGGCAGTTGAGGTTTCTGTGAGATTGGAGAGTTGAGGGTGGTGAAATTTGGGTACGGGGTATGCTGATGTCAAATATTAGTAGATGGTGGTCAGACAAAGGAAATAGAACAGTGGAGAGATTAGAGGGGGTACAGAGATTGGTGAAGATGAGGTCAAGAGTGTTTCCTGCTGTATGAGTTGCTGAAGTAGACAACTGTGTGAGGCCAAAGGAGGAGGTTACAGAGAGCAGACAGGAGGCATGTGGGCAGTTGAGGTTGTTGATTGGGATGTTAAAGTCCCCAAGTATGAGGGAGTGCTAGAGGAGAGAAAGTGGGGTAGCCAGAAAGAAAAGTGTTCAATGAATAGCCTAGAATGACAGGGGTGGGGGCGATAGATGACGATAGACTTCTTAAAGGAGTGGGCTTAAAAAGGCGGACAATGTGAACTTCAAAGGAAGTAAAGGAAAGGGCAGGGGCAGGGGCAGGGAGGATAGGTTTAAATTTACTGTTACGACACCCTCAGCATAAAAGGGTTAAACTGCCGTTTAGTAGATCTTCCCTTCCAGAGACACAGGCACAGCTACTGCAGAACACCAATCCGCCGAACAGGAAACCATATGAATGCCGTAAGCAGCCGAATAGGAAAAACCATACGAATAGGTTTACATTCCTAGCAGTCGAACTGGAACAGCATACAATACATCCCCCCAAGAACGAGACAAAGCTCCGTGTTGAGGGTCAAGCAGTGAACAGCCAGAGCTGTGGGTTTATTGTGCTTATGTACACATTCTTACACATTAGTACCACCCACAGGGTTTTGGAACACAACCAATAAACACATACAATACACTCAGACACTCCCACACAAAATCCTCCCCTCTGCCTGTTATACAATTACCTTACACAATAGGTAATGTAATTATAACAAGCAGAGAAATACAATTTTTCCACATTATTCATAACTTGAAAATTATGCATCACATTCACATCACTTACATTTTCAGAATCAGCATACTCCAAATACAAACATATGTCAAAATCATCCAAATTGGTCCAGTGGTTCAAAAGATAGATCGTAGTCCTTTGTGACCAAAGGAAGCATGGCTTTTCTGCCCAAAACCAGTTCCACAGAGTCTTCTATCCTGGAGATAATTGGGAAGTAATTCAATTATCTCCAAGGACAGAGGCAAAACCCCATTGAACACATGGCAGCAAAAGACAATAAAACACATAAAAACATATAACTGTGCAGCCATTGCACAAAACAGGTACATTCAACACATCCCCAGATAGCTCAGATCTGAGCGCACATTATTACTGAATGGCGCTCAGAGCACACACATACAGTTCAATTGCCATGGAGCCAAAGTCTTTCCCATAGTCTTTCATTATACGAAAGGGCTCCATGGCATAGCTATCTGGGGTATCACCGCTCAAACAGGGCAAGCACCAAATGACCCGGCTTTCATGTCTTTGCAGGGAAAAATCAAGCCTTTTAACATGGGGCCATAATCCAAAGGCAACAGGCGAGCAACCAGGCTTCTCCAATGCAATGTGGTGAGATTGGTCTCGTCACAGGTACATTGAGGGGAGAGAAGGATGCCTACACCGCCTCCTTTACAATCGAGTTTGGGAGTGTGGGAGAATTGTAGTCCAGCAAAACATAAAGAAGCAAGAGTAGCAGTATCAGAGGGGGACTGCCAGGTCTCAGTGAGTGCCAATATTGTGAGTGAGTTAGACATGGCAAGGTCGTGTATAGCTGTTGATTTAATATTATTACAGATTGAACGGGCATTCCAGAGTGCACACTGAATGTTGGTAAAGGAGGATGAACTGCAGGGTATGTGGATGAGGTTTGTGTGGTTTCTGGTTGTCTTAGTGTGTGCAGTAGTGATGTACCGAACGGTTCGCTGGCGAACGGTTCCCGGCGAACATAGCATGTTCGCGTTCGCCACGGCAGGCGAACATATGCGCGGTTCGAACCGCCCCCTATTCGTCATCATTGAGTAAACTTTGACCCTGTACCTCACAGTCAGCAGACACATTCCAGCCAATTAGCAGCACACCCTCCCTAGCAGACCCTCCCACCTCCTGGAAGGCATCCATTTTAGATTCATTCTCAAGCTGCATGCTTAGTAAGAGGAGGAAAAGTGTAGCTGCTGTTCATAAGATAGGGAAAAGCATAGCTAGGTTAGGGTTAGGGTATGCTTTTTTTGTAATTTATTTTTTCTATGTAATGTAATTGCATTTAGTTGTCTGCCACTGCTGCCAGCTTCTGTGTCAGGCTCACAGTGCATACTGTGCCCATTTCCCCAGTCAGTGCCACCACTTAGATCTGGTGTCACAGCTTGGATTTAAAAACAAAAAACAATTTTTTCACTGTTATAGATTGAATAGCAGTCAGTGTCCTTAAAGCGGGTGTGTTACGCTAACAGTGGATACGGTGACCAGTGCCACCAATTAGATCTGGTGACAAAAGGTTGGATTTAAAAAAACAAAACACTTTTTTCACTGTTATAGATTGAATAGCAGTCAGTGTCCTTAAAGCGGGTGTGTTACGCTAACAGTGGATACGGTGACCAGTGCCACCACTTAGATCTGATGACACAAAGCTTGGATTTAAAAAAAACCAACACTTTTTCACTGTTATAGATTGAATAACAGTCAGTGTCCTTAAAGCGGGTGTGTTACGCTAACAGTGGATACGGTGACCAGTGCCACCACTTAGATCTGGTGACACAAAGCTTGTATTTAAAGACAAAAAACACTTTTGTCACTGTTATGGGTGAATAGCAGTCAGTGTCCTTAAGCGGGGTGTGTTACGCTAACAGTGTCTGGTGACCAGTGCCACCACTTAGATCTGGTGTCACAATAGCTTGAGATTTAAAAAACACTTTTTTTCACTGTTATAGATTGAATAGCAGTCAGTGTCCTTAAAGCGGGTGTGTTAGCGCTAACAGTGGATACGGTGACCATTTTACCACCACTTAGATCTGGTGACACAAAGCTTTGGATTTAAAACAAAACACTTTTTCTGTTATAGATTGAATAGCAGTCAGTGTCTTTAAAGCGGGTGTGTTACGCTAACAGTGGATACGGTGACCAGTGCCACCAATTAGATCTGGTGACACAAAGCTTGGATTTAAAAAAAAACAAACTATTTTTTCACTGTTATAGATTGAATAGCAGTTAGTTATCTTCAAGCGGGTGTCAGGCCTACAGCCTGTGCTCTTCACAACTGTGCCAGTGCACATTGCCACTCATATCTGGTCTCACAGTAGCTTGCACGCATAGTACCACTAATCCCAACAAAAATGTCAGGCAGAGGCAGGCCACCCCGCAGGGGCCATCG